>CM076653.1:24109458-24300566 GCA_038496675.1 Rachycentron canadum
ATAATAAGATAATAAGAATAATAAGAAAAACTGAGATTGAGATTAGAAATGTTCTTTCCTATGAAGCTTTGTCATAAGATATTTTTTATTTATAATTATAGTTCATTCGTTCCATGTTGTATGACAGAGTATCTGTGTTTATTCAGCCTGGTCCACTCTGGTCCTGACCGGGGATCCCCACACTCTGGCACGGAGCTGTTCTTTGCCACTCGGACTGGCACAAGACTCGGCATCGAGACTCACCTGTTCCGGGCCGAGACAACCAAGGATCTGTCCCTGTGGACCAGACACATTGTGAACGGATGTCACGCCTCTGCTGAGATGATCAAAGAAGTCACTACAAGTGAGTGACAGATTTTAGATACAGTAAATCAGACGTCTTCAAAATGGATGAAAACATGTAGAATCATTCACACCTAGACCCCAAAGACACACACACAAAGGTGTAGCTGTGAATAGAAATGAGTGAGCTGTACAGGTCACTTGGCTGATTTTACTGATGCTTCATCAGTTGTGTTTAGACACGCTGCAGCAAAACATATCCGCAGGGATTTAAAAGGCTGCAAGGGTAAGTACTGCCTGAGGTCTTGCAAGCCTAAAATAAAGTCTAAATCCAGCGCATAAAGCAAAATGTATACAAACACAAACACAGACCACAGTTTCCTAAGACAGAGGAGGGTTTGTGATATAATTTGACAGCCATATGGAAGATGTGAACAAAGCACTTCCTATTTATAGAAAGGAATGCTATTCTAGTATGTGTGTATGTATGTGCGTGTATGCTGTTTAGCATTGAGTATTGGTCATCCAGGGAATTCTCCCCTTTCTCTCTTTCGCTCTCTCTCCCTTTCTCCCTCTCTCTCTCTTTGACTTCTTCCCTCTCCAAGCACAAAATGTCCTGGGAATTACGCTTCTCCCCTGGGTCCTCCCCCCCTCTCTGTCTATGATAACACCATACCAAATTAAGCTTTACTTCAAACTCCACTCATATATGAAACTGCATGTATTCAGCAACACATGCTACACAACACTCTTGTTGTCTGTGTTTTTCGCTGCCAAACTCTTGTTAAAACTCTCCTAAAACGTGCCTGCACCCACTGATCCAGGTTTAAATGTCACGCTGTGATTAGCATAGCAAGGCTTCATTCACGTCTGCAGAGCAAGATTTATATTTAACACTCCAAGGTGTATGATAATCAGATATTGTATGTAACGGCAGTTTGCTGAGAAATGTGAATGTTAGAGGGGTGTCTTATTTAATCCCATGACAAAATGCTGTCTAGACTGAAACAAGCTGTTCGACATATTGTATCTTTAAAGTAGCAGTGCAGGGAACAGATGTACTTTATACCTACATATACTATTTTTTTTTTCTTGGCCATTTGAGGACAATAGAAACAACCTGTAAACACAACTGACACCTATCACCTTTTGACAAACGTGTTCTCTAACAGGTAACTAATTTATATACCTAGCAGATACAGAGCAACATTAGCCGTAATTTGGAGTCATGTGTTTGGCTTCCTGATGAATGCTGTCTGTTGTTCTGCTTCCAGCTGCATTTTTCCCTGTACCGACTCCAAGAGCTAGTGTGCTAACTTGAGCTAACCTGTGTGTCATCTGTTTCCAGGCAGGTAGGAAACAGATGACAGGTAGATTAAATGTTTGATTAAAAGGGATACCAATGTAATTACAATTAAATTTAATAGAAATTCATCCACTAGTTGTTGAGACATTTCACAAAAAAATATTGGGATTCCTCCTGTAGGAATCACGAATGTACCAAATTTCATGTCAATCCAGCAAATTGTTTATTGCAGTCAAGACCAGAGTGTTGGACTGCTAGGCAGACATCACTATCTATAAAGCCTTGCTGCCATCATGGCTAAAAATGTTTATTATAGCAGCTTTAATTTTGTTCTATAATGCTGATTTATGATCACGCAGGTCAGTGACACCGGCCAAAGAATGAGAAAAATGAGAATGGTTTTGGATCTCTATTGCTTGCTATTGAATTTCTGTCTTGAATGGACCCCATTACATTTCTGAAACAGATTGATGTTAGCACCAAGTCCTTTCATTTTATGGAAGTAGGAAAGTAATTTACACTTCCGTGAGAAGGAGTGTGATAATGCATACAAAGTGCATTCACTCATTTTTCAGGAGTTGCCACTTTAGGAGTCGTTGGGCTGACCTTGTCAGCTTTTCATCTGTGTAACATCCAGATAAATCACTGTGATGGTTTATTCACTACCAATGATTAGCTCTGAAGATGGATGAACTCTCAATCACTCACCGGGCAGCAGGACCTTCTTAGAGGGATGTTAAAAGGGAAAGTAATTTGTCCAGATATAAAATCAAATTTCAGCTGCACTTGGCCTGTTGTCATTTTTGTTATTAATATGTCCAATGTAACTTTTGTAACTTATATTTTTATATTGATACTTTAAGTAATTAAGAAGACATCACACCACAGCATCGCAGTCAAAACTCTCCACGTCCTTGTAAACGTAACAAAAATCAATCATTTAGAATTAATGCTTTGCAGTGCGTCATAAAAAATTATGTAAATAATCAAATTTTATACAACATTCACTGCTTGAAAAAACAGCCTCACCACAAGGTCCATCTAGGAATTATTATGTTTCTGTGTTGAACTAACCCTAACTGCTGATAATTGCTGATCACTAGACTCACCTTTGCAGCAGTGTTTGCAGTTGTGAATAAGTCAGAGTGCGAGTGTGTCACTATGCTAAATACAAAGCTACAGCAAGCAGACAGTTAGCTTAGCATACACACTGGAAACAGGGGGAAACACCTAGCCTGGTGCTAAAGCTTTAAGCATCTCTGGACATTCCAGTTAAACGTGTTCTTTCATTTGTTTCATCCATACAAAAAACAAAACAATTAACTTTTATTTTTTTGCCACTTGTTTTGCACGGAGCCAGGCTAGATGTTTCCTCCAGTTTCCAGTCTCTAAGCTAACAGGCTGCTCAAAAGCACCAGCACAGCTTCTTGATGTGTCACTTGAAGATAATGGGTGGGGAGCCATTTCAAACTCTAAAATATCATTAACAAGTTAAAAACAAGTGACTGTGAAAACTGAGCGTCTGTCCTGTAATAACCTTTTAGCGTTTCCACTTGTTGTTATGGCAACATAGTTAGTGTCTCCCTCCTCTCCCACTGTCTCTCTCATGCCCTCATTCATTCAGTTCTTCTCTGTCTCTCAGTTATCACTCTTTGCCCCTCCTTCCCTCCTTCTGTCCTGTCCACTCACCATCAGGCAGAAAGAAGGGCTTTTGTTGTTTGCCTAAAAAGCCCCTTTCTGTGTGTGTGTGTATATTCTGGTGGGAAAACCTGCTTGCCCCACAGATCAAGGCTCTCAGGTGGAAGAGTAGAGTTTCAGGTCTAATTTGCTCTCCTGAGCACAACAAAGACCCCACACTCTTTGCCCCATTCACCGTAACTGTTATGCCATTAGGGAAACGTTTGTCCTGCCACATTGTTTATACATCATTAGAATAATATTACACATTATGATACTCATTTTTCATCATGAATGGGATGTCTTTAGGGATGTGTGAATATTAAGTTGTATATTTGACTGCTTGTGAACCTTATTTTTCTGAGTCCCACTTTTCTTCTTATCAACATCACTTCTGAAGTTGTAATCAACACTTTCTGAACTGTTGTTTTGATGTGTCTCATAGCTGATAGGGAGAGGATGAATTACTGTAATATATTGCTCCACTCCTGATACAAAAAGAGCCTAAAACCCACAGCAACTTCTCTGGCCAGGCACCTTATCAGATCAAAATGTTGTGAAATCAGTTTTAGTTCCATTGCTCACTAAAAATATGTGGATTGGAATCATATAAATTATTATTATAGGTTTTTATTATTATTATATTGTTCAGTGATTGCATTCTTTCAACATTTAGATTCAGATTACATCATCAATTATTATTACACTTTCTTCACTCTCTTTTCATACACGCCACCATGCTACACTCCCCACACATCAGTCTACCCAAAATCACAAAACACAGATACACATTATTACTTCTAATAGAAACATCCAAACACGTGTGCGTACACACACACACACACACACGCATGCACAGACATACTCACATATTTCGTTGTCATCTACATGTCTGTCCATTATCTCCCATGTAAGTAAAAATGTCAGATTATTGAATAATACTAAACAACAGAGCAATTCTCTTAAAAGTCAACTCTATGTTCATTAAACCAACACTCCAAACACTGCCTCAAAAAAAATGAATGACAATGAATTTGTCAATTCATATTCCTTTCAAAGCCATTTATCTGCATTTAGCAGCAAATATTTAATGGAAATGCCCTGCTGCTCCAATCAACACTGCTAAAATGTAGCACTTAAGCAGATGGAATAGGTGGCTCTGAAATGTTTGTTTGTTGTACACCTGGAATATGATTGGATGTTACTCGTCAGATGGTAGCAGAGCAGCTGATAATGCAGCATGACTGAAACAGCAACTGCAAACACTGGAGCTAAAGCTCAATTTATAACATTTGAGGCTTCTCCCCTTTGGCATACTAAATATATCTGAAGTTTTATTTTACCAGTGCAATTGCAATTTGTGTCTGTCTCATGTTGCTTTGTAATCTCAGTTATTTAACAGGTAATTAGCCTACCTCTTCCATAGCTGCCAACAGCTGCTAATTGATAATCAAACTAATTAGAGTCACCTCTATTGCACTGTTTGTAATTACTGAAAGTTATTTCAGTCTGAAAGTATTTGTCATTGATTTGTCTCTGCTGAACCATAAAGTTAGTGATGAGTCTATGTTACACCGTCATGCATTGCTAAAATATGCAAAATGCAATGAGATGCCAAAAAAAAAAAACCTAAACAATCACAGTAAATCAAAATCAATTGAGCATACATTTCAAAAACTTGATAATGTTGTGCAGTAATACTCATCCATCTGCTACTCTGTGCAGGTTAAATTAGACTCACCCAAGAATTATTTGCACATTCTGTTTGACCATGGTCATACATGTATGTTTGTTTCGTAATCACCTCTAGATAAAGAGCTGAGGAAGGGCTTAAGGTGTGTATAGGGCGATTAGTGTGGTTTGACTGACATTGTAGTTAAGCAGAGGGAGAAACAGCCTGTTGATAGTATGATAAAAGAGACTGAAGCAGGCCACAGGCGGCGACAACACACACACACGTACATATATCTAAATACCCACTGCATAGGTTTTATGCAGCCCAGGGAGAGAGAAAACACATATATGTATCTCCATTTCTCATTCAAATATAGGGAAAATACACTCTCATTCCAAGTCATCATAGAAACATTATACAAACTCTCACTGTCATATACACACATGATATAGACACAAACATCCTGCTCAGGCTGTCAGCAAACAATGGAAAAATAACAATGCTCTTCTTGCTCACTGTCATACAAACACACTTCTTGCTAGATCAGATGTTGTCAAGAGAGATGAGCTTATGGTCTAAATGAAGTTTTCAGCATGCAGCCTTCATGTGAGCTGGGTCGCCTGGGGACGGGGGGTGCGGGGTGTGGGGTACCTCTGCTGTCAAGCCACTGAAAAAAAAGACTAAATGCAGCAAGATCACACTGTGCGGAGACAAGACAGGTTCTTCATTAAAGCAGAGGAAAGTGATGCTTAAATTGGGAGAGTAGATAAAGATAGTACACTCAGCTTTCAGCAGGACACATGCTGTGAAGAAAGAGGAGAGAGAGTGGGAAAGAAAGTGCTCAGAAATGTGGTAGAACAGATAAATTACACTCTCTGCTTTTAGTGGGATGGTCTCCATGTGAAGAGAGTCTGCCATTGAAGTTGTAATGTGTTATCTGAGTGAAGAGACATGAGACATAGATGGATATCTAATGTATCAACGGGGTATCAGCAACTGCATTCAAGATGAACTCTATTGACAACAGAATGTTACAATGTTTTAATAAGAAAAGCACAAAAATACACTGTTATGTTATGCCTCCCTGCAGTTTATGAAATCATTGAACATTATAACATTTATGTACAAAATAAACAGTAGATAAAAAGCAGTACATTAAAACATAGCAAAACATAGCCAAGAATGTCACCACATGTCAATTATTATTATGTCATTATGCTTCAAGAAAGCTGGAAAACACAAGATTAAATGTTATTGTCCATAATTTTCAATTATCAAACCATAATAGGCTGAGGTCTACAGAGCTAATTGGAAGCACTAGTATACTGTGATATATGGCTGGGGATTAATTCATTTATTCAGAATATATTTACTGACATTCAAAGCTTTGTTGTTTAAGCAATGAATGGCTCAGGGTAAATTGTAATTAAAAGCTACTAAAACAAGGCAATGGGTTTTTTTTTTTTTTCATGTGTACAGAGCTGTCTCATGGAATGAAGAACAGATTAGCACAGTTCATTTGTCAGACAAAAATTTGTTTGTATCTTTTCCAGCCACATTATCACCTCTGTCACTAAAACCAACTGAAAAAGAAACTGTATCGGTGTCATTGTAATAAAGAAATTTAAATAACTTTGTGCAAACATCCAACTTACTTCCATAGCACACGAATCATACTGAGTGGCCGTGGCCTTCCAGTTCAAGCCAGCACTTGGTACTAAAAGCCATAGACAATACATGAGGTGCAGTCAAGTTTTTTAATTCCATAACATGCATTTCAAATTGCACTGCAACAATGATTCACATCACACTCTAACTCTTCTTTCTTTGATTCTTGTGTTATTAATGCAGGGAAATATGGATGGGAACAAAAAGACTAACAGCAATCAACAATGATCAATACCCTCTTTGTGTCATCCAGGTTGTCTGTACCAGGGTCAGGAGTGCCGGCTGGTGATTCACTATGAACAGGGCTTCTCTGTGTTGGCTGACCCTAAACTGGCAGATGGGGAGAATGGGGAGGAGAGAGGAGCCCACACTCCCAGGCCCAGAGTGCTCCTGTCATACCCCTACGAAAAACTAAAGATGTCCTCGGACGACGGAGTTCGCATGCTGTTCCTTGACTTTGGAGGGAAGGAGGGCGAGATAGTGAGTGTTTCTGTTTCTAAAGGGTTATGTTTTGACACAAAATGTAATAAGATGTGCTCTGATAGGAGTGTTGTTGTACTCAGTTCACGGTACACTGAAAGCAAACAGGATAAAAAAATTGTCTCTGCACCAAGTAAATATGCTCCTAAGAATATTGTAATTTTTACTATTAAAACAACTGTAAGTGATGATCATTCTCGGCTCCATTATGCAGGAGAATGGTTTGTGTATAGCTAGACACAGATAATGTGAAATGAAAATCAAGTTTTTAACCATGTAAACATGCCAATATGGTGTTTTTTATAATATAATAAAAGCTACATGAGTGAAAAGAGCAGTAAGTGCTATGGCTGGAGGGGATGGATCTGAAACACAGTCAGAACGGAAACTGAGTGTTTGCATTAGCACAAGTACAACTTAAGCCACTGCCAGTTACAAGCTAACAAACAACATAAACAAATAAAAGAAGTAACTAAGCTTAACATTGTGGTGCACAACAGAATCCTCCTCTGGGACGGACTGAGGCTCAAACGTGTGGTGGAGTCTCTGTCTTTCCTCTAACTATCTTGATATACACTGCTTTTATCGGTAAAACTCACAGCAATGGTGGGCGGCACATGAGGCCTGATCCAGACTTTCTCAGTGAGGATGTAAACATGTATGTTTTTTCAGCCAATTTTCATAGTATGAGTTACTTCTAATGTAGAAAAACTATGTTAAACAAAGTATTAATCATAGCGGAGTGTTTTAACCTTGCTTAAAGGATGTCTGTAGAGGAACTTAAAGTAAAGAAATGTAGGTAGTAGAAATCACTTTTGATATTGAACAATGTTAAAAAATCTCTGTAGAAGAGGGTGATATGCCAGTTTTTGCCCCAGTAGTACCAGAATGTAATTATACATTTTGCAGATGTGGCATAGAAGTGTCATGTAATTTGTTTGAATTCATTTCCCACATAGGAACTGTAGTTAAAGTTTCAGATAAATAGTGAGATAAAATCGTTCTCTTTCATCTTTAGAAACACATTAGAAACAGAGTTTTTTAAGTTACTTTGATGGGTAAAAAAATATTAAGCTTACTTTGCTGTGGTCATGTATAGCTCACAGTAAACAGAATAAGTTCATATGCACTCTCGTGGGGTTTGAGAGGGCCTTGTGGGAAATGAACCAAAACACAAACTGGACTACAAGTATAGAAGACAGGCCGGGGGAAAGTGGTACAGCAGAAAGTAAATTACAGCACTTCATCACAAAGTAACTCTTGTAATAAAAAGAACTGCACACATAATGCAGGTCTTCCAAGGTAAGAGCATTCGAGAGCGGCATTTTCTTTAAAAATAGCCTGTCACTTACTGTGAAAGTTTTAATCTTTTTACATCACTACAGCTCACTGTATGGAAGCCCAGGTGGCTCATGGTTCAGGGGCCACACTGTAAGTAATCAGGACAAATTTAATGTTAATGCTGGAAAGAACAAAGTACAAATACTCCCACTGCCCAATATGTTCATCACTTCTGTTTTTAAAAGTTTCAACTTATTGACGCTGATATGAATAATAATGTGGGTGTCAGGAGAATGAGCTCTAGTAGCTCTTATATTACCTTCCCGTGACACTAATGCAAACTGTTTATACCCAGAAATTGACACTGATGTTTCATCATTCATCATAAAATCATAGCACATTATTGTGTGCTGGAAAGTAGAGTGGCAGTGAAAAATAAAATATTTACTCTCTAGGTTTATGGGATTCAAAAATTGGTAACTGAGGCGTTTTATAATGGATTCTCAGTCTGTCTGTATGACAGTCCAAATACAGCTCAGTGTAGAACTTCTCAGATACATTCATGTCTGACTGCTCAGTTGATGCTGAAGGCAAATAAGACAAGACTTGGGAGCTTTGATTCAAACCCCTCTGTTGGCTACCTCAGCAGAGCAGATTTTGGTGTCTGTAGCTTTTCTGAATCCCAGCACAAAGCTTAAAAAAAATCCCAAGGCACTTGTGGATGGGGCTGATGGCTCATTAGCTTAACATTTGAAAGCAGAATCAGCTGGGCTTTATTTTTCCACAGTGTTGACAATACTGTCATTACTTGGCAGGAATGATGTATCTGAACTTTGTATTTTGTTTTAACGGGAATTGGTAGTTTATGGTATAAGCTAAACCATTGATTGTGGCTTTATGCACACTTCTAGTCTGGTTGATCAAAAAGTCAAAGACTAGATTCTACACCAATGCAAGTGCCTCCATGAGGCTCTTTGACCTGAATGCTACAATACTCATAATGCCAATGCTGAAATGCTAATGTGCAGTCAGTACTGTACAATATTTTCCCTGTTAATCATCTTAATTAAGTGTTACCATGCTAACATTTCCTAATAACCACAAAACACAAAGTACAGCTGAGACAGATATTTCATCATAAACCAAATTACTTGACAGATTTAAATTTTGATCAGAGAGGACTTGAATGTTTGTACTGAATTTCATGTTTAGACTTCTCTCTCAGAGCCACAAACATCTAACTGCTGGCAGCACTTGACAGGGAAAGTCAGGCGATTACTAAATCTGCCGGGATCCATGAGGCACCAGGAATGTCTGAACAAAATTCAAGGCAATCCATCCAATAATTCCAATAAAATTTTAGTCTGGATCACTGACCAACATTGCCACCCCTTGAATAATAAACTGCCAGTGTAATTAAAAAAAACTTGCTTCATCAACTCATGGAAATCTTGTTTTTTATATTGTTGGAGTAGTTGTCCGTAAGTCTACTCATGTTTCATTGTATTGGGTTTCCTGGAGATGAGGTAGCCTCTAAAACCTCCTCAGTGTTAAATTTGACCAACTAAACAGTAGTTAAAGTGTGAATTTATAGGTTGAATCTCCCTATAGGCCTTTGGAACAGGATATGAGTCATAGTACTGGTGAAATCACCCGGTGTTGATTCAGGCTATGAACAGAGCTTTGTTCAGTGATGTGGTATTTGTGTGTGTATAGTGCTTAGCTCCAGATAGGACTGTCTAATCCTTGCCTCATGGGGAACTGTTGACTGTGGAGTTAGTTTTGAATATATTTTTATGGTTTTATGTGCTTTACAAACCCTCTTTCTTTTCTTTCAACCCCCTTGCCTCTTCTTCTGTCTGCCATCCGTTCTGCTTATACTTTAATGAGTTCTCACATCTTTTAATCTTATTCTCTTCTGTTTATCCCCATCATGTTTATTCCATCCTGTTCTACTATTTAATTTGGTTGTTTTCCTCTCTTCCTGCAGCAACTGGACCTCCACTCGTGTCCAAAGCCAATTGTCTTCATCCTCCACTCCTTCCTGTCGGCTAAGATCTCCCGCCTGGGTCTGGTGGCCTGACATTTTCAATAAAGGGACATTTCACCTCCTTGTGAACAGAAATCCACCTTCTTTCTACACCTACCTGCAGCCTACTTGCAGTACACAATGTCAAAACTCCTTCAGTTGGGGACCCAAGCTGAGTGAATGTAGCTCCTTTCTGAAATTTGACCTTTTAGGGGTCTCCAACTTTAAATCAAAGAAACACTGGAGAAATCAATCTAGATTGGTTTTGCTTTGAGTGAATTGGACATATTTTGGGGACAAACCCTCCCTTAAGGGCTGCTTGGACTGAAGTGTTGGCTGGAGAACCACAGAGGAAAACATGGACTACACTAAATGCAGATGGATCATATACAGACACACTGAAAGGACTAGATTGGGCATTACTGTCACGTTCGGGATTGGAAGGACTGGACACTTGGAGCAGGGGTTGAGATGAATTTACTTTTAATTCAGTCAAAATGTAATGGCATACTGCCTTCCATTTAACATTTATATAATTTATTCACCATTAGCTCTGAAAGGACATTCTGGATTTCACTTGTAATTTTTCTTCCATACACACTTGGCACGCTGTGGAAAAAACATTTGTCATACATTTGTCTTTGTTAGTGTCCCCTGAGATGTCTTGTTAGCGGTGTCAGCATTCATCATTGAAACTGGGAGCCACAATCGGCGGCACAATGTGACAGCCGACTCCAATTCAAATAGTCTCAGTATTCAATGGGTCACCTATGGTTGAACCATCTGGTAGTATTTCAGTGTTTGATTGATTTGACAGTGATCTATCTATCTATCTATCTATCTATCTATATATATATATATATATATATATATATATACGCATCTCATATGGAAGTTATGAAAGTATGACAATAATAGCCTGATGTGGGAGTCGGGTGGTGGAGCTGTTGTTTCCGCACATGCAATTATTATTTTCCAAAGTCGGACTACTATTACATATTCATGGAAGGTCATGATAGAGATGTCAAGATGTATATAACTCATTTATTCTCAATAGTGCCATAGCCAAATAATACGGTAATATTCAGAATAGGTAAACGCATTTTGAGCAGATTGAGTATTAGGGCAACAGTTTGATCCAATAGAGAAGGGCATTCTTTCACTTTCTTGCTGAGAGTTAGATGTTGATGCCTGTATGAAACTACAGGCACTAGCTGGTCAACATGTTATATCTTTCTGTTTAATCTGTACTGTGCTAGTTGGAAGATTTAGTCAGCTAGCCTGTTAACTGATCTGAACATGAACTAGCCCAGCACACAATTATCAATCTTTTCATCTAAATCTCGGCAAGAAAGCGAGCAGCCTTGCTTGGTATTCCCCAGAATGTTGAACTTTTCTATTGTAAGCTTCATTTACCAGCTCTTTAAAGAGCTGATCCTGTTTGCCTAGTCCAGAGATAAACTACAGTCTTACTGTGCCCCATCAAGCAAAATTCTGTCAAGACTATTTCTCATAATTCATATTGAAAACCGAAACTCAATCAAACTTTGCCATAATCAATGAGACAAATATTATTTATCTGTCAATATAGCAAGGTGGCCATCATATGAGTCCTCAGTCCTGCTTTAGTCCAGCAACAGCCAGTCTGGGGCATTATTTTGTTTGGATGTTGTGCAGCCGACCAAATGGTTCTACTGCCCTGTGTATCACATGGCCTGCTGCCAGATCTGTCCTCGTGCCTTCAGATTACTGAAAGGAAAATAAACTAAATGAACAGCAGAGATCACAGGATGAGGTTGGAGCAACCATGCGACTTCTATGATGGCGACATTGGTTTTGGCTCAACCAGCAAAAGCTTTTTGTTTGCTCTGTCCTTTATATCATAACACGCATTTCCAATGAACATTTATACATGCACTGTGAACAATGATTTACACATTGTAATCTTACCGCACTGTAGAAGGAACTTCATCTGTTTGTTCATACTAAATGATAGTGGAGGCATTGTAACACTTTAAGAATCCAGCACTTACTGATGACCTCAAGTGGAGAGAAGCTTTGATAAGTAGATTACTCCAATGCCTTCGGCAGCTATTGTACTGTCACTCTGAATGATAAAGCTTAGTTTTTAACTTGAACAGTGCACATAAATCATGTATTTAACTAAAGTGGCACGATGAGTCTGTTTTTATTGTCTTCACTTGGGATTTATTCATTTCTCATCAGCTGCAAATACAAATCAACAAAAGCAGTTGATTGGGAAAAGTTTCATTTTCACTTCAATTATATTAAAATGTAAATGACATCCACAACTTGTTTGCTAGTGATAGTGGTTCTTAATTAATTTATAATTTGATATTATTAATAGGATATTAAACTATTTCTTTCTTCCACTTTCAGAACTGAAATGCATTCAACCCTGCTGTTAAAACACACGCTCTCTGCAGAGATAGACAGTCAGTATTTTATTTTAAGGGCAGTTTAGATGAAAGGTTGTGCACTAATTTACTGTTTATTAGTGACAGTTCAGCCTGATTTGGGAAGTGTTTTACTGAACAGCTCAGCAAAATAATTCAAATGTCTTTAGCAGAAGAGCTTGAGAGTAATTGGGTTGAAGGCAGTGCTTAACACAATCGTAACTCTTGACATTGTTTATTTGGCTCCTAGGTAATGAGTTGGCATCTTTACTTTCTCTCAAACACACTCACAAACAGATGCACAGATGGATGGACACATTCATGTTACTGAAAGAAAGACTTTACACCTCAAACACAGTCATAACTCTTTGACATTGTTGAAATAGTTAACATTATTTACCAGCAGAATCTTTGCAACCTTTTCCCACCTCTTTGTAGTTTTATCAGTTTCCCTTTCTGTTCAGGCCATTGTTGAATCAAGACAGACTCTCAGAGGGACACTAAACATCTGCAGATAGTAATTGCAACAAATTCTCTCCAGGTCAACAATCCCACTGAGACTGACAGAAAGCTGGGTATGTGTTAATCTGAAAACCTGAAAACACACACAGATAGGCAATGTTACTGTTACATTTTAATGAAGAGAGAGAGAGAGAGAGAGAGAGAGAGAGAGAGAGAGAGAGAGAAACTGACTGCATTATTGACTGAAACTGTCAGCTTTTCATTTTAAGGGGCTGGAAAAGAGCCAGCTCAATTAGCAATCTGCCATAAACTGTGTGTGCATGTCTGTGAGGGAAAGGGAGAGAGAGAGCGCGAGAGAGAGCAAACAAATGTCCAGAATAATGTTCATGTGCACATGGTGGACACTCTGTGACATGCAAATACTCTTCAACAAGTTTTTTTGTGTGTCTGTCTGTGTGTGGGAGAAGGGGCTCTGAATGAACAGCTTTTGTCTGACCTCAGTCTATGGTTGCATTCCTTCCTGTGGCAGGTCCTGACAGGTTCTGCGCTGCTTCGGTGTGTGTTTGTGCGCTGGACTCAAAATTGTGTAGATAACGGAAAACAGGCAGAGCAAACTGAAAAGGGAGAGAGGAAGGGGTGGTCAGCAAGAGGAGTGGCTGAGTTAAACACCTAATTAAACATGTACCAATATGTTGGTAAGGCTGGTTCATTTTTCAAATATTCAATGCTCAAAAATAATGAATTTTTTTTTTTTTTTGGTTCAGGTAGGATTTTTCTCGACAGTATCTATCATAATTTAGTTTACACTCGCAGCAGTAACACTGTTTGGGGGCTTTTTAGGGCCTAACAGTGAGCATGAAACGCACAAAGTCTCTCCCTATCCTACATAATTAGCCAGTTAAACACCTATCACTTTATGGGTATTGGTTGGTTCTTGTAGTCAGTTGTAGAAACAATACTGATATATTACCACCTTATGAAGTTGAACATGTTAGCAGACAATTGTTTACACATCCAGCAGACATGAGCAACATTTTGTCCACTCAACAAATCTAAGTCGAATATTCACTCTCTTTCAACATTCACTTCTCTTCACTTGTTCTCCACCAACTCCGGAGGGAAATTCCTGGCTCTTTATCTGCTCCACTGATCTTTGCCAACTTTATCTGTGTGGCATTTGGTGCTGGCTGTTAGCACCGAGTCAGTTTATTAGCACTTTCTTTTTCTGACAAATGTAGTGATTATTGTAGCTTAAAGACAAAACACCAAGCTTAGCAATTCAGTTTAATAATTCAGGTGAATAATCGTTTCTAGTGGTCAGACACAAAATGAGCAATGAGTTGAAGTTTGCAAGTTTTTTTTTTTTTTTTTTTAATTAATCCTTTAATTCATCAAGAATTTACCATGAATCATAACTTACACTTGACCATGAAAGTCTTCAGATTCTCTCATTTTTTATTCAAAATGCTGTTTCTCCTTAGCCCAAACTGATCTATGATGATCCATAACTAGGAATAGCAAAGATATTTTGGTATGGTAATGTTACCTTACCTGTTACAGCAGAAACTTGCTTGTTCACTTTAATGTGGCAGCATTTCAAGCTCATAAAATCTGCAACCTACGACTAGAGGAAGAAAGGAGAGAGATGTGCACATTTTTGCAGGTTGCCTCTAATTTGTGAAAGAGTGAAATATATTTGCCAACTTATACTGAAAATGAAGTCTATGACCTGATGACGTTGTCTGTAGGGTTGTGCTTAACCAGACTGACTGATCTTACAACTAGATTTTGACACAGGGTCCTGCTTTAAAACAGGGCCTCAAGATCAATCACTAGGACACACTAAATAATATAGGTAAATAGATGGCTGCAGCATTCAACGCACTAAAGCAGACTGCGAAAATGGACATCATGATGGTGGATCACATAAGACACAGTGAAACTTTAGCTTGGCACAAACTGAGACCTCACTGCTCATCTGCTGTGAAAACTTTGTACTGCTGCTTTTATGTAGTTTGCAACAAAGTGTTGAGTTTTGCTTGGATCGTCAAAATATGACAATGTTCCTCATTACATTTCACACATTTCATCCCCATTCTTGGCTCCAGACGTTATGTGTGGTCTCCCCATTTTCCGAAGCTTAGGACATCTGGTCTCTGGGCTGCGTGATGGTGATCACGGTCTTTGGCTTCTTGCTCTTTCCCAGGAGAATTGAGTCAGTAATTTGACTATAAAAGGGCTCCTCTCTGCTTGCTTTCCACTCTATTCTTAATATTTCAAGTACTGTTGTATCTATGAACACTTCCTGAATAGACAGCCTGGTTTGCGTTTGTCTGTAAAAGAAAAGTCTTCTAGACTATAAAGGTTCATATTTTATTCTAACTCAATAAACAAAAAATCATTCTCTCTCCTTCATAATGCTGTTGGAAGTAAAATAGCCCAGCAGAATATTTTTGAATAGTATTGCGAGGCCTCATGATGCAGTCCAAATATTTTAATGATATCAGAGAGCAGTTTAGATTGCAGCAGACTGCTCTCAGTGAGCTCAGAACAGTAAACAGCAAGTGCCTCATACTGGATCGATAAACACTAGAGCCCTGGATTAGCTCTTCAGTAAACTGTTCTTAAACAGACAACTGCTCCTATATAGTAATGTTCAAACCATTAGTTTTCTGTCTAACATTTGAGAATCATCCAAGATCCTGCTTACATTACATACCTCATACAGCCTGTTACAACATAAACTTTGAATTAGAGATTGAAAACAAAACTGATAGAGAATGAAGTGATGAAGCAAACCCAACAGATTATATGTGAAAAAAACAGTCTGCGCTTTCTCCATGTTGTTGTGTAGCCATGATCTTTTTGATTCCTTTAGTCACCAATGACTCGTTCAGCACCTGATGTGTTAATAATAATTTAACACTCACAAGCTCTCAGTACAAACAGAAACTGAGCCAAAGCAGCTTTATCACATTATGTTGTCATCTATATATGGAGAATTCCTTTGTATTGTATAATTATGAATAAACTCTACAGGTCTGGTGTCTGTCTTAGAGACTAGTGAAACAGTCTAATGTAAAACTTGCTACAGTGGAAATATATGACAACAAGGAACCTAACTTCACCAACAGCAGTGACAGTATTTTTAGGATATAAAATGCTTATTGTACACTGACTGCCAAACTATTTTGAAGATTAAATTAACTGTAATAGTAAAATGTTATTAAAATTGAAACATTTCCATAAAAGGTTTACTGGTGTCAGGTCATTGGAACAGACCTTGTGTGTTACAACATCATAAAAACATAATGTTCATGTATAATATTTTGTCATCAAATGCTGGCCAGTTGGCTAATGGGGAAAAAAGAATAACAGCAGAATATGTCTCTTGTTGTGTTTTCAGTTACAAACCATCAGTAGAAAAGAGAGTAGTAGAGGATGAAAAACTCTAAACTCTCTCTAAACCCTTACTCTAAAAACTAGACATTATGGCACCTGAGGCTGGTGCAGTATTTAAGAAACTTTATGTTAATGTCACTGAGGGTAAGTGATCTCCCAAAACAGTTTAATTTCAGATGTGATTATTTTATTGAATTCATCATCAATTAAATAGTGTAACAATCTATGAGATAAAGAACTATAATAGTTTATCTTATTTATACTTAAATTAAGTATTGTACTATTCAGAACAGTAACAGTATAAATACATCTATACTAACTGTATTGAAGGTAACACAGTTCAATACTCTACTCTAAATAATCTTTCAGAGTTCACTGTTTTCTTGTTCAGTTTCTTGATTTCTGAGTTGGTGAAAGCTTCCTGTATGTGTGTGTGAGGAGCCTCCCAAACCCACCAACACAGAAGAGGCACATGGTGACAACCTCCTCTGTGCGGGTCAGGTCGGGACACTCCTCCTCATCTGGACGGGAAACCGAAGAGGGTGTTGCTGGGTTGGAGGAGCAGGAAGGTTGAGATGGTACTCACTGGGTCTTCAGACTGGGTTTGGTGCCTGGAGGGCAGCTGAGAGTGGTTCATTGCTCTGCTGTAGTGCTGGCTCTTCCTGGGATGATTTGTTGGTCCATGTCCACTCTCAGCTGCTCCAGGAGTGTCGAAGACACACAACAGGTCTTGCCCTCTCAAATAATCAAACAAGTAATGAACCATTTTGGACTCAGTAATTAAACCTTTGCTTTGCTGATATTTATTGTATGTGGCTCTAATTAATTATTCTTTAAACAATGTAATAATATTTAAGAAGGTTCCCACAATAAATGTGACTCACATACAGTATGTGATGTTAACTGGAGCTCATCATCCCTTCGTGTAACTAGTGGTACTTTTGTGGTCTTAGTGAGGACATTACTTACTTAACTGAGTGAAAGAATTTGCGACCACCCCTCTGCAGTTTGTCCTGTGCTCGTCCATCCTTCTAGTCTGGTCTGGTTGGGCCTCTTCACTGCTGTCAAGGAAATCCTGGAGGTTACGTCTCAGTCTTGTTGTTTCTTGTTTGGATGTTGATGCAGTAAATATACTTCTAAAGCCTGGAGAGAACAGTTAGATGTTAGATGGCTCTGCTCTGTCAGAGGTTCAATCCAATGATAGAGAATTAAGAAATAGCAGTAAAACTACAGCGGTACATAACTAGTAATCATAAGAGTTGCAGGGGACATTGTTAATGTTGCCATTAAGCATCGACTTACCTTAGTTTGGTGAAGCATCTACATCTTCTAAAGAAAAAATACAAGTGTAACAGAGTGAGTAGGAGAAATAAAATTAATTAAAATTTAAATTACAGGACGTTTGTTGTTAAAACCTGTTTACTTACCTGGGTATCTAGATGTTTGTCAAACATAAATAACACAGTAAACTGGATAAAATAGTTGTTCAATGATTAAATACTCACTTTTCTATACTTACCCTTTCTCCCACATTTTGCTATAAGTAGCATCTCATGTGGTAGAGCATTTCATACATTACCTCCAGGGTTTTTTATTCCTTGACTCATCTTTCCACAACAACCCTATTTAAAGTCAGGCTAGCATCCTCGGCTAGCTGGAATACTGTCAGAGCTGGTGAGTCTGACCAGGAGAAGGTACCTCTGCAGGGAGGTGTTGAAGTATTTGGTTCAGCAGTGCTCAGCCCTGACATCTCACAGCATCAAGGTTCTGTTCTTTGTGAGACGCAAAGGCTCTCTGGGGCTTTAAGGTCAGCCCTCGAGGGTTTCCAGGAGATGATTTAGCCACCAGATCCAAGTGGGCACTGGTGAAAGACACTATGCCTTTCACCAGTGCCCACTTGGATCTGGGCTTACCTTGCTTACCTTGCCTGATGCAAAGGCTACATGAGGCCTCAGCATCTCCACCAAATGGAAATTTTTTGCAGTTTTCCAAACCTGCAGCCAACACGGTTGTCAGACTCTAATCAGAGTCGCTGTCTTCAGCCAATGTTGAGGTTCCAAAAGGATGGTACCAGTGTCTCCTGCTTGTGAAGCCTCCAAGTCCTGAAGTTGAAGGAGCTGAATGCCTGTAGTCCTCCTCCTTGCTTGTGTGTGTAGAGCAGCTGAGGCCTGAGGTTGAGGGAGTGGAGTCTTCTGACTTTTGAGAGACTGAGAAGAGACCTCCTTCAGGTTGTTCCACTTGCTGCTCAGGAAGCCACAGAAGTTTAGGGAGCTGATAGGGTACCTGGAGGTGCCAGTCCATCAGCTGCTGTGGGTCAGGGTTTTCCTCATAATCCCTCCTTGGCCTCTTGCAACTTGCTTGCTCTGCATCACACTCCTCCCTGATCCTCTTAATGAAGGAGCGGAGGCCTGAGCTTGAGGGACGAGACTCCTCCAACCTTTGACAGACTTCCAGTTGCTGCTCGGGAAGCCACAGAAGCTTCAGGGGCTGGGAGGGTACCTGAGCACCAGCAGGAGCAGCGAGAGGAGCGCCAGCAAAAACAGGAGGATGCATCTGTTGCTGATCCTGCCAAAAGTTTCCTGGTGGGAGCTGGTGTACGAAGGGGGAGCGAGGTCTGTCGTCATCATCATCTTCCAGGTCGTCTTCATCTTCAATCATGCTGCTATACCCTGAATCAGTGCTGATGGCATCAGACAAGTCGTCCTCTTCATCAAAGAATTCCCCTTCCTCCAGCTCATCATCTTCCTCACCAGATGATACGTAGCTTGGGAGCTCACCGTCTTCAGCACCATCCACCATCATAACTTCTGGGAGGTCATCTTCTCCAGGACGTCCAATCATGTAGTTTACACTACCTGAGAGGAAAAGGTTAAAGCAAGTAAAATACCTACTTTCAAATGGTAGTATGATTAAATAATTAGCCCTAAATAATCAATAATCAAAGCTAAAGGTAGATAAAATACGTGTTGTAATGTGATCCCACATTAATATTAATATCAAATGTCACAAATGAGAACAATTTAATAAGGCATACATCTGAAACTTAATGATAACCAGTGATCACGGTGTAAGACTTTGAGTTGCTGCAAACCAGCAACTTTGTGTCTAGAATCTAAGCATGATTGAAATTATAAACCTATTTTATGTGTGAACATACGCAAATAATTGATGCACACAAACATTTTACAGCACTGAAAAGTTTTAAGACTCGTGTTTGTTGGATGTGAGTAAGAAAATCAAATGTTCATACTCAAGGCAGCTGGTTTAAACAGCACAGTTGTGAGGGAAATATCTTAAATGTAGTAACCCTTTGTCTTCAACATTTAAAGGCAACTTGAGATGAATTTTCTCTGGGTGATGGGATGATAAATAGCCTCTGAGTGGCACTTATGTATTGATCAACTCATGTTTATCAGTTGAACACTTATTATCTAATAGTTGTAATGTATTTGGCTGTCGAGTATTACATTAAAGTTTACACCATTCCGGTTTGTGAACACAGTAATAAACTGAGGATGAACTTGAAGAAAACACTCTGTTTTACCAAAGGCTGCAGCAATGGCTCTTTCAGCCTGTTTTGGATCTGGATACCAGTTCCAATCCACAGAGCCAACAAAGCCTAAATTTAATCAAAATGCAAGAAACAACATGATGGGACAGCAAGGGATATTTTTTTTTTTTTAAATGGGATGGGAGCAAAGTGACGCTGGAGAATGCAAATCCGGACTGTGGCATCCCGCAGACAAAGCGCACAACTGCGCATCAGTCACATTACAAATCACTCTTCTCAAAAAAATAATGAAATAAAAATGCCACACTATCAATAAAAGTAGGCTAATAACATGTTACATACAAACTATGTGATGACTGAACACAACAGAGGAGGCCAAAGAACCTCCAAACACAGTCAGAGATCTTCCATTTGATCTACTTCTGAACACTGATATTTGGAAGAAAAGCTAAAAATAGATTTATTTAATGTTAAAAATGTTAATGTCGTTGAACACGAGTACAAAATTATTCCATATCAGCTTAGATATAATAAATCAAGCTTGAAGAATCAAAACAAACTCCTGCAACAACAGGCCCTGCTGTGTTTACACCTGTACGTACTCTACGTCGACGTAATGACGTTTGAGGCTAAAAGTTCCATCGTTTCCATGGTGCACAAGAAAAGCTGATTTTTGGCATTTTATGAAATTTGGCCCAGTCGCCATATTTTTACAATATTTTCGATGCAAAAATTACACAATTTCATGCCCTCAAACTTAAACAACAGTGTTTTCAAACCACTACACTAATTATCAATGAATTCCACACCTTTCCCGGGATATTTCTGAGATTCAGCCCTTCAAATAATCTTTACACCCGGAGAAATCGTCGAATAAATGTCCACCAAATCTGTGTTTTTCTAATAGGCCTAATGAACTATCCACCTTTACATTTTAAAAGTTACACTGATTTATACTGTAATGGAGCTAATTATGGTTTTAAGATGATGAATCAGTAATAGCAAAATGATTTCAATCATATAGAAAAACGTTGTCCTACCTGCAAAGTTGTCCACCTCATGGGCGACTCCCCTCAGCAGGTGCTCCTCCAGGACCAGTGGTCGACTCAGGGCCATATTCAAAGTCCTCGGTTTTCCTCAGCAGTTCAGTGATGAAGTTGTTTTGTTGTCCAACGGGATCCAGTCGTTGTTTTCCAGTAGTTTTTTCCAGGGATTCACTTCTCCAAGAGTTTACTTTCCACAGTTTGGTTTGCAACAGGTTAATTCTTGTTCCAGTCCAGGTGAAAAGGGAAGGAGCCATCTGATGAGCAGCCTTTATATACCCTCGGCTAGTGCGTCATGACGCTTCTATTAGTGACGCACGCACGCGAGAAATATGACAGATTACACAGTTTTTCGTCTACGTGTTGACGTTTGATTCAGATTTTCCATTTCTTCACCAGCCTGTCAGAAAGAATTGGCAGCATTGTCAGTGTTTTGTTGAGGCTTAGTCTGGTGCAGGTACGACGACTTCCTTTTGTGCGTTTTGTACAGTTTTGGCCTATAGCAGTCAAATAGTGCAGAGTTGTGAAAGCCATCAGCTCCAGTGTTATCAGATTTCTTGGATGGATCACTGGGTCTGTATCAACTCTTGCACCATTTAAAATTTTAAAAGCCCTTTATAGTTGTATTTTTTTTCAAAACACTGACACAGTGAGAAACATTACCTGCAGCAGCTGATTGATTGTTAATAACTCAGTGATGAAGGGACACCTTCATCACTGAGTGAACTACCCCTATCTTCTGGCAGACCTAAGAGCTGTCTTAATCTTAGGGAATTAAGAAGACAAAACTGCTGAAGATTAAACACTTCTCATAGCAAGGACTGAGACACCACTTTGATTTAGGCGCTTCTCCTAACTCCACTGTTAAGAGGAAGATAACTTTACTGCTCTACTGTTAGTTACAGGCTTAGGACATATACTGTATCTGGAATGGTATGAAACTTAAGAGAATATATGATCAACATATGAGTTGAAGAAGGTGTTGTAAAATGAGGACTATAACCAATTCCAACCACAGTGCCCACCCTCAGGCACTGAATCTGTCACTGCTGGTCTGCAGAGGAGATATGTCATGACTGCAGCTGCATGTACACCTTGCATCCAAGATTGTATAATGAAAAAGCTTTTATATATCCTTACAGTTTTCATGTTAATATTAATTAATGCCATAAATATTGTAATAATCATATCCTAACTCTGGCACAGTTATTATCTGTTAATAGATAAGACGAGGCTGAGTAACCTTCTCAGCAACATACAGGCAATTTACACAAACACACACAGGAGGACACATTAGACAACAGACGGCATGTTTATGAGGTGATGTCGCTGCTGTGACCCTCCTACTTAACAAGGGTTGTACTTCAGGCTGTGTTACTCACAACAACAACCACCCACACGTAACCTATACACATATGTAGCCTCAAATCACGAAACTATGTTCTCCTACTGCCAGTACACAACCTACCCTTTCATTGTCTTTGGCAGTGAGGGGGAAACACTGTGTCTCCTCCCTGTTTTTCTCTCCCTCACAAACAGAAATACAAAGTACCAGTCTCTGGGAACCTGATGATAAAAGAGATCTGGTGTGAGGAAGGTGTGTATGTGTCTATGTGTGTGTTTGTGTGTCTGAGAGAGAGAGACAAATGAATGTTTCAGGATGCAACTGCCAAGTCTCTACAGTACCCCTGAATGCACCCCCATTTTTCTCCCTCTCCCTCTCTCTCACACACACACGATGTGATTGTTCTTTGTGTTATCCTTGGTCCTGTGAACCTGCGCACAGATGTACACAGATAGATGCATGTGCATGCTTTGCTGTCTTGCACATGCATGAATTGATCCCATAGGTATGGTCTGCTGTCATGAAAATAGTACCAATGGGAGTTGAGGCGGTGATCACTCTGTGTAGTTTAAACACCACAGGAACATTGTGTCATTACAAGATTATTTGATCAGCAGAGCAGGATTTCAAAAGGACCTTTGTGCTTGTTACAGGATACCAGCTGACAAGCAGGGACCAGGAGCATGCGCAGGGTTCATGTAAAATCCAGGGTGTTTTCATATGTGAAGTACTCTGAAGACATATATTCTGTTCTATTTTACTCTCATGTCCAGTATAGTTAAAATCTGTATGCGAATGACAAGTGGAAGGGGTCTGAAATTGGGGAAAAAAAAAAAACCTCAGTGAGAGGGGGACATGCATACATGCAGGGGAAATGGGAAAACAAGATTACAAAGCTAATCAGACTAAACAAGATTTTACTCTTCCAGTGACAATGACAATGACACACGGTGCTGTGATATGCTTCAAAAGAAGCTTTGGGGCTTATTAAAGTTCATTAACAGAAATTAATGTGGAGGATCCTCCCAACGAAAGCAGACTGGCTATTAATGAAAAAAAAGAAGATATAACAATGGTATTCTTTTAACTTTTAAGCACTAATCAATGTTTTTATATTAAGAATAGATCAAATGATATGTGTACTGTGAAGTGTTTTTTTTTGTAGTGACCATCAGCTCTACAGTTCCCTCAGCCCTACAGAGGGTTTTAGCATTTTTCACCTCATTTTGGTTTTACAGCTCATAATGTTAATGTTTAATACATTAATTAACAATACATTTCCTTCCCATCACTAAAAGGCAGACAAAGTTAGTGACCTGCTTGTGAACACCAAGGAGCATGTTTTGATAGTTTTTTGGTGATTGATTTAACTCTTTCGAGACTTTAAAATCTCCAGCAAATGTAGATCAGACAACAGACTCTGGCAATTCCACCTTGTGGTGCAGACCATGGCCCTTACTCACAATACTTGGAAAATTTATCAAAGGCCTCGTTTATCATTCTAAGTTTCTAATTATAGGTAGCTTTTATATTCACCACTTATTGACATGTTTGGTTTCTATTGAGTCATATCATATCTAAAGTGATATTATATTGCATATGTATTTACTACTCGATATGTTTTCCATCAACATTAACTGCTCTTGGTGAGTTATTACTGGTGGTCCTGGCTCCTTTTACTGCAGCAATAGGCCCTCCTGGTAAAAATTGCACCATTGATTTAAACACAACTCTGCCTAGTCTCTTAAATTCAATTTATCTACCTCCAATGGCATAAGAGTGTACTGAATAACAAGTTGTCTGCAGCATATTTTGTCTCACTTTCTCAGTAACGATAAAAACAATTCTCAATTTCATTTTGACACTTTGAGCCTTCTCTGAACTGTTCACCCTCCTTTTTAGATTAGTTATTTTCTGCAGTAAAATACACAAGATTAGATACAAAATTATTTCCTCTTCTCCAGTTGCTTTTGCAGAACTAGTTGAGCTTTAAAACTTTGAATAGGCTGCTGTTGACTTAGAAACCTACTACCTGCCAGCTAAACTTTCCAAAGATCTCTGGTCAATTTTGGAGTGAACATACAATATAACTTACGACTGGCACTGTCCCTACAACAACTGCTGTGGTTAAACTTAAGTAACCACACCTTGATCCAGAGTCTCTTGATAATTACCAACCAATGTCTAACCTTCCATTCTCAAAAGTACTAGAAAGAGTTGAGTCTCAGCAGGTTTCAGCCCACATGTCTAACAGTAATCTGTTTGAACCTTTTCAGTCTGCCTTCAGGGCCTGTCACGTCACTGAAACTGCTCTTAGTGAAGTGGTAAATGATCTCCTGCTTACTATGGATTCATATCCCTCCCCTGTGCTTCTCTTCCTCAGTCTTAGTAGCTTTTGATACAGCAGATGACTGCACATGCCTATTAAATGAAATAACTTGACTTTTCCACCAGCAGTATAGCTAGGAGACACCTAGCTTAGCACAAAGACTGGAAATCAAGGGAAACAGCTAGCTAAAAGGTTCTTTACACGTTGGCTGTGGTAAACAAGTGAAATATTAGTTTTTATTGATTAAGCTTTATAAGTGCTGGGAAGGAGATTTTATTGCTCTACAAACAGTGTCGGCTTTCTCTCTTTATGCTATGCTATGTTAACTTCATAGTCAGTGGTAAGTGTGGCATCAATCTCTTGATTTAGCTTGTAAAGTGAATAAGCGCATTTACCAAAATGTCAAACTGTTTTTTTTTATGTACATAAAAAAAAATAATCAAACTCATAAAGAGAAAAAATAAGATAAATAATTCAGATAATTCAGGTGAGGTGGCATGCTGTCTGCTCACAGTCAGGTTGGTCCAGTATAAAATATGAAGTTCTGGCACAGATGGTGTCTGGCTGTTCAGACTTTGATGGAAATCATGATTATAATTTCAACATGATGGGTCCTCATTTTAATCACGTCTCACAAAACGTTTGTTTATATATTTTTGCATTTCTGTTTTTGTCACCAAAATGAGCACTGTCACACACTGGTGCACTTCTGCAAAATCAGCAGCACCAATACTTGACACAAAATAAAACACACACACACAGACACATATGCACACTGTGGTTGTGCTTCCTATAGTCTGTTCAGTACTAATTACTGTTCTATATAATGTATAAACGCAGCGGTCCGTGTCAGCCTGTTTCTCTCGGGACTTCAGTTTCTTTTAACTTCCTGCTCATTACTGTTCCAGTACAGGGACTGAGTATCCATCAGGCTAGTGTTTTTCATACATAAGGTCAAACATCAACATCCCTTCCCAAAGACTACAACAGGGCCTCCTGATTATAATGTAGGAGGTATCAGTGCTTGTCTATTCAGTCTGAGTACCAAGTGTCACAATACAGACTAGTATTTTATTCAGTGTAACTGAAATTATGCATAATTATGGATTATATATAGCATCCATCTTGCCCAAGTCTCAGGCAGCCGGCGTGCTTATGGAGTGAAAAACACATTAGACACAACAAATGTGACCACTGTCATACTAATCCACCATGAATGAATAAGAGATGATGTGACTTTGAAACAGCATTCAGATCAGAAAAAAACGAGAAAGGCGACTCTGACAGCCACAGAAATATTATTGCTATATATTGACTCTGTTTTAGCTCTGTCTTTGGTCTCTTATTTGGCTCTTAAGCTGCTAAATGCTCCACTATGTTCATCGCCTATTCTGCTGTTAGGTGACAAACAGCTAACACTGTACACAGTGGGTATGTTTTTGACTGAAAACAGCTGTATCAGAGTGGTGAGAGTGAACCCAGAAGGTGAAGCTGGGGGTTGGACAGCTAAACAAATCTACATAAAGCAGAGGAAGAGAAGAGGCTGTCAATTCTCAAATCACCACAAGTGATCCATAACACCATCATTTGGTACATTATTATTGTAAAACATTGGTTACAGTAATTTTAAAGTTTAAGACTTACAATCAAGATTTAGGAAATATTTACTGTGTACATACCACACCCGTTTATACTTAAGCTTATCACTTATAAATTTGTAAGTGTTCACATGTTTTAACATCATAGATCTTAAGTGTTATGTTGACATCATCAATCAGTCATAATTTGATGTCACTGGGAATCATCGAGGTATTTCATCACAAGATATTTTTTATTTTCTAATAAAAAGGACTATTGCAAGGGAAGCCAAGCTTTTATTGCCAATTTCATGGTTGACATGATGCATAGTAATAGAGTTACATTATGAGGAAACTACTTTGGTGACATACAGATTTACAACAAAGTGGATAACAAAAGCCTTCAGTATGAATGAGCTCCTCGGTGCACAGTACTGATCTGAGGAACTATACTTACACACTGAATTAGCCTTTTGTACCTGCTGTTCTCCATGCACTCAAACAAAGACTGAACCATTCCCCTAGTTAAGTGACTGAGTGGTAAATGGGCTGAAACAGGTGACACCTTGAGTTTTTATGATGAAACAGTTTAGAGAAAAGATAGACTACTTCATTCTTCTTCTCTCTTTAGATGTATAACCTGTATCCTGTTTTTTACATTTTGATCCTCTCCTTTTCTTTCATCATCCCTTGTCTCTCATTCCTCTATCAGTAAAAAAAAACAAATCTCAAGTCCCTGGAACAAGCACCTCCTCAGGCCATTAATAACATTTATTTTATATACAAGGAGCAGCAACAACAGATGGCCAGCTCATTTAATCTTTGGTGTCTTCATTTAATGGGCCCACAGAACATGTCTGTAAATCATTTAGGGTCCAGATATTAAAACCAAGAAGATAAAAAGAAACCGTCTACAGATTTTGGTTGAGGATTGTTGTTCCACAGAAATCCTTCCGTTCCATTTTTGTTTTTGTCTTACTTTGAGACATACCTTACATTGTCATAAATGTGTACAAAGTTAAGCAGCATGTGCTGAAGCATAAACAAAAACTGTCAGCTCAAACTGCTGCAATATAACTGGCTGACGTGACCCTAGAAGAGCTAAACAAGTACAATAGTGTTATCACAGGCTTGTGTATCACAACCTTTTTTCCAACTGTGCTTGGGAGTGCTAAACAGTTTTGGAGGCAGATTAAACAAACTATGGAGAGTATTTTGGGCAGACACTTGAGAAATATTGCAGCAGTGGATCTTTTTTTACTGTTTGTAAAAAGAGTTACATCACTCACTTCGAAAATAATGAACTGAATTAAATAAGTGTCCAAAACTTTAGCTCAGGAAAAGATTACATAGCTTATTAAAGGCCAGCAGTCATTCTTTGAAAACATCTAGGTTCCTTTTATACAATATATTCAAAATGTGGATCTAAGTAATGTGATGAATGTGGTGAAAGTATAAAAAAAGTGCTCTTTTAATACTTGATTGAACTGTGTTTGAGCTCGGCAATGATGAAAAAATATGAAAGAAAGACATGAATATAATAATAGTTTAACCCTCATGAAAAGCAGAGAATCTTTGTTCAAATTTTAGTTATTAGTATTGTTTTATTTTTTGATCAGTAATGTTCTTAATTCATTTCATTTGTTTTATGGTTTGTTTCAGACTAAATGTCTGACATGTGGAGGACACCTGATTTTAATATTGGACATGGATATATTTGGACAATATCTCATTTATTTCTTTGCTGTTGAAGCAATTTGAGAATGATACTACAGATACTACTGAAAAAAAAGAACCTCACCCTTATGTTAATATACCAAGGACTAATGATAAGAGGAACCATTTGTGTTTCCACCTCTGCAAAGCCACAATGTAATTTCCATTTGTGGTCATTTTCTGTGGTCAGGCTTCTGTGTGTAAGCTACTGTGTAACTGTGTTATCTCTTCTGTTGCTCCACTGAGATGCAACCAACACGTGTAGTTAATCCATTTTCATCATCTAATCCTAACGCTCAGTGATGCTCCCACACACCAATGGATACACGATTCCCACAAAAACATGCACACTAAAAGTGTCAGATTATGGTGGTTACATGGCCCTTTCACACAGACACACTATAATTTGAAAGTCTAATGCTGATTCTCAGCTATAAGCTATCCAGAAATCAGCAGGAAATGTTCAACAGTGTCACTTGCCTCTATTTTTCTGTTTGGTTACATACAGTGCTGAGCCTGACATTAAATATAGTTCTGCAACTCAGTAGACTTTTACTGACAATAATTTAAAAAAGTTGAGTAACAACTTTATTTTATTGTAATTCAATATAATTTGATACCAACTTTTACAATCACATATTTCAGACTAATTGCAGAATAGCCTCTCTTTTAGTAAGTGAACAGCAGGTCAGCTGAAAACCCTAAAATTTAAAATTCATTTAAATTCAGTATAAAATTAAATATGGAGAATACATTTTCCTGTAGTTAATATTTACTTGAGTTAAATGGAGAATCTCAGTAAAGGAAAATCCTATTTTCCAAAACTGTCATCAAATTAAAATTAAGTGCTACTGTTCTTTGTTATTCAAATTAAATATTAAAACACAAGTTATAATATTTATTATTATTTCTGGTCATAGAACAGACAACCAGCTCCCCAAAAATCTACAGTAACTTGACGTTCCCTTGGAGAAAAGATGACACAGTGCCAGTAGTAAAACAAGTGGCTGAGAGTGTTGTATCTCATCATGGGCATGAAGTCAGTCTAAACCGAGGAGAAACTAGCACAAACAGGACAAATCTGACTGTCAGTGATAATCAGCGCTGCATAATGTTCTGCACTGCTTGTTGCTTTGTTTTCACTGTCAAAGTAACAGCTACCATGCAGACTTGGTTGTTAGCTGTCAGAGCTGATAATGAAATACATATTTCTTAGAGACAACACACATTCACGCATCTTTCCCTTAACACACACATACACTCACATGCTCTCCCACCGGCTCAGGTTGCAATCAGGAAGCTACAATGGGCACAAAATAAGATTCACGAACACTTTATTGTGTTACAAAGACTAAAATATGACATACAAAGATAAAATATGTACATTCATAAATCCATAAAATTATTAGCTTAAGAAACTAAATTAACAAATGTGTATGGATTTAAAATCATGTTTGAAAACGGCTCTTAATAAGAGAGGATTGCAATCTGAAGCCACCAACTAAGCCCCCCTCCCAGTGACTGCAGTCAGTGCAGAGTGTACTATGCAGGCTTTTCTCAGTTTTTTTCTCTTTCAAGGCTCAAGAGCAGTGGGAGCAGATCAGATCAAATTCAGATCAGAAACTCAGTTGACTAGGATGGTTTTGGACAAAAAGAGTGAAACGTGTTCCCACTTATGTTTGAAGACCATCTTCACTTCTCTGTGGTCTTCTCCAACACCCAGTCAATGACCTTCAGTAACAGAAAATATGATTTTAAAAAGGTGTGACTTCACTAAGTTCACATTTAGGACACCTAAATCAAGTGGAGAAACCCTGGTGTTTGGTGGCATTACCTGTTTGACATTGCTGCTGGCTGCCTTCTTCATCTCATCATGCAGGCCACGGGATGTTTTAAGATCCTGGGATCAAACAGCAAAAAATCACTGATATGGAAACAATAAGGTACAGAGCTTCACATCAAACAATTTAGGTTATAAATTAACTAATTTTAACTGGGGAGAAGGTAGGGGGCAAATATATAGTTTGGATGATGCTATAGTCGGTCAGCAAGTTAAACGTTACTGGCACAGTGTTGGAAAGTGTATTTACTCTAGTACTGTACTAAAGCACAATTTGTAAATATATTCATTTTCTGCTAACTTTGTGTGTGTTTTTCCATTGGTTTATTTTTTATCCTTGGCAAACAAACAAAACCATAGACCCTCTCAGGTAAATGCTGGTCCTGAGGTGCCTGTGATTCTGCTGGGTTCTTACAAAACAGCAAAAAGAGCGAGCAAAAGCAAATATCTAAATAAAAAAAACTATGTTAAATCAAATTTTCAAAACATAAATTGCTTCTCCAACACCTGAGTATAAAATAGCTTAAATTAGCCCCACTTTGAGTAGCTATAACATCAAAATACATGCTAGTGCATCAGTAATAATATATAATGATACAATAGATATGTATAATTACACGCTGAAATGGGCCGTTATTTTTGATAGTTTAAGCCCACTTTGCCAATAACACTTTTGCACTTTCACTTCATTAACCTTTGAAGGCCTTTCACTTGTAAAATGTAACATTTTCATTGAGGCATTGCAACTTGTACTGACTGCACGTGAAACATTTGTGTTCTTCTTCTAGCACTGAAACATCTGATAAAGATTCAGCAGGCACAAAAGTAATCTGATGAAAATGTGTGTATTGGAGGAATTGTTTCTTCAAACTTTTCATTATTGAGTTCATTTGTTGTGAGGATCAAATGTTCCAAATTGCAGTACATATCCTGGATGCATAGGGGCATATGAACACAGACACAGTGTCAATTAAGAGTACAGTGCTGGCTGTGTGTGGGCAGTAAAAAGACTAACCTTGAGATAGAATTTCGAGATATCAAACAGTCTTTTGCTGCAGGCCTCAAAGCACTCATGCTCAGCAGTGATCCTATGGTGTTCGAGTGATTTAACCACTACCTCCTGTAACATCTGAGGACACAAAACACAGAAACACACACACGTTTGCATTAGCCAAATTGTGAAAACATTAAATCCAGCTCTGTTTATTCCCAAACCACCTAATGGTGAATCAGGGGAGCTAATTTTAGCATGACTCCCTTTTTAAAAAGGAAAGGATGTCAAAGTGTCTCGACTTTCGGGGACGTCCTTGCACAGAATCTTTACATTCACACAATAAGCTTGCAGGCACAAATATTTCACCGGTAGCATCGACAGGGAAAACACATTCCTGAAATAAATAGATCCACCTTTAATCTTGTCACAGCGACTGTTCTGAGGAAACACTATAAATTATTGTGAGGAATCACTGGTGCCATTCAGTCTCACGAGGAGTAGAAAGGCAGCTTTTAATCTCTGTCCTGAATAAACTGCTATCATTATTTCTGAATAGGGCCAACTGTTCCTTCTCATACTTGGGTTTGGATGATAAGCCTGTTTGCATAGTAATCAGAAATCAGAACAAGTCAAGGTCGGGATACAGATTGCGAGCGGTACAGGGGACAACGTGAAACAGTGTGGGGGGACGTCTGTGTGTGTATTCATGTACGTGTCCATGTATGTGTTTCTGTGTGCATCCACTGTACATACACATAACGAGCGTGTGTGTGTGACTGTGGAGGCAGGCAGCAGGTGATATGGTAATAGTGTAGCTGTTAATGTGCTTCTGCCACAACATTATGATGCAACCCACACATTCACAGTGATCCGATTCAAAACATTTATCTCTGGTGGAGCTCTTGGAAAAACTCTCATCTGTCACAGAAAGACTGTGTGTGTGTGTGTGTGTGTGTGTGTGTGTGTGTGTGTGTGTGTGTGTGTGTGTGTGTGTGTGTGTGTCAGTTGCTTTCATATTTTAGTAGAAGTATTAAAAGAATGTCTTTAATTTCTCACTAAACATGAGCAGGAAAACTATGCTTTATTACCACTTCAGCTTTATTTTTGTTACTTCAGCCTCCAGTTTTTATGACATTACACTTGCCAAAATGGCTCTTGGTTAGTGGTATGGAATAATTACAACACATCAACAACTGTTTGTATATATAACATACTGTGATATAACATACTCTACCAGCAAATTCTTTCTGACCACCAAAAAAGATACTTTACTTTGCTTTACTTTAAGTTATGCTAACTACTGTTGTTTTCAGAGGAAACCTTGAGCACCTGCAAGCATTTAACATAATTATTAAAATAAAATAATTATAAAAATTACTAAATGTATTATACTATTGTATTGCATTCAGTTCTCATCGACCCCAAGTCAGTTAACCTCTTATCATGAAAACAGAGAAACCAGTTCCCACCATGAGTAAGCACTTGGCGACAATGGAGAGGAAAAACTCCATCTCAGATTTAGATGTTACTTCTTTGCGCTCCTGTAGGTGTTGGTGGGGTTTGATTACTTCTGCCAATGATTAAATATGAAAACTACTCCCTTCTCCACTCAGGAGAAGAATTTGATGATCGTTTTAAATACATTCTTCTGTGTCTTTGACCCCATCACAAAGCTTGGTTGCTGCTAAGCATCCAGGTGACGCGTTCCCTCATCTAACCATCACAATTTGGCTCTGGTCAAAGTCGCTCACATCCTTACACTTGCCAATATTTCTTCCTTCCAACTCATTAACTTTGAGGACTAACTGTGCACTTGTTGCCTGATATATGCCACACACTGTCAGCTGCCATTGTTACAAGATAATCAATGTTTTTCACTTGACCTGTCAGTGGTCTCAATGTTATGGCTGATCAGTGAACGTCATGTTAAAGTACACAGTAAATCAAATAAATAAATGAGTCAGAATGTTAGACTAATCTGTTATTTCAGGACCTGTCTATGTCACTGTCTTGTACATGTTCTGTCTACTTGAAATATTTGAATATGCCTTGTAGTGTTGTATAACACTGGACCCATTTTTTAATAATCCTTAGCTGATCAAAATGATTTGATTATACCAACACAAAAGTTATATAACAGAGCCAGGCTAGCATTTCCCTTCCATTTCTAAAATCTCAACTTTTTATCATCAAAGCGTCTGAGTAGTAGACTGACGAGCTCTGTGTGCTTTGAGAAGATGTGTTACATATGTAAATATGTTACAGGCGTATAGCACGTTTGAGTCAGTGACTGTATTTCTACTGGTGAAAGTAGCTAAGGTGTCCTACTGGCTCACCTGATAAAGCGCATACTATAAAAGCTTAGGTCAAATCATTGTATCCTGGGTTTTGCTGCATGTTAAGCCCTCTCTCGTTCCCCGTCTCTCTCTCTGACAGTAGAATAAAGAATAAAAGGCTGCGGAGGTATAGGCTGAATAGGAGAGTATCATTGACTGAGCTCTGTCCCTGGAGACATACACAGCTGTTTCAGTCGCCCATGGAGGGATGTCTGATCTTAAACAGCATAAACATCAGGTACAACCCATGTCTGAGCATCTTAAGAGCAGACTACACGGTGTGAGTGAAATCGTTCAATTCCTTATACAGCAGACTTTTACCTCAGAAGACATTGTTTGAATATTATATATATATTGCAAACTGTACTGTAAAGCTTATGTTGTACAATAACCAATATAGGTTAAAAGGCTATAATCTGCAAACTGATCATGGTAATGATAATATTCCACCCATTTAGATTTGGGGCTGACAGTTAAGATACTCATTTTATAAGCATATTGTCATATCATACCCAGTAATGCATGGGATGTTTTAAAATTCAAAACTGATGTTGCCAAGTACAATATAATGTGCCATTCAAACAGAAAATAAATTAGCAGACCTGAAAAATGTACTGTTTAAAGATATCTTCTTTGTAATATACCAGTCTGTGTAAGAATAGATAATTAGATATAAAGGAAGTTGTCTTCCTATGAAGGTGATGGAGGTAGGTTTAAAACAGAGTCCTGAAATCTGTTGCTTGAGTGACCATTCAATATCTCTTAATGGCCCCAATTCAAAGTAACCCAGAACCAGGCCCAATTAGCAGCTGCCCAAATCACCAGGGAGCAACTTCAGCCTGTCAAACAGAGGCAAAGTGCCATCAGCAGGCAAACAAACCAGGACCCTTGTCTGTTTTGTTCTACATACTGGGGAAATGGGAGATAGTTGACCCACTGGAGTTCTGTTAGTTTATGTGTGCTGAGATGTGGTGTTGTGAAAGATAGAGAACAAGAACATAAATGTACTGATCTAATGGACATAGCTATGAAAATAAATAAATATGAAAATAAAATAAAAGATGTAATAAACCATAGTTTTCATTTAAGAACATTTAACTAACAAGAATTATTTTCTGATAAATTTTATCCACATGTTAATGTGAAATTGCCAAACTCAAGCTAAATTATCCCTGGAATATGATTTACTGCCTTTGACAAAAACTTAAGCTCTGTAAGAAACACTTATATTAAAGTGACAAAACCCTGTACTGATACTGTACAATGTGTAATTGTGGGAAATTTGTTTTTCTTTGGCAATATAAAGTGAAACATATAGACCAAAAAACAAACAACTCCATTTATTAGTGGTTCACAATAAGTGCTTTGAATTCTTTCTTATAACTTTTTGTGAATGTTAATGTACATGTGGGCTTGGCATGCTGAGATGGGAACTTGTTTCCATGGTTATAAATAATTTCTCAAAGCATGAATGTGTTCAGAAAAAAAAAACAAAACAAAAAAACAAAAAACAGTCACTGCATGTTTGATAATTACATTGAGGTAATGTTGGAAATCTGAAAATAAGAAACACACACTCACCCTGTTGTGCTTCTGGGAGCGTGACTCTTTTGCAGGTTTGTCCTCTGTTTGCACATGACGGAGCTTCTGCTGTTGAGGTTTTGGTTTGTCCACAGAGGAAAGCGTCACCAAACCTGGAGGTTAATGTCAGAAAAATTAACAATGGGGCATTATAATAACGGCAACAAAAGATTAACAAAGTAAGTAACAAAGTAAATCTGCATGATTAAAACAAACAATGTGGTGCCAGATTTAAAGTAAAAGGTCTCTACTGACAGATTCCACTAATTTGTTAAAACCCACACAGGTGTTTTCATTTAATTTACCTCATTAGTCCTCCTCTCTGGATGTGTTCAGTCTCTTACTCTCCTGTTAGCTTTGTTGCATGCATCACATTTATCATATTAATTAGTGCATAGTGTTTGGTGACTTGATGTAAATCTAAGCACAGCTCCGCCCAACATCAATTTAAGTTGAAGTCTAATCAGCCAGAATAAAAAGGGGCCTTTAAGTCACATGACAAATTTCAGCCTCATAAATCTCTGGGTAAAACTCTCACAGCAGACATTTTGACTTGTCATGGTACGAAAAGCATATGTGTTAGTAATAACATTAATAATGGCTCTGTCCTGTTCAAGCACCTCAATAAGCCATGGAAGTGTAAGAAGTGAATAATTTAATTATATATTATATATATAATAATATTGTTTTGATGTTTTGATCACATTTCAGAAACATTAGAACCATGCAGATGGCATGATTTATTACATTATGCAACAGAAAAAGAAATGATGGTCCCTTTCTGTCTAAGACAAAAAATTTTGTTTTACCTGAGGATGTATGTCTTGTTGCTAAAGAGGAAGAAGAACTAATGGAGGCAGCTGCAGACTGGGATCTGCTCGGCTGCTGCCTTAGGGACCTAATGACAGGGTGTGTCCCACTGCTACCACTACTCTGAGAACAGAGGGAGTCGCTGCTCTCTGACTTCACCAACCTGGACCATTCAGACAAACAAGTGATGACACAAAGCAACATTGTCAACACTAAAGTTATGCCATCTCGTGTAAACCATGAATTATTTACTCATAAATCACAAGTCACGTGAGACACATGGGCTGAAAGAACAGAAACACAACCAAAACAAACACAAAAACATACACAATCATCATACCTCTTGCGAGGATAACCTCCAATTATGTCTGTGTCCCAGGACCTGCGCTTGAGTCGAGCTACATCAGCATTCTGCAGAGTCTCTCCATCAGGCACACTTCCTGGTTCTGACATCATAGCAGGGGAGGGGGCGGGGCTGAGAGCAAAGGGGAGCGGACACGGCTCTTTGGAGCAGGTGGTTTGGGTCTCATGCCGAATCAGACGGGATTGGAGGCGTACAAAGGCCTGGTCCCGATCCAAGGACCGTTGATTATCGAGGCAGAAACTACATGAACAAATAAAATGAATTAAAAATTGTAATAATAATAGAACATACATAGAAATAAGGGAGGCTGATGTGGCTTCTAGTTAGACTGATCATGAAGTCTCATAGCTGTACTTGTTAAATGTTAGTTACTGTGGCTGCATAGTCAAGCTGTAGAAACTTACTCTATGCCATGGTAATGTGAGGCTGAGGCCTTACTGAAGGGTAGCTGGGTGACTCTCCTAGGTGAGAGGTCTGGTGACAACTGAAACACATTGTTACTGAACAGAAAGAGTGCAGAATAACAGTGTGGAGGTGGGGAAAAGAGTAAGAAAGAAAGAAGGAGAAAAATTGAATAAATACTCTGTCAAAGGAAATGTTTTATCTTGCTTTTCAATTTAATATCCTTTCATTAACTACAGAAACTAATTTTACAAATCAAAACACACAATTTTGTCTGACAGAATTATTAGCGCTTCTGGATGACTGTTCTGCACCAGAGTAATATATATATATTTTCTTTACCCAACTCAATAATTATCCTGAGAAGGTTGTGAGAAACTAATGGCTAATGATAATAATCAAACCCTCATTACGGCCTCATTAAATTTGTGTCATTCAGAACCGTATTAGAAACAAACTCATAAAACCACACTGGTTTAACGTTTACCTGATAGCAGTATATTCATGTGAAAACATAGTGAACACTTTTCTGTAATGAGTCAGTAGTTTTTATTTGTGCCCATCTTTATATCTAACAGAGTGAGGCCTAGTAATATAAAATTAAATTCAGTTAATGCAGCCATCTTTAATCAGATGTCAAGGTGCTACTCAGCATGGAGCCAGAGAAGAGGACTAAACCTACCCTCTATTGATAGTCAGTGGTTGTAGTTCCCCAGAAGGCAAGCCATCAGATGTGAAGTGTTTCAGAAGTTCTTTGGCATCTAGTAGAGCAGAGGAGGCCTTTTGACTGTCTTTAGGACCCAGCAGACTGTCACTGGAGCCTGGACCCAACAGTCCAAATCTAAGACACAAAAAATATAGCAATGGTCACATACAGTACATTGTCTTGGTCCATTTTTATATATAGTCTATGATTCTGTCACATGGGTATGTTTAGAGTATTAAAGTCTGACACGGACAGGAAAATTGTGCTTTGCAAATTATGTGGCAGACACGTCCCCACAACAGTCTCAAACACCACTAACATCCCCTACCACCTATGCAAGAGTAATGTCACAGTACAGTGAGATTTAAGGAATGAGAGCCACTAAAGTACATTTGTGTGTACTTTGTGTGCTCAAAACAAACCCAGACTCAGATGTTGTGTACCAAAAGTAATGTGGTAAAGAAAATGAGGATAGAAGTAGTTTCAATTTGCATCTGCAAAGACAAAGACTTTTACAATTTACAGTGTAAAATTTACATTCCATTATACAGAAAATATACAATATGATATGATTGCTTTTTGGATACGAAATATCCAGGACATATTGCACATCCCACTTACCTCCTCCTCTGTCGTCTTCTCTGCAGGTTCTCTATATTGTGGAGGACGCTCCTCTCAGGCCAATCAGATGGCTGGTGGGAAATCGTTTGAAAACCTACAATGAGAAAACAAGGTTCACACTTGCAGAATTAGGTATGGCCTGTTTACAGTAACTGGAAATTAAACTGGAAATCTTCTTTAACAAGAATGTGAATAGTGATTCCCGTAGAATTCAGTGTTTTCGTAAGAGTGCAATGCAGTGATTGAAAATATGACTAGTAGTTTAAAAGACTGACTTATTGTCGCTCTCTTCTTCTAAGCTTTAATTAGCTGATTTCCTTCAAAACTGCAGTAACAGGAAGCTTCATACATATTCTATAAAAGAAAAGCACACTGTGCAACCAATCGGCTTAATACTAAATGAGCCTTCAAGTTGTCCAGTTCTGTTGGCTTTAGTTGCCTCTCACTGGCTTGTCCGAAAATACTAAGTAATTGTTCAGCCTGAAATGCTTTTATATGCTTTGGTACTGCTTGAACCATAAGCTGGAGCTCACAGCAGTTGATGTGATGAAAGAGGAGGAGGGAGTTATAAATTATTTTAAACACACCTTAACACAACACCTTAAGGGAAATAAAGTTCAGCACTGCAGGGAGAAATCAGTAAGACTTCATATATTTTAGAACAAAGGAGAAACTACTCAGTCCATTTTAAGCATTTTCTAACAGCAACAGCAGAGCATGGCACAAGCATTTCTGCACAAACCTTCAGTGCCCTTTCTACCAGTGCACCCAATAATGTAGGCATTACATACTGCATGATGGATTGCAAGAGTTATCACAGCTTTCACTTGAGCCAGGTCAATACACTGAACTCTTAGCAGACAAGACCCTGAACAAATGAAATCTCAGCTCCCAAACTATCAGCATATCAGCAACTCTGCACTTTTCTTATGTTTGGGCAGGGAGATTCTATGTTATCTCCAAGGATGACAGAAATGTAATAAATCTGTTACATAACAGGTTCCCTGATGAGACAAGTGTGTTCTATGCACGGTAATGGCCTGAGGACCTAAGTATATTATACAAAGAGATTGAAGCTCTCCAGCAGTTTGACAGCTCACACAAAGTCATTCACACCTTTGGGTAGTAGAGACAAACAAATTCAAGACATTCTTTATGGTTTGTAGAAGCCATTTATTGTTGTAAATGGTGTCTCTAGACCAGAGGGTGTGCAAAAATGACAGAAAATAACCCGATTTGTAGCTTACACTATTTGTCCATACATGTTTACACCCATCAGTACTTCTGTCATTGAAGTTTGCTGCCTCATCCTTTTCAAACTTCAAATATATCCTTAGAGGTTGTGGAAAGCTGAGACATATCACTGGCACAGAACATGATATTGAGAGGATGCACACAAAGGCCATCATGTGGACTGTTTTTTTGCTGGTAAAACCTGGTCTATTACACTCGCTGGGACTATACCCGAATCTACTAGCATAGATAATTACACAATAAACATTATGATGGACAATGTTGTGCTGAGACTCAAAAATAATTGGCAAACAATGTCACAGCATTTATGACATGGAAACTGCAGGTCTATTAGCCCCAAAGCTATACTCTTAAAAGCAGCGCTGTCCTCCCTGTGCACATGTAGCTCTGGCTCCAGGCTTGGGACTTGTTTTATTGCTAACAATTTATTTGCGTATTATCAGCTGGCATTGTTTCCTAAAACTGTCATCCTATGAATGTACATGTAGTGAATACTGATGCACTACTGTGTATCGATTCATGGGCAAGTCATAATATTGTTTTCGTAAATGTGTGAACCAACATCAGTTGTCTTATCAGTTTTTATTATACTGTTCACACTGTATGTTTAGATTGGCTGATTAATATAGGGCCAGTTCACATCTCCAAATCCCATGTTTGAGTGCAATGAGCTTTATCTATGTGAACAGTTTACAGCAGGTGACCACGACTTCCAGCCTCATTTTGTTCTTGAAATTAATTCAGTCTTAAATCAACATAAGTCACACTATAATTAAAAGCCACCAAGAGGAGGAAAAAAAAAAAACACTCATGTCAGCATCCTATCTGTAATCAGATACGAGAAACAACAATATTTTCCACATGGTGTAAAGAACAAATGGAAGTGTCAACACAATGGTGGTAAAATAATTGCAAAAGCCATGAACGCTGGCAGTTATGTGTAGATAAAATCTTACATTAACAAGTATATCCATTCAGCTAATTGCACTTGCTAACAAAACTGCTCCAAAGGTAACACAGCAAGCATTGCTGATATGGACTATTTAAATGCCCTCACAACAAGGGTAGAAATAGGGGGTAACCATCTTGGAAGATGGTAATAACAACATAATGGTGTGTGAATGCAGCATTTTCCTTTACATAAATGAAGCTTTAAACTGGGTTTTTCGTTGTGTTTACATGACATCACCATCTGTCAGCTGACACATACCTACTGTTTTCAACTCAGGTAGTTATAATCTAATGTGAAAATACTGCAGGCTTCTTTTTTTGTCTCTTTCTTCGCCCATACCTGATTTCTTGGTAGTCTCCTTCTCGTATGTCAGACAGGTGGCAGCAGAGGGCAGAGTGGAATCAATCATCTTCAGATACTGCTCCCTGGCCAGACTCAAAATTACCTTCAAGTCATTGATGGGTATTGAGGTCAAGGCTGATGTTTTCTCTTTCTGACCTGGACACACAAGCAGGTGCTGGTTTTCATTTCAGCAACATTTTATATTTAGCTCGTGGCTCACTGACATACTTACAGGTTGGTGGAAGTTTGGCATCAGTATTAATGTCACATAAGTAAGTTCAGAATTAATCAAATCAATTCAAGAGTGTAAAGAGTGTATTCTTCATTAGTTTTAGTTGTATTTTAAAGCTACACTGGGTAATTATTCTTTGGTAGCCTCCCATATAAGAAATGCATAGGGCTGCAATGACAATGAAAATTGAATTTTTGTAAAAAGAAAAACTTTTAATTGTATCTAATGTTAGTTAAATGATAAAATACTTTTAGAATGTCAACAGCATCAGCAATAAATTTCACAATAAAAACAAAACACTTTGTTTCATTCCAATAGTTGAGAGTTCGATATCCATGGAAATGGAAACAGAGAAAAATGATGACTGAAGTCCTTGGCACACACATGTATCAGCTTGCATAAAGCAGAGATACAGACTGGTTACAGTCTATGAGATGAAGACCCCAATGACTGTGCTCTCTCTATCTCTCACACACACACACTTCACATAATCAGAAAAACTTCAGTACTTCTAACTTTTGCAACTTATAAGGACATGCCTCTTCCCAATTTAATGCAGAGTCAGAACATATTGGGATGAATTTCATTAAGGCCTGTGGTCTGTCAGGCCTCTTCATTCTGCTCATGGCCTTTTCAAAGAATAGCGCTAACACTTTTCCTCCAGTTTGAAGAATTTCACTCCTCTTCCTTTAATCTGGCTCCACTCCACTGGTGTTCCACTATCTTTGCCTGCCAAGGAGACATTATGTGGGTCTGTAAAATAATGATATTTCAACAAGAGTCTTTCTATGCACCAGGCTGCGCTGAGGGATAGAAAAGGGCTGCGAGTTCGCATTGATGACAGATCAAGAGGCTTAGAGTATCTCTTCCATGCATCTCTTTGTCTCAGGACACTATCTATCTTAAAGACGGTTGATCTCAAATAAATTTATATCAAACAAGCAACACTGAGGACTCCTGTCAAATAATTTTTCTCTACCTGTGGGTAACTGAATAAAACAGACATATAGAGTTAATAGCATTAGCACATCATCTAGCAATTCTTCACATTACATCACAAAAAGAATCAAAGATTGATCAACTTTTTTACATTCTTTTATGTTGTGTATTATGTGTATGTATGTCTATATATTTTGTATCCTCAAATCATGAAGATTCAGATTTAGTACCAAGTTGTAGTAGTTGTGCTATGCTGGATAAAATTAATGATGAGATGGTGAACAGGTGCTAATTAAAGAGAGGTGTGAGGCATATCTAAGCAAGCAGCCATGTTAAGGGTCAAGGAAGGGTTTATTACATGAGGCAAACACGTCTCTCTCTTTCTGGTCCCATATAACTCTCAAATCAGTTATCTCCTCTACTATGTTGTCATGGGGTCATTTCCCTCACCTGCTTGGGGGAATAATATTTTGACTGACATATCATAATGAGTTTAAGGTGCTATGCTGAGGTTATTGTGATACTTTGACATGCAAGCAATTAATCAAAGCACAACAGCAGCTCTCAAGTATAACAAATACTGTGATGGCTAGACAGTGTGTAATCATCTGTATTATTGTCTACATTATGCTCAGTTCTACATTTTTCACTATGCGTTTCTTTTTCGCCAGAACTACAGTATATTCTGAGATTCATTTTCCATTTCAGAAGCTCTTTAAATGTCATACTTACTGAGATATTCTTTGAGTACCAGAGTCTGAACCTGGGTCACCTTCCTCTCTCTCTTCAGCAGGCTGTCTCCTTGGAAACAGGGCAGAGGGCGGAGGATGTCGCCTACAGCACCTCGTGAACCGAGAGACAGACATAGTAAAATGGGGGGAGGGGAACACAATAATGACATAATTTGCAAATGTCAATTGTGTATTGTTTGGAATGGGACTCACTGAACATTTTGGTACTGCTCTAGTGGAACTAGGGGCAACAGAGATCTGAAGGCCACTCCACCCTTTGGTCAATTTACTTCAAATATTAGAAAGTCTGTATTAAAAACTCATGGCATGGGCTTTGAGAGATGAAGGAGTATAACAGGCAGAGATGGTCCAATGAAAGACACAGTTTGAGGTTTGAAGGATCCAGTGTTTTTTTTAACTTTGACACATACTACAGCCTGTCCGCTACCATAGAAAGGCTTAGTTGCTGTGCCAAAGTACTACTGTAGAACACCTTCTGGTGAATGAATATATATTATATTATTTAAGCAACTTCCCAAAATGAATAGAAAAAACAATGAGTTATACTCACTGACAGAAAAAACAAATTTCAAATTTTCAAATTAAAGTCAACCACATTTAATCCATATATTTTCATTACATCACAACATGTTATGTAGTGAAATGTGTAGACTTTTGACTGTAAGTACAGTACAGTGTTGCCAGCTGTCAAAATGTGGTAAGAATAATGCTAGAAAACAACGTGAAATCTTTTTTTACATTTTCCTTGAATAATATCAGACACATCAATCACCAGTGCTGCCTGAATCCAGACAATAGCCCAAGCCCTATAACAGATTGGATATCTCAGCCTCTGCTGCTTTGTTGTTGACCATCTTTTCCTAAATCTGTTTCATGTAAATCTTCAAACTTTATGGAAGAGGACCACATTACTGAATTACCCTCCAACAGCAGCATCTGCAATATTTTGGTTTGAGGATGATCCCAAAGACAAATCCTTTTCACTGGGGAAAGTACTGGAACAACAAGCTCTTTGCAATTATTACTGGTTTTTCATGGCTGACCGAAAAAAAGATACTCTCTTTTCTTGAATATTCCTCTGTGCTTGGACACCTAGTCCGTTCAATTAGAAACAAAACCACTCTTGTGGCATTACTGACAATTCTCAGAATATTCAACATGTGATTAGTGGTTGACTATGACTAAGAATATGCTTCATTCTGATGTCGGGGTCTGTTGGGAACCACTGGATTAAAAGATAAACCTACGATTATTGTTCCAATATGTAAATGGGTGGTTGCTGAATTATTGTTTTTGAATTATTATTGCAGAATTTGTAACTTGAAACACACACAGGCACCTCACACTAGTACTTGATACGAAGGTGTAATGATATGCTTTGGTTAAGGTGCAACAACCTTCAAGTGTGCATTTTAAGACTTTCATTTTTATTGAAAAGTCTGCCATGACATTGCAGCAGTTGGGGCACCTTTTACAGTCCTGCTCTGCATTTAAAAATATTTCAAAAACGTCTCCTGAAGGTTGCATGAAATGTTAACAGCAGGGAGTCTCAGGAGGAATCCCTTCAATAGGTCTCTTGAATATCATATAAAGCTAAAGAACAGTAAAAGACTTTCATCATAAAAGACGCTTTAAGTTTTGGGAACAAAAACAAACAGTGTGAGATTTCTTTTCCACATTTGCCTATCCATCTATCTAGTCTCCTACAAACAAGAAAGTACATATCAGAGCACACATTTTTGTTTAGTCTTCTGTCCAGTCCATCAGCCACCATATTCCTTCTAATCACCCTTTATCTTATCCTATCAGTACCCTTTGTCTGTAATTAATTGTTCTTATGTTAGTGACAAAGATGACAGTATCTGGAAAAGAACAGTCACAACTTTCCAGTAATGGGAGACAGAGGGTAGTAAAAGTGAAGGAGGGAGAGGTGGCAAAAAAGAGACATATGAGGACAACACAAATGAAGAAAATCTCTAGAGTCAGAAATAGCCAATAGCGTTAAAGACTATCAGTTTTTGTAACACAGGCTAGTGTGATGAACAAAGACAGCCCCTCAACCTCTGTCAGAGAAGCCAGAAGAGCTTCTACTCCAATCAAGCTGAGGAGCAGCTTTAAGAGAACAGGATGCTTGAAGGGATTTTTTCACAATGTAGCAGAGAGCAAATTACTGCTACATGTTCCAAAGCCTCCAAATGCTAATAAAATACTAGTGCTCTCTAAATTTGATTACAGTACAAGAGAGGTTTTCAAACTGTAGAGTGTAGAGGGAGAGATGTGGGGCAAAGGTACTGTGTGGGATGTGTGCATGTGCTGGGGTTCTACAAACAGGAAGTTAGTTATTGCAGTGCGGACTGCTGTTTGACCTGCTCACCAACACAGACAGGCTGTGCCACAGAGTTCATGAAGGCAATTAAAGTAGTTTAGTAAGGTGGTTTAAAACCCTCAACATGAAGATTTGTTCTCCTCCCCTGAGTTCTCAAATCCTAACACACAGAAATTAATTCAGAGTGACTTACACTAGAAATCAGAAAAAAAAAATAAATACACTCAGGAACTCGCTTCGAAAAGAAAGAATGTAACCTAGTGAATATAAACAAAAAACACAGGAATATGTGCCTTGGTTTAGCCTCTGAAAACCCCTGCAGTACAACATTAGGACAAAGGGGAGGTGACAAACATTCATCGTGACAGTGACTAACACAGAAACACACACACCTCTTCAAACATGACAACATAATATACCTGATGATGACAGAGATTTCTCACTCAGCAACCTGGTGACAGTTGCCATGGCAGCCGCTCCATTAATTTGACTGTCTGAGTGTAATATCCTGACCCTGCAGCCTCTAAACCCAACATCGTCTGAGCCCTGGACCAGCAGAAAGTAGTGAGCACTTTCACCTTTCACCTCTACGTCAGGCACTACAGGTTGAGGCAGGGAGAACAGAGGTTACATCAAGAGCTAATCAACAACAGAAAAATATTATTATATGACAAGTATTGTTGTATGGAACTGTCTGCTGCTCCCTCTGTATAGTGTTTCTTATTCTGCTTATATTGCAGGTTAAGTGTATCAACATATACTTAATCCAGATGTACTTTTTTCTTACTATGTTTTACTCTTTGTTGCATCAATCCAATTTCAGTATATTGGACATATCAGTTATTCTTTGTTTGATATTTATTTCATGCAGTTTTCCAGATTGAATCAGTCTGAGTCTGCTTCCAATGGAGGGATTTATTATGCTAAGTATCAGTGTAGTCTGAGTAACCACTTTGTATCACTACAGAAGATATAGACGATATAGCTCCTCTCTGTTGTTGCCAGTCATCCATTTAATGAGGTAATGAAAAGGGCTTGAAAAGAAAGAAATGTTTTACCAGGTAAGGACTTTGGTCTCCTTGCTATAGACTCCCTCCAGCGCTGGGAGCTGAGTTGGGTGGCTGTGGGCTGGGCGATGGGGGTGACTATACATGACAGGCTGAACAATGCTCCAACCTAGAGAAAGAAATAGTCAATAAACCTGAACACACAGTTCCTCGAATCACATACAAAAGGAATCTTGTATCTATCTTCTATGTCTGAAATACCTTTCACTGGGGACTAAAGAAAAAATGATTTCCTTCTCAAGTATAAACCTTTAGAAATGTATTTCTTTGCTTCACTGGAAAATACAACTTTCTACATCAGACTTTTGCACATATAAGAACACCGCTGAGGGGCATATACCTCTCCACGCAGTGACCTCAGCTGGTCCAACAGAAGTTTAGCCTTGGCTGACTTCCCACACAGACCTCTGTCAGTTGTTAAGGAATAATACAATATTCAGGAGCAGAAGTTACAAACTGCATTTTGATACTGGAAAAATAATTTGCCACATTTGTAATAAAAAGCTGTAACTTTCAGAATATCAATATGCATTGCATATATCAACATTCAATTATTATTTCATAACTATCAAAGATATATGCATTTTACAATACAACATCCTGTTAATATACTTAAATCTGAACATACAGTGTAGCCGTTTCACACAAGCAGCTTAATTTAAATGTGGATCAAAGTAGAATGATGTTGCTTTAGTTCTTTTGAAGTGCACACACACACTTTGAAACAAGGATACAATTCAAAGTGGGTGCTGGACATCAGAAAGCTGGGCAGGTCTGACAGATGAACCAGTTGAATCAAGTCCAAAATTGGTGCGTAGTAATGACAGACCTGCGAACACAGAGAGAGGATGGGCGTGGAAATAATGACAGAGACAAGACAAAGACAAAGAAAAAAAGAAAAAGAAAAAAACAACTGGGTTATTTCACTGAATTTCAAAAGAAAGCTATATTTAAGGAATGGAAGAGGAGGGATTAAGCCAGAGAAAAGAAAATTGAGTGGTTGAAAAAGATCAACTTCTTACTCGAGCTACAACTAACAATTATTTAAATGATCAATTAATCCATCAATTATTTTGTTTGGTTGATAAAATGTCAGGACACATTCCAACAGCAAAAGCTTTCAGATGTTACATTTTGTCTGACCAACAGTATAAAGCACAAAAATATTGATATTAAACAGACAAAAAGGAACTAAGCAAGGCAGTAAATCTTCACACTGGAGAAGCTGGAACCAGAAAGTGTTGGTCTCTTTCTGCTTAAATGAGTAAAAACAGTTGTCAGACTTTTAAATTAACTGATAATTGTTACTATAAGAGTTACTAAACACCTGAACACCTAACGACCTAAAGACAGAATAGTGCGTAATTGTTTTCTTTCAGAAACCGATTAGAGGTAAGTCCTAAACACACTGTAACTCACAATAAAAAAAAGACCTACATTTCAACAGCCTGCCCTACTTATCTAATGAGGTTATAAGGAAATCAATAAAATATAAACAATTTGTCACATGGAAAAACAGGTCATTCTCATATACAGAAATGTAAACGAATACAGGGCAAAGCCTGAAATTTAATTCTCATAATTTATTGAACTGGAACAAGAATGAAGTGGCGACCTATTTCAGAGAGAGTCCTATAGATTAAGAGAAGATTTTAATGAATACCAGTTGAATTCCTACTTTGCTGGCAAGATGGGAAAGTTTATTTCTCCCCGTTTCAACCCAGTTAAGAGTCTGAGTAATGCAGTGGCCTGTAGAGACAAGCCAAACAGATCATTAAAACCTCTAATATTCAACTATCCTCATTACTTACAACCACTGGAAATGATCCTTGGAAATGGTTTAAAAATCACATATGCCTATGGTTTAAAGGTTTTTTGCATGTTTAAACATGAATCTGTGCAACTATGTAATTCCATATTATCCCCATTCATTCCTTTACATAGATTGTTGTAATCCATTCCTGTGCACTTCTTCTGCACAACACTGGCTTTATTTCCACAAGTACAACAGAAATTTAATGTTCTGTACTATTTCCATTTCTCTTTAACATCAGTAAAGTTGTGTTACTCTGTAACATCAAATTATAAAAGTCACATATTAGGTCATAGGCAGGGGTAAGGGTGAAACACATTAGGTAGCAGCAAGTAGGATTTTTACTGCATATTAAAATGCTCATGAGTGGAGGAAGTGTGAAGGTTTTAATGGAGATGTAGTGAGAGGACAGTTTAAATCCCAAAAGAAAGTGTAAGGTGAATCTCTCTTCCTCCTTTGACAAAGGGATAAGGTGTTATTAAAAAGGACACTCCAAGAGATGAAATGTCACCATTTGAATAAGTTGTAGAGCTGTTGAATCTGTGAGAGGGCATTTAACTGCATCATTGTGAGCAGTGCTGTAGTATTTAATTAAGGTAATAAGGTTTGTTTGACACAGATAAACCAGCTAAAAAAGATGATTGACTCCTTTCATGCTGCCAAACAACTTATTTTCTGTTTGGACTGAAAATACACAGACACACAACTGCAGAGAGCAATGTCATCACATGCAGTTACAAAGCACAGCAACGGGTGTAGCCGCAGTGTTTCTGGATTAACTGCAATGTGCGGTGCAAGTGGCAGGTCTGTTTACAGTGTTTCTGAGCTCTGAGAGACACAGCGTCGAAAAGAGGTGAAAATTAGTATGTTCACCCGGGTGTCACGATTACATCAGTGGCAATCATAAATACCTCTATCTACTGATAGAGGTATTCACTGCCATGTCAGATTGAACTGACATGGGAGTGAAAGCTGATTGTAATCTTTCATACAAGACAAAAACCAGATGTTTTTTGTCTGGTGTAAATGGGGCTTTAATTAATGATATAATGGAAATGATAAGAATTCCTATACTTCACACTTGCTGCACGTTATTCCAAAAAGTAGATTTCATACATACACTGAAAAACCTCTTTTTTCGTAGTGACACATCACAGTGTGGCCTCTCAGCCACTCAGAGTGTGTGTGTGTGTGTGTGTGTGTGTGTGTGTGTGTGTGTGACACAGTGACAGTGAGGAGGCCTAATAGTTTTTGTCTGTGCATAGTTTAGATTGTGTGTATGTGTGTCCACGAGTCATTACAGAGCCAGTTATCCCAGCAGTGCAGAATTGTGATATTTTTGTTGTCCTCAGAGTTTGTTTTTTTTTATTGTGTGCCAAGACAATCATCACCATCTGCTTCTTTGCATAGGGATCTGATTAGATCACACAACACACACATAAACACTGTCTCACTCTCCATAGACTCATTAATGGGTAGTGCACACAAACATACACACACCTTAACTATGTAAATCTGCTGTGTTAACTGAGTAATGAGTACACACGACAACACAAACACTGAGGTATCTCTTGCCAGACAAAAACTCAGAAAGCAGACAATAGTTAAGATAAACACAACACACAGGTATCACAACTCTTGCCTGAAGAGCCAATTCTTTTCAATATTTCATTAATGTGTTTAAAAGCAGCCTTTCAACCGAGTGCTTTTAATGCTAATCTAATTAATGCTAGTAAAAGCTGCCTGTGTGTGTGTCCCATATCTGGCCATAACTTCTTAGGCAAAGCTCCTGTGTGGTTTTATTGTTATGGATATTAATCTACATAAGAAACTCATTACATAAATATACAAACTGTTATAAAAGACCTTGTTTGACACAGACTACAATCTCTATGCAAATATACAGTTTTTACAAAGCACACACCCACCACCATACAAACGTACAACTAAAATGTATCTTCTCCACAGAAAAGAACATACACTCAGATTATTATTGTTACATGTCATTACATGAGCTGCAGGCTTTATTACTTCTCTTCGACAAATGTCATTCAACTCTGACTAGGTGGTTATTGCAGTGGCGAAATGAAAAGTGGATGAATACATGTTCCAATATTTAGAGCTCACACAATTAGTTTATTTGTGATTTAATCAGGATATCTCCTGATTAAATCACAAATAAACTAATACTAACACTAATAAACTAAACTATTTATTCAATGATGTACTGTATCAAGAAACAAGACTCTACAGCCATGCTAGCACCTCTGTAAGACTGGCTAACATGCTTCGCAGGTATGTTTAACTTAAACTACCAACTAAGATGATGACTGAGTTTAGTGCTTACAGACTAAATTCAAAGTAAAGCTCAGGTTGATGTGGATGCTATTAGTTAAGCAAAATATTTGGCCAAAAACCGAAATACTGGAGACGTTTAGAAAACTTAAAATAGATGAAAGTTATTGAGATATTTCAGTCTGGATCAATGATGCACTGACCGACCACCACGGTCATCCCAAAATAAATGCCACTAAGTTCTCTAGTTCCAGGTCCATGAAGACCTCAACATGTAGGTCATGAGTCACTGACTGTCAATATTGTTGATACATCAACTGAGGCTACGCACTGCAAATGAAGATATCAGTGAGCTGACAGCTCACTCTAGTTTCTCAGTACCAGTGAGTGACTCATCACATCACCTTAGAACAAATAACTCAGACGAATGCACGATTAAAAATTATGCATAAGAAAACAAGAATATCTAAGATTTTGGCTAAAAAGTTAAGGCCAAGTGAAGGTGAGTACATACGATTTGGTGAAACATGATGTACAAAAGATGTATGAAAACTCCATTGAAGTATTTCCATTTAAAACCTTGGGCATTGGCCTTCCTTGACGATCTGTCAAATCTATATTCTAAAACCGTTTTCTGGCTACAAGACCAACAGAAGTACTCGAGGTCGACACTCATTTGGCAGATAAAATACATGTGATTTTTCTGACTCATGGTCCTTCTGTCACAGGTTCCTCATTGCAATTAAGGGGCAACCAGGACCTGACCCTTTTGAACTTGTCTCTTTCTAGCCACCAGAAATGATTAGAAGACAGAGTCTATGCAGCTCATTCAACTCTTAGCTTTGAGATAAGATGTAGGTTGAACTAAGGGTTAAAGGTACTCTTCTACCCTAAACGAAAATTCAGCTATTATCTACTCACTGTCAATCAAACCTTCCTTGAAATTTGAAGGAATTTGTCTAGCAGAGCTGAGCAAATCAGTGAAAAAGGATCAAAACCTTCATTCATTTACTACTCACCGACTTAATTCTGCTCATGTTGGTAAACACTTTCTCCAATGCATGTGTTCATGAACTGCACCCTTAAAAAAGTACTAGTTTGAGTTCAGTCACGTTCCTCCAGCCCATCAAACTAATCTTAGTCTACGTTCACTCCAAGTGAAGCAGGTGATATGGATGTCACAAGCATGAATGCTGAGCCTCAGGCTACATCCACACTCATACGTTTTAGTTTCAAAATGCATCACTTTTGTTACATTTACTCCTGGCACCCACAATACACCGCAGCTGTCAAGCCCTTAAAATGGAGACCTCAGAAAAAGCTGCAGGCCGGCCCATTTTCAGATTGAAAACTCTTTGTAGTCTGGACTGGCAGAAACAGAGACTTTTGTAAACAATGATGCAGATACCTGCCTCACTTCATAATTGGTCTTATGAGTCACAACAACCAGGCAATGGTGAATATAACATGGATAGTGACCTAAGGTAATGTAACCAATTTGTTTAATCACTCAGAACACAGTCACATTGCATGGCTCAAAAAAAAAAAAAAAAAAAAAAAAAAAAGAGATACAGTTAAGTGAAGATTTGATTAATTGATTTGAAGTCATATCTCTAGTCTCCTTTCAAGCTGCAGATTAAAACAGATTCAAATTCAGTACATTTCTCTAAATAAGACTTTTTCACTGACAATTTTTAGATCATGTGCAGGCCCTACAGCACTCTGCAACTCTGACTGTGTTTGCTACTGTCCTTGTCAAAGAGGAAGAAACAAGAAATAATGATGCAAACAATTGGACCTTTGAAACAACCATGCAATTCTGTGGCAATAAAAACTACATGAAAATAGCTGCCTGAAGTGTTTGGGCAAGTTAAATGAGATGTAACACTGACAAAGTCTGGTTCCAGGCCCTGGATCGCTGCTTACATCAATGATTGGCTCAGTGATCTTCTTCCCACATACGATAACTAGCTATTTAGTAGGAATGCACTGATCCACTACTGACATTGGATACTGGTCTAATACTGACCCAATAACTAGATGAGATATTTCTGACAACTGGGTTTATCTGTTCCATCTACTGTTATTTTATATTAATAACTGTGCACATACTACATCCGCAGCAGCAGCATACCCACACATTTTGATAGAAGCTAAGGAGGGAGCTAAAAACCAACCAGTTCATACCTACTGTTGAGCAACAACCTTGAAAAATGACAAAATGTAGCAACAAATTGTGGATGAGAGTGAATTGCCTTGTAAATAAAACAAAACATTTGTTTTAATTTCACAAATATCTTTTCTGTGTATTTTTGAGGTCTAGCAAACATTTTTATCCTCAAAACATTTGCAAAGACAATAAATCTTGTCAGCATCTTCTTCTTCCCTGACTTTGTTGGCACATCACTGCATTTCTTTGCACATTACAACCAGCAACTGTTGATCAGTGGAACAGTGTAAAACTAGTAGCAAAAGTAGCCTCCATAAGGCTACTAATAGTAAAAAAAAAAAAAAAAAGCAGGACACTTAAATTTATTCAATTTGAATAGATGGAAACTAGTGTTAAGTAGTGATTGGATAACAAAACAAAAAATATCCAGCCTCTCAGAAAAAACACACACTAAACTCAGTTTCATCATGTTTTCAGTAGCTCCATTTAACAAAAGGCAGCTTAAACTTCAAAGATGTGAGAAGCAGTGAAGAGCTAAGGACTCACCTCAGACTGCAGTTTGTGGTCTGTAGTGGTGTAGGGAGCTTGCAGGAGACTGGACACTGACATGTGATGCACTGGGGAGCGCAGAGAAAAGCCATCGAAACGGAGCTCTGACACATACTAAAGTAAACACAAACACAAAAGGTCTGTTAATGTACCTGATGTACCTATCACAAACATACACAAACTGTTCAGCCTCACTAGGTTTGTTACAACTGTATATATATATATATATCAGGCAGTGATTAAATGTTGGTTGTACAGTTAGGGATACACATGCACACACATATATTAGTTGTTTTGCTATGTATTAAATGGCTATAAAGTGGTGGTACTTGCTCCCAGACAAGATTTTATTCATGTGGGAATTCTCCTTTGTTCTAGCACTCTCCAACTGTGAGACCTTTATTGACTGTCTAACTGTCGGAGCCCACTCACTTCTGAAGGCAGCAACTTAGTAAAGGTCACCACAGTACAGGGAAGCTGCATACTCTGAGTTACAAAGACAGAGGATAGATGACTGGGGAAAACCTTTGCCAGAATACAAGTTCATATCACATTGCAGCCAATACTAAACTTTTGAGACAAATTCCAATATCTGATAACGATACATTTCTGTTCTATATTTCTTTGTGTACTGATCAGGCAATATTCCTGATTGAAAATAAACTTGTCAGTGCTCTGTGGTGGACAAACTATTTAATTGGACACAGTTTTAACATCTTTAGCGTTTCTGTCATTTAGCACATGTAGTATGGCTGTTAAAGGATTGGAATATTATTGTGATGGAAACAACATCAGAAATCAACTTGGACCAAACTAAGATCTGTGACTTTTGCTATAGAAATACACATTTATGTATATTTACTTGAATGGGAATGCTGCTTCAACATATTGTTGTGAGGTCACAATTTCATATCTCCAGTTTTGGTGATCCTCATGTTTTCAACAGAAGAAACACATGCTGCTTTAGAACATGTCCAACCATTCTGGCCCAAAAAGGACTTGAAAACTATTTGTGTCATGTTAAACAAGCACAATCAAGCAAAAAAAAACAAGGATATTTGGTTCTTAAAAAGAAGTACTAGACTATAATCTGACAGCAACAATATGCCTTCATTTGTCACTTTGCAAAACATACATATTTACATATGTAACATATTTAACGATTTAAGATGTAACTCTGTATCTTTTAGATACCAGCTGATCAATGTTTAAACTTGTCTTAAAATGCCAACTGAAACTCTCTAGATTAAAGAACATCAACAGTATGAGACATAAAAGGAAACTCCACAGCGAAACAGATTGCTGATTCTCTCTAGAGGACTGCGGAAGAATAGCACAAAATTGGCCAATTCTGTCCAGAGACAGAAAACTGCTGCACCTGCCAGAGCTTTCCCATAATGAGAAAGAAGTACAAGTGGGCGTGAAGTAATCTCCAGAGTAACAACAACAACAAAAAAAAAATCTGTCAGCTCACCTCAGTCTTTTCACTTTGACACCAAAATGTAGCTAGTATCAGGAAAGTGAGAAAGAAGAGGACAACACAGGGCCAAAAATATGTGGACATCCAGTATTATGCCCACATGTGGTTGTAAAACCTTTTACTCCAAAATAATTGGAATTAATCTGCTGCTTCAACAGACTCTGTTCTTGTGTCTTTTATTTATTTATTTATTTTTTAAATGGGACTAACTTTGTGTGAGGAGGCACTATCAATTTGGAGCAGGACAGGGCCTCCCCCCAGATTGGTGCACTATTGCGTACCACATCATTGTAAGCTACAGCATTAGGATTTTAAGTAAAGTAAGGGGCTGAGCCAAAACCACTGAAAGTGCACCAGACCAAATGTACACAATGGTATTTGTACCATAGACTGTAAATAAAGATGTAACTTTAGTGACATCACCCGTGGGTTTCTGAAGTAAGGTTTTGAAACTCAGAGTGAACTGCTCTGTTGTTGCCATCTTGCCAGTGTCTGCCGAACTCCAGCCTAATCCAAAAATGGGCAAAAACTGGCACTTCCATCTTGGGTTAATTTTCTCAGCCACAAAGGATGCTGCTTGATTTGGACACAAGCGTCTACAATGCCTAGCCATTATCTTTCATCTAAATGTATTTTTCACACTTTAAACTCCTACACAAGTAAAGAACAGCACTGCACCTGCATGTCACTAAGACCAGCAATATCATTTAAATACAGACAGAAACTGCCCAGAGGTGTTATCTAACATTTGTCCTTTGCCTAAGTCCGGACCAATCATTAAGTGTAGCTGAGTCCTCAAGGAACAGGGTCAAGTCAGAGCAGGACTGGGTCGGCCCTGCCAGGGCAATTCCAGCAAGGCAAAGCTATTTCCCATGACCCTTCGGTGACATCCAGTGTTTCCTCTACATCCATTCAGCAGTTTAGAAAAAAAAATCTCCCCCACTGCCTCAAAAAGTCACTCAATTTAAAAGGAAATACATGAAAATTTACCCTGTGGGTTTGTGTGCAGTGCATGAGTAATTTCACATGAAAAGGACAAAGGAACACATACGGTGGCATCAATCAATCTGTGAATCACAATTACCCTGAGTATAGTAGGTTCTTAAGGAAACCACTGTTTTCTCTGCCTTCTCTCACTGATCCCAGCTAACTGGGCCACACACACAACTTCATAATAAAAAAGCCCTGGGCCAGCAAGCTGGTGAGTTTAAAAGGACACAGATTTTTCTCATGCCCTCTACAGTATAACTAAAGTACACACAGACTCAGACAAAGTTCATAAGACAAAATAAGCCCTTTCTCTCAAAAGCGGTGCATCACAAACACCTTTTAACATATTTAATATAAAAATAATATTATCATTATGTCAATATAATAATATAAAACCTTATGCTTAGAAGATACTGTATATAGATTCATACACGTAGACACAAAGAATTACAGCTCAATCTTCAGCTACCACCCACATACATATCTTTCTAAATAACCTAACCTTCTAGTAACTGACAGTTTCATCACAGCATTGGGGCATGCACACACCATACATACACAGACACAATTTTCTTGAAAATCCTTTCTTACTCTCTGTAATAATCTTTTGGTCCCCTAAAGTCCTGTCACCTATTTGCCATTTGTAACCATTACATTGTGCTTTAACAAAATCTAATAGCTGGGGTTTTCTTGGAGTTTATATTATATAGGTTCAAGTGAGTTTAAATGTTTTTTCCCCACCTCCCTGTCCATTTTCTACACTAAGAAGAAAAATACAAAATAAATTATGCAAAAAGAACTGTATTTCTGACATTTCCCCCTCATGCTCACTCCATTTTCCAAGACCCTTACCTTCCTCTCTCTGATAACAAGGCCGCCCCTCCAAAGCTCCTTGTGGTTGACACAGCTGTCCAGGTCGGCAGGCTCCAACAGATCAGCACTTAGGTAGGATGCTGCCTTCTGCCACCTAGGCAAGAAGAAAAAGGATCATTCAGTGACCAGGAACTTTTTTTGCTGATTTCTGTAAGTTAGGAATAAAAGTCCTGATCCATGTTAACTCTCCCATTTAGACAAGTAAAGTAATATATTGCCAAGAATCCAATACAGCCATTCTGCCATTAACTAAATTGAGTGCTTCTGTGAAAACGTTGCTCAGACAATTCATCCATTACTGTAAGGCAACACATTTATATACTTGCTCATCTAACTCCCCCTAGTGGTGAACTGAGAGAATTTCAAAAATAATCATACCTGCAAATTTACACATCTCCTTTTCCTTCATTTTGAGCCTCCTTTGGAAACAGCTCATGACACATTGTGTGCCTTGACCACAGTGAACGATCTTTTACCTGTGTACATGAGCATATGTTCTAAATGTATTGCATGTGTATTTTTTGTCTCCTCACCCAGTTGTGTGCTGTGTGACTACGTTGATCTTAGCACCGTGCCAGCAGGACATGTGTTTGAGGGCTCCCAGCAGAGGCAGCAGTTCTTTAATTGGAGGGGATTGTTCTGCAGAGCCCAACACCAGCACATCCAACAGGGCTTTACCTGAGGGTGAAAAATAGGACAGATCAAAGTGGAATTCATTATATTTTTTTTTTGTTACTTTTTTCTTAAATACATTTCTCCACAGGATTTCATGAGGGACAGTGACCTAAGATAGTCGCTCCACTGATACCTTCTGTTTGTACCTCTATGTATCAAGACCTGAGGAAGAAAAGTTGGAAGCCAGCAGTGACTCCACCTCCTCAGGGCAGCTAACAGTGGAAGGTGACTGTTTCTGAACTCCTGTGGAGGTGGTGCATGCTAAGCAGTGTTCTTTAAAGGGTGAATTATCACTTTAGGGGGCAGACTTACTAAGAGGAAGTCAGAGAAGAAGTATCCTATCTCCCAGTTGTGAGTGCACATGTACGAAGCACATTAGGGCACCTTTTTTACAAGGCTGCAGCAGGCAGAGTTTCAAAATCTAATTGCTTGATATCTGCGGATGTGTGGATTGTCACTCAGCTGAGGAAATTGCCTTCAGTATAGAAATGTTTTAATTCCTCACTATTGGAAGCTTTTGACTTAGATAAAATACCACAAGATATTATTTTATTGAGCAAACTAACTTCTTGCTCTGTTGCCCCATGAGGAGATTGTTAAACCATTGTTCTCCTTTGTAAAAAGAAAACTGGCGAGCTGTCCTGTAAAGACAATCATAACAACCAAAATCATCTGAGAAGTAATGTATGGAAACATTTTGGAATCAGCATTGATGAAAAAAATTATACATGTTGGCTCTCTTATACTAGACTTTGAAGAAAGTGAATTCCCCACATGGTTAACATCAATATAAATGACACATACAAAATAATAGCATAGAGTAAAGGCAGTTATGCATTGGTCAACTGTACCTGGAGGTGGTAGCTTGTCTGACAGTAGATGCAGTCCTTCTGCAGCCTCTTCTAACAACCTGGTGGAGAGTCATTCAGATAAGATCAGGACTTCTTTCATAAGATTGCAACTATTTTTGACCTACACATTAGGAAATTGTGTAGAATGTTTAAATAATCTTATATGTTAAGATAATTTTTCCATAGGATCAAATCATGCAGATAATATTAGTTTAATGACTGCTTACACTGATGTATTTGGTCAATCCTTCAACACAAAGCAGGGAAAAAAAAAAAAAAAGCCTACTTCTTTACATAAAGAGCAGAAAATATCTCACTCTGTCAGTGCTGGCTGCTCAGCATTTTGATCCATCGCCTCCTGACCCAGAGAAATGATACATGACTCCACTGCATTAGGCTTCTCCTCCTCAATGTCAGGTTTCCGACGGCTTGCGCCCAACTCTTCCCAGTCCAAGCTGCAAAACTACAAAACAATTGATATACATTCAGGACTAATAAAGATTTTTTTTTTTTTCATTATGAATGCTTCAGTTTGTGTTTTTTGGTTTTAATTGTCTGTGCGCCTCTGGTCCATTGTTCATTCTGCTGTAATATTTTTCCCCTTGGGATCAATTAAGTGCCACTATATCTTTAAATGCTTAAAATCTTTAGAAAGTAACCTGCTATGGTACATATAACCTAATAACTAGAGTGGATTCAAAAGAAAATCAGTTTAGATTACCTACATTGAAGTTGTTAAAACAATTTTACTTGCTTAACATACACAAAGAGTATCATCTTGACTTCTAAAAAATATAACTTGGCAGAGAACAAGTTCTTCTTTCAACTGTAAGCAAATTTTGTTTAATGTATTGTGTGTTTTGTAATTTTGCTGATATGGCTTCTATGAAAATCACTTCATATTTTCTGTCCAAACAGCTTAGGAACAAGATGAACAGATATGCTCTGATACGCATTTAACAGTATTTCAGAATTACTGAGGACACTATCTACCACCACAAAAGCAGTAGTCAAAAGAGTCTTGAATAAATTTGATATGTGTGGTAAAGATCAACAGAACTGCACATTTTCCTCCCATTTTGCATTTTTAGGAAGCAGCATTTTAAATAACAAACTACTTGTGTTGCAGGGGGACATCAGATTTGCAATCTAGGTTGAACATGCACTTATATAAACCACAGTTATGCGCTTATATTCAACTCCTTGAAATATAAAATGCTGTTGTAGTCTTGGATCTCTCCTCATCGCCTTACTTGTGTCATTCCCTGGCAAGCTTGAACAGCAAAGTACCACCTCTGGGCCGATGGGCTGCCATTTAGAGAACAAGCTAAAAATAAAAAATAAAATAAAAGCAGAGGAAAAACGTCAAGGGATATATATTTTTTTCTTTTTTACATTGAAGTCAGGCAAGGCAAAAGATGCACATAGTTCCTGTACCTGGAAACACAGAGATCCCTCTCACTGACTCCTGTGTTGAAATGTCCACCAGCCTCTCATATATGTGCTTCACTGGCTCCAGACCTGTAAACAATTGGAAATGAGCTGCGACTACCGGTAAAAACATATAATTAGCTAATCTTTTATATGATGTTATCGCAGGAAAACACGTGTATATATAGATATCCAGTGACCAACTTTTAAAACATATTTCTACTGTAGAAACTGATTGAATTTTTATGTTTAATGTTTATAAGCCAAATATACAAGACTCAAGTTTCTCCTGACACAAACTTACCTAAAGAAACGTTAGCAGTTTGCCTTAGATATTAAATACTGTCACTCCCAGTCTAACCCCAGTACGTTAAGAGAGTTAGTGCAACTTACATATACAGTGTGAGCTGCTAGCTAACTAAACCAAATATGTCTTAGCTGCACTGACATTAGCTGCAGTGAATTAGCTTCAAACTCACATTTGTAGTCCTCCGCCACGTCGTCATCAGTTTGGCAAAGTAAAATAACCAACACGTACCGGTCCATGTCGTGTGAACATTAGTAACTTCACGGTTAATGTTGGATTGAAGTGATATAAGTAGCGAGTTAATGAACAACGACCTTTGGCGCTGTCAAATTTCCCACCAGTTCTTCTTCTTCTACACACTTTGGCGGTTGGCATGACGACACCAAGCGCGTCACCGCCACCTACTGGGCTGAGACGGAAGCGCCAGATAAACCCGGAGAAATCACGGTGCAATCTTAAAAGAAAAATAATCTTTGCCCTCAGCTAATATCAATCCCTCAGTATTAGTCTTACTTCCCCTCCTTTGAAATACACAGTGGTTTCTTATTGTTTGCTGTCAGCAGTAATGCAGACTCTTCATTTGACCTCCCACCTGCTGCCAGGAATTGAAATAATTGCATTTTTTTTCTTTTAGAAAAAAAAAGTATTACATATTAACAGAAAATGGTTCTACAACAACAATTCAACAGTTCTTCAACAATGTGTCCGTATATTATATTGAAGCTAAGGGGTGTATGACCTCTCCCTCAGACCTCTGTCAGTGTGTTTGTGTGGACAAGTAATAATTAATGCTGTTTTTGATTTAGTAGCATTCATTTTGCCCCGCTCCCCCCTTTCAGTTATCTTTCACCTCAATCACAATCAGTTGACTTGTTTACCCTCTCGACTGTGAATAAATCTGATAACACCAAAAACCAATTTATGTTGCTTCCCTTTTCCCCAGGCAACGGGATGGGTTGTAACATATGTCAGATTTGTGTACTGAAGTCTTGGCACTTTATTGTACACGAAGTGTGATGCATATTTTGAAAGCACTAGAAAGAACTATGTTGAGATCATAACACGAGGTACTGCTCCACCAAAAGATGCCTTTCCCTCTTTCATTTTATTTAAAATGTTCAGCACTTTCTCCTGCTGTAGATCGTTCTTGACAGTTTGGAAGTGCATCACAGTGAGTCTGTGTTGTTTTATCTGATATTATACTGGCACAACTGTCACACCTGAGCAACAACTGAACTCACCTTAAATCAGCATTTTGAAGAATTGAATCCACTCCAGAGTATCAAACGATGCAGGACAAAGATTTTATTTAAATATACTTTGTAGGTACAAAATATGTCACATAATCACGAAACAAAGCATTATACTTACTGTTTACATAATTACCAAGTAACTATAAAAAATATTGTTGAAGAAAATCCTTAATGATGACCAGGAAACATTCAGTGAATCCTGGTTTTAGTGCCAATTGGTACATGTTTAATGCTGTAAACAGATTTATTACTTACTGATAGACTCAGCACTGATATATCAGCAATCTGTTAAATTGAAGGCATCACTAGTTGATTTCTACTGTGTGTTCCTGAACGTAGACAATATAGTGGTGAGTGTTTTCTCCCTGAGTAAGGACTGTCAGAGCCTCCAGGCCATGTGCATCCTCCACCACCATCACCTGGTCACCAGTTAGACCCCCCTCTGCGTTCACCACCATCAGCTGGTTGCTGCAGTTAGCCACTTCCTGCTCGTCGGCCACCTGCAGCTTCGACAACAACTCAACGTTAACATTTTGTTGGAACCACTTGTGATTTCCACAGTGAGCGATGTGATGATGTTTACCTGTTGTACCACCGTAACAGTGCCTGGAGCCATGGCAACCATGGAGGTGACGGCGTTGTGAGTCTCTGAACTGAGCTCAGTAATCTGCTGAATGTTAACTGAACACAGAAGACAAGCACATCAGTAACAAACATAAACAGGAAGAGACCTTATCTGTGCAGAAATAGACTTTAAAGAGGTGCCAGGTGATTGTTGGGTTTGGCTGAGGCACTCATCTACTATATGGTTGTCACTGTTTCTGTTGTTACCGTTGTCATTCAGGGCTGCTACAGGTGCTTCTGTCAGCTGCTCCTCATCCTCCACAGAAACATACTGGGCTTCTACTGCCTCACCCACCTGGGTATTTATAAACATGGCAGACATTGTATGAGTCTGAAAACTTTAAAATAAATATAAAATAAAAATTATTGGTACTAATACATGATAACATGGTCAAGTTAGCAGGTCTCCTTGCTTCACATATTTCAACATATTTTAATGAAAATCATTTAAAAAAATGTTTTTAGAAACATTAAAATATATATATGTAATTTTCAATAATAAAAAAAAACTCTTTCTCTCTGTATTGAGTGTGTATATGTGTATACTGTTTACCTCCCAGGTGCCTTCCACCACTTTCAGGCTGTGTTTGCTCTTGAGGTGGCGGTTCAGCTCCCACTTGGTGCCATAAACAAATTCACATTCAGGACACTTCATTCCACCTAAACACAGGTACACACAAAAGCTGAACATACTTTTCTCATGGTAGGGAAATACAGAACTCAAGGTTCAATAAATGGCAGTGGCAAAGTAATGGTCAGACCTTTCTGTTTCAGTGCATCAGGGTTAGGTAGTCCAGGTCCTGCATTCTCATATTTCTGGTTTGGGTGTTTCAAGTTGTAGTGACGCTTTAGGGGACCAGCAATGTTACAGGAGTAGTGGCAATGGGCACAACGAAATGGCTGCAGGGACAGACAAATTGCACATAAGGAAATGTAAATTAAATAAATAGATCAAGACTGAATCTCTAACATTCACTGATTTTTATGAAGAACTCATCAACCGTTTTGTCAATAAAATGACTCATTGGAAGTGGAACCTTTGGCCTGACATCATAACCCATTTATATTATTGTTTAAATTTGGTCAGGAAAGTGGCAATAAAATAGGAAAATCTTGATTATTCTTTAATATCCAGAACACAGAACACTGTAAGTGAGACTCAACCATACATACATGAAATCTAAAAATAAAATGCTGTGTTCTATTACATTTGTATCATTTGCATATTTTAAAAACATAGAAAATTGTGTATATTTTAGCATTTACAGAGATATAGAATTGTACAGCATTATTTCTAGATACTCTAGGCTGTTAAGTGTGTGTGTCTGTCTGCGAGTGTACTCTGACCTTAAATTCAGCGTGTTGCTCCATGTGTCTGAGCAAGGAAGGTTTAGAGACCGAGGTAAAGTCACACTCCGAACACTGAAACCGCTTCCCTGAATAAACAGAGTTATTGCCCTTATATATATATATATATATATATATATATATATATATATAATCATTATAATGCACTTGTAAATCATCATCAGTGACAGAGTAGAGAGTGTGTACCTTCATTTGTGTGGCTCAGTCTGTGGCTTTTCAGCGTGAACTTAGATTTGAATTTTTTACCGCACAGATCACAGAGATGACGCTTCTCTGTGTTGTGTCGGTTCATATGAGTCTTCAGGTTACTCTTACTGCGGCCTGCGTAGTCACACACGCTGCAGACGTATGGCTTCAGACCTACACACATGGACAGGTGTACAAACACATACTTTAAAGATAGCAGTGGCCCAGCAAAGACAAAAGAACTAGCAAAATGCTTAACAGGGATGTAAAAGTGGAAAGAAGCAAGAAAATAAAGACAAATACAGTTGCTAAACACAGTGACCATATGCACTGGAGCAAACTGGCTGCATTGACTGAGACCTTCAACAACACCTGCTCTAGATATATGTCTGCGAGGTTCATGACAGATGTAACTTCAAAGTAACACTTCATTGAGGAGGGAGGTGTTAGAGCAAGGAGTGAGGGGACTAGTATTTGATGGATGGACCCATTGTTTTTGTAATTTAACTTCATTAATTTCAGTGGAGCAACCAGATGTTCATGAGCTTGACAGTCGGTTTAGCAGTCACAGATGCAAACATAAGGTGTTTTTGTAGAGACTTAAATACACATTGCACGGCTAGAACAGTCCTTAATCAAAAAATACCTTGTAACTTTTGTCTTCAACTTCATTACTACATTTCTCATTTTTTCATCTTTCAGATTATGCCATATACACACAAGAAGACAATTTTGTTTGTTTTCGTCCTCATCATTTTAGAAATTCACCCACAGGCCAATTTCCTCCTGCAGTATCTGTGGTGTGTTTTCAGTCTAGTCCGTCCTCCTTGGACAGCAGCCAGGAGGAAGAGAAGTACATGGAAGCTTGGCTCACATAGTAACCAAACAGTGACACACTGTCTCCAGATAGTTGCTCCAGACTGTGAGTGTGTGTTTGTCTGCATAGGTTTGTCTGTGGGTAGAGTGATTTCACACCTTGGTGGGCCCAGATATGCTGCTGAAAATCACTGCTGCTCTTTAGGAAGTAAGAGTCACAGTAAGGGCACTTCTCTGCACGTTGCACCATGAGTCCTTTTCCCTGCACAGGCAACACATCTGTCCAACACACACACACACACACACACACACACACACACACAAAAAGATGAAATTGCAACCATGTGAAATCGCTTGTGACCTTCAAAAACATCTGATTGTCAACAAGTGAATGGCTATGGGACAAGCTATTTATGTCAGTCTGGTGTGATATCTGTGGTTCAAAGCCCAGAGAATGTTTCCACAGTTAAAACTATATGAAACTATTGTCTTATAAATAACAGAGGGTACTTCAGGTCATAGTAGACATGCAACAAATAGTACACTCTATCATTACAATGAGTTCCTTATATTATAACTAGATGATGACACACTGCAAGAGCAGTAATCTTCCAACAACAGAGCAAGTAAAAATAGCCAAGCTGTCAGTTTCTGGCTCTGTGAAAGATTCCACCCATGAGTCTGGATTTGGCCAAGAGTGGACACATGTGAATACTCACAATGATTCACAGAAGAGGCTTGAAATTGTTTCAAGATAAGACTAAGAGGCACTAACAGATTATGTGTCTCTCTGTCAGTGTCTAGAGATATATTTGTGTGTTCTTTACCAGGGTGGAAAGTTTTCATGTGGTGCTTTAGCCTGTGCTCTGGATAGCTCTGCTGGCAGACAGGACATGCAACACTCTTCCCCTGTAAACCAAAAGCAAGACATAGACATAAAGTTCATCCCTCACTGAAACAATGGGAGTAAAACATTTGAGATATTCCTCCTGGTCATAGTCAAAGTGAAAAGACTATTGGTCCTCTAATGTTGTTAAAGTGGGATTATGTAAACATGGTTGAAGAGGTGGAGGTGGATGGCAGATCAAGTGAATTAATAAACTTCAAACATGCCACCCCCTAAAAATCTTAGTGTCATCAAAACAAATTTATGCGTTAATAAGACCAAGAACATTAACTTTTAATCATAATAGCAGTGTATCAAAAAGGAATCCATAATATTTCTCTGAATAATGAGAATCTTCACTGGCTGGTTAGGGTTAGGCTACCTGTTCCTGGTGCGTCCTCAGATGGGCTTGTAGTTTGTATTTATCAGGTGTGGTGTATTTACAGCCGGGATTAGAACAAGGAAGCAGCAAGCCACTGTGCTTCTGGATCTGGTGTCGCTTTAAAGAGCTTTTGGTGATGGATGAGTAGCTACATTTTGTACAGTAATGTGAGTGCTCCTTGGTGTGTGTGCGTACATGGATGTTATAGTGGACTTTGTACCAGAATAGTTTACCTGTGCAGCAGAAGAAAAAACATGATTAGAAGCAGCAGATACTGTTTAACACTCAAACCAGATAGGAGAAAAGCTAAGTAATAAATATTAAGATGAATAAATAAATACATAATGTGAGATAACAGAACAAAGATATGGGGTTTCATCTTCTCACCACAGTATTGGCATTCCAGGTCTCCATAAATTTTCCTGAGCCGTTGGTAAGTCTCTGTGTTAAGCTGAGTCTTCTGAAGCGATGAAAAGACCTGCTGAAATGCACTCTGATGGAAAACCTCTGACTCCTACCAGCAGGAAACAAAGAATGAGTCAGGAGAATGTCTGCCTCAGAACACTTATGTTATTCAAAAGAATACCAGTAATTAATTTACCTTCTCTGAATGCAGAGTTTGACCCTCTTCCCCTGAAGGGGCTGATGATGAAGGTGTGTCCAAATCAGGTAAATTTGCATTTCCTGATGATGAAGTTGTGTGTGTGTTTTGGACTGTATATGTGTTTTCTTGAGTCCTGTCCTCCAGGGCAGGGCTGTGACTGCTCTCTGGTAATAGAAAGGTCTGTGTGTTGCTTTCTTGTGTGCCTATATGTTGTGCACGATTGGTTGAGTCTGCTATGTTGGCCTGTGACAGTTCCCCAGCTGTTACTTTGTACTGTTTGTCAGTGAGAGTTGTGGTTTCAATATAAATGGCATCTTGGGGACCTTGCTCTACACCTCTATTTTCTGCTGCTCCTTCTTTTCCTGTCTCTCTTTCTGTCACCTGTACTTCTTCTGTATTTTCACCCTGCGCCTTAGCTTCTTCGCTCTCTTCTCCTGCTGCTACTTTCAGCTGCTCCACTTCCCCATCTGGCCACTCTTCCCCTCCAACACCATTTCTTTCACCCTCCTGCTCTATCATATGTCCTCCCTTTCCTCTCTCTGTGTCCTCCCTCTCCTTATCCCCCCACATGCCTCCTCCAGCCTGTATCAGATAGTAGCTGTTATTGATACAGTCAGTGAAGGCCTGCTCCTGGTCCAGCTCAGGGTGAGACTCTTTCAGATGATTCTTCAGTCTCTGAGAGCTGACAAACTTTCCATCACACACACAGCACATGTATAGAAAGAGGTGTTTCCTGACATGAGCAGAGAGGGCATCCATCCTGGTTGCAGCATGGTCACAGAGCTGGCAGGCGAAGGGACGCTGAGGCCCATGAACCAACAGGTGGCGCTCCCGCTCAAGCTGATTCTTGAAGCGTCTGTTACATGTGGGACAGTGGTACAGGAGCTGTCTGAGGCCCTGACGAGTCTTTAACCTAGAAAAAATAAATAACAGAATGGTTTGTGGGTCAGTTGGTTAAACTGATACAGGTGAATTTCATTTTCAGACAATGTAGAGCATACCTAAGTTGCTGGTAGCTCTGGTAGATCGTAGGGTCTTTAAGGTTATGCCGTTTCTCCATGTGTTTCAGCAAGTTCTTCACATCTGAGTACTTCTTGTCACAGAAGCTGCAGTGTTGTTTCACCTTCAAATGGACTCGCTCAATGTGGACCTGCATTACCAGGAACATAGAATTACAGCCTCAACCAGAAAAACTGCACAAATGTGCTTAAAATTAGAAATTCAATCTATCTGAATATGGAAATTAGAATTAAATCAGAGACCCCTCTCAATGAACAATGAGACCGTCACAATTAGATTTAAAAGTCAGAGGACTACTGCATAACTGATAACATACAGTTCCCTGATCAAAAGAGTTCACATTTTCACAGTTTGCAGTTTGTATGTTAACTCTATGTATATAGATATAGATATAAGAATGTGTACTACTCCTTGTACTACTAATAATAACAACTCACAAGTTAATAGCAGTAATAAAGCTATAATAACAACACCTTGAGGTGTCCAGGGCTGAGGCAGTTGAAAGGACAATGCTGACAGCTAAACTTCTCTCCTGTGTGTTTCCTCAGGTGAACATTGAGGTTGGCTTTGTAGAGAAAAGTGAGTAAAGAGGTAAGTTGTTACAGATTTATTGATAATTTTGCTGGCAGTAATTTTTATGTGCGTCATCTTGTGTGTCAGAGAGTCTGGATGTACCTTTGATAGCTGATGCATAGTCACAGTGTGGACACTGGAACGGTTTCTCCTGGGTGTGTGTCCTGAGGTGAGCAATCAGTGAGTGCCTGAACTTAAAGATCTTATTACAGAACTCGCAGGCGAAGATCTTAAGCTGGCTCTGAGGTAAACTGGGACACAGAGAGTACCAATACAAGAATGATTTCACCAACTGACCAATATCATTGTTGTTAGGTCTTCAACTAGGCTGCACAGATAACAACATGAAAATAAGAAAATAAACTAAATAACCTTTAGCTCCTTAAAAATAGGAAATGACCTAAAAACATATAACACTATATATAATATACAACACTATACAGTATAACTACTACAAAATGAAATTATTGCTCATACATTCAATAAAAGATATTCATACAGTACTTGGCAGCATCTTGCTTGATGGAATATTCCTGAAAACCTCTGCTGGCTGCTGCTGCTGTTGTGGAAGTTGTGTTAGAACTAGGGGTAGAAACAAATGACCAAACAGCAGATAACATTGATGAATAAACTGCTATAAGCAAAAATTAAGACAGGGCAGTACATATAGATGTAATTAATAAATCAGTATCCAGTGTGTTTCTTTGTATCATACATAATGGGATACCGTGCTTTATTGTCAGATTTTCTTGTAAGCTTATATTATTTAGACCATCAATTATATATTCAATTTAAAGAAATGCATGGACAATTTCCATTATATCACCTTGGCTCCTGGTCCATTTTAGTGTTACCATCACAGATAGTGGCTTCACCTGCAAGATCTTGTGACTGACTCTTGAAGACCAATGACTGTTGAATGACCAGAAAAAAGTTGTCAAAAAAGTCATAAAATATTAGGATACACATGTAAATAAAATCAAATAGATAATCATAATATTAAAAATTAACTGAACTCAACAGTTTTCTGACCATTCCTGCAGAAGATTGCAGTTTCACTAATATCTGAGACACTATTTTCGGAAAGATCAGCTGGTCAGCTATGTATGACTAAAGGTTGGATGAACCAACCCTTTTAAATTTTGGTGTGTTCCTGGGTTTACCTGAGGTTGGGTCTTGATGGCTTTAGACTCTGATTCTACTAAACCATCCTCTATTGGAACCATTTTAGAAACACCTGTTGAAACAAAAGGTAATGCATTATACATAAAACATACTGCCTACAGCAGTCGTCATTTGGTAGCCCAGATGTAAAAAGTAGAACAAAAAAAAAAAACTAATTGAGACTGACCTGGAAGTGTTTCATCTTCTGTTAGAACAACACTAATGACTGACTTTTTGCTTCCTGTTGCTGGGCCTCCTTCTTTGGAGATGCGACTTCGGTTGGTTCTTGGGGATCTAAAGTTGCCCACATCTACAAGCAGAGAACAGAGACTATAAATGACTGTAATACTAAACTCAAACCCCAACAAATCTTGCCATTGCCAACCACAAGTCTGGACACTCTTGAGCTGATCAGCACAGGAAGGATTTTGATGTCTTCATAACCTCTTCACAACACAAAATAATGAATTGATTTCAGGAAACAATCCCTATATTAAACTGACCTTTTTCTCTCACAACCCCTGGCCTCACTGGATTTTGGTGCATCTGATTTGGATCAGCTCTTGCACGGTCCAGACTCTCAGAACCTTCAGCTCCTGCTCCAACACGCGTGCTCCCTGAAAATTATATTATTTAATCACTATAACCTGAAAGTACACTAAATGTATGTAAATTATATTTTACGTACAATTTCATCAATATATGTAGATAACACAGATATGTTTAAGAATTTATAATTGTTCATCATAATAATTCGTAATATGCCCCCTAACATCACCCAGACTCATTGTTTTCTGTATGCATCTACGATATATTAGCTTTTCTATTCTTAGTACTCATATCTGTTGTTTCACTCCTCACCATTCTCCTCTTCAACTTCCTCTTCCTCTTCTCTCAAACAGATGTGTTTGAGGATCTGTCGTCTGTTTCTGAATGAGCGATGGCAGTTTCTACATTCAAATCTTGAAATCCCATTGTGGTTTTCGCCTTGCGGAAGGACACAAAAATAAGTCAGAATGCTGAGTGCAGAAAACACCTTAGTTGAGCATATTCACAAAAATCATTAACAAAAACATATATACATAAAAAAAAGTTTAAATGTCTGCTGAACAACTTTAAGACTCTTAAGCAAAGAGGGATTGACAACTGGATGGCCAAGCCAAAAGCCTGCTGACCAAAAAATATTTTCAGTACTATGTGAGTATTTAAAATTGTATGAGATAGTGTAAGTTAAGACTTCACTGTGCCATAGGAAATTTGTCTTCCACAAACAATACTGCGGTAAAAGTATAACCTGGTGCATCTGGCTTCTGCATGAAAACAAAGAATTATGGGATATGTATAAGTGGGAACAGTACAACCTTCTGTTGAGCTACATTGTCGGCCTCCTTCCTTTTCATCCCGCTCTTCTGGTCTTCGGAAATTATCCTCTTGAGAATGGGTGGAGTCAACCCTGCACTCTGTCAAAGCTGTGCGTGTCTTCTTTGTAGAGCCTTTTGGTCGTCCTCGCTTTCGCTTCACTGGGTTCTCTGTGGGCCAACAAGACAGCAGATTACTGAGTTTTCCTATCATTTTATTATTATTAGCAAATCCAAAAACAATTATTTTCTCTTTAGATAAAGCCCAATCTACTTTAGCTTCTGCCTTGTGTCATTGAACTCCACTGTCATCCCCTGAAGACAAAGAAATAAAGAGTCACAGGGTTTGGCATATTCTTTTATTACTCTAAAGTATATGAGTATAGTATGGTGTATACTTCACTTCACTCCTTATTAGTTGTTCAAATTTATTTTATTTTATATTCATTTTTTTATATTCATTTTCATGTCATGTCTTTTGCTACTGTTTTTAGGCAAAGTCCATCCACAAACAAAAAAGTGAATATAGTCATTGTATATTTTTCTGGTGTTTTTACTTTACTTTTATGTTGTATTTTGTTTTTAACTCCATCTAATTTCTTTTGACGTTCTTTTAATTTTAAAGTACTTTGTGACTAAAACTTTAAATTCAAATTAATTCAAATTAATTCTTTACATATAGAGCAGGTCTGGACCAAACTCTTTATAAAATTAGTGTAAAAAGTGCATATAAATAAACTTTGCTTGCTAATGATTATGACACTTTTTTGACATAATCCTATACTATTAGTCCTGGCAGTGATACACAAATCTGACCTGCCAGTGTCTCCACAGGCTCTGCTACAAGGGGCTGCAGTCCAATGATGATGTCATCAGGAGGGTCCTGCTGAGAGTGCAGCTGGGAACAATGGGCCAGCAACTGAGAGCGACTGGGAGAGAAGAGGTTGCACAGCCGACACATAAACACAGTGCCAGCTTGCAAGACAGGGAGAAGGAAGGTGTCAGATTCAGAGAGGAAAACAAACAGAGTACATTTAAAATGAGAGCATTACAAAAATGGGAGAGATTAGCATCATGTCCTGCCTCAAAACAGTGGCCACTTACCTCATATTTATGTGTAAGTTTTATCATTTATAACTCTGCAATATCCTGCAAGGAAAGTGGCCTTTCTTTGACATGACAGACTCTAAAGGCCTAATAGATGAATAAATAACAACAGCAGTACATTCTTAAGCATTTAAACAGTGTAAATTCCAAATCAAGGAAAAACAATGTAAATTCAGTATTATATTTGTTTCAGTTATGGCTTACATGTGACCTTTTTTTTACTTTGATTTTGAAGGTAAATCTGTATTTGTGTATATTTTGAAAATGTTGATAGCTTTGTCTATTGCCTCTTTGTAAATTTGATTTCTATATTGGATATGTAACAAAAAAAAGTTAAATAGAGTGAAATTAGGGAATAAATGAGAAGATGAATGGATGGATGAATGGATGGATGGATGGATGGATGGCAAATTTTTCTGATTATATACAGTTCGATGATGTGTGATGAAAAAACAAATTTTCAAATTGTCTTGTGTTTCACCTTCAAAAACAGCTGATTTGGATTATCTAAGTTAATAGCAGCAGAGGTTTTAGTGGTCCCACACCATCACTTCCCATATTCTGTCCAGAGGCCTATACTGTGAAGCAAATTCAGCATTCCCAGGATACCTTTTCATTATCTGGCTTGACTTAACCTAACAGTGATCGTCCTGAATGACCTGTACAACAAAGCTGGTTATCAACTAGTTCAGTTAACCCTGGATTTACATATGAGCGTGTTCATGTGAATCAGTTTTTAATTATAAACAATGTCAGATGACATTTTAAATTGTTTAAAGGATGCATGCATGGATAAATTATTATTAGAATTATGTTCCTAATAGATACAGTTCATAACTGATAAAGGTCAGTTGGAAATATTTAACAGTATGAGGTTCATTTTTCTAATCAAAGACATCAGAAGGTTTAGTTTTTTTCAGGTTATTATCATAATGTCTCCTCATGTTATTCTGAGCTGCAGTGATGAAGAGGAGAGTAAAACTATCATCATTGTCAGGAATCATTGTTCAGTTTAACTTGAGTTGTACTATAAGTTATTGCTAGTGGGGGATTTCTACCGGCACTCCCCTCACTCCCCCCAACACCACTGAGCATCCAGAGAAAGGACAGGGGATGGCAACATCTTATTAGTACCTGGGTGTTCACGTAAACAATAAACTGGACCTTTTTTTTTTTTTACATGTGGTGACATCGGCCATCTTTCATGGTGTGGTCTGCTGGCGGAGCATCTCTGCTGCTGACAGGAAGCAACTGCACAAACTGATCAAGAAAGCCAGCTCTGTACTGGGATGCCCCCTGGAGTCAGTGGAGGTGGTGGGTGGGAGGAGGAGGATGGCTAAGATGTTATCCACGATGAAGAACAACTCCCACCCCCTCCAGGACTCACTCACTGGTCTGCAGAGCTCTTTCAGGGGTAGACTGCTCCACCCCAAGTGTGGGAAGGAGTGCTCCCACAGATCATCATCAGCCATAAGACTGTAGAACCAGCACTGCTCCCAGTCGACCACATGCACACATCTGAATATGAATAAACCCAATTCCCCTTAATTCATTGCTATTTTTTTCTTTGCTATTCCCTTCCATTTTTACCTATTGTCTTTATCCCTCTGTACCCTACTTAATAGATGTGCACTGTTTTTGTACCCTTTGCAACACTGTAATCTCCACACTGTGGGACAAATAAAGGAAACTGAATTTAAATTATTAACCCTCATACACGACTCTCTAAAGGCTACAAAAATAACCCAAAGGTTCAAGTTCACAACCTTAAAAATCTCCCTAAATGCTATTTTTGTGGCTCAATCGTAGAACATTGATGTAAGGTCTAAAACTCCTTGATAATGAGGATATCTCCCGGGTATGTTGAACTTTCTTCGTTATACAGGCCTCTGATGATTAACGGTCGCAGTGCAACTTATGAGTCTGATGAAAACGTGAGTCAACGGACGCAAACGTCTCCCCAACAGTCAGACCTAACGCTGTCACCTTTATTAAACAAGAGCCAAGCTGTGCACGATGTGTACAGCGAGGGGAGGGAGGATGGGGACACGTTTAAGATGAAACGCGTTTGTTTTGTTTGTTTTTGGCCCAGGCTAAAATGAAGACCCGGAAAACATATTCGACTTGAAACAAGCCCAAACTCTTACCTGTTTTTTGTTCATCCATTTCCCCCGCACACAAACGGCAAAATAACACTGATTTATCAATGGTCTTGAGCCATTATGTGAATAAATATAATCTCTGGATCTAGACTTAGAGCCTAATTTCACATAACGTTTGAAGAAATTTCTGTCGAATCTGCGACACAAGTCGCTCGAGCCAGCGGAAGTGGACAGGACGTGGTGGCAGTGCGGCAGACAGCGCCCTCTGTGGCGGGAGGACTGCACCGCGGCGGAGAGGGGAACAGTCCGCCCAGGACTATTTTCACCAATATTTCAATTTGTTGCACATGTTGGTTTTGTAGTGCAACACATTAACGTCATATCAAAACAGTGGGAAAATTTCAACAAAAAAAAAAGTAAAATCAACATTTATTTGACTGGTGAATCATTACATGTATAGAAAAGAGTGACTTCTCTATTATTTGCGGAAATCAATGTTAAGTATGTACATTATAATATTATAGGCAAGAACCAAAATGATTATATGGTCAGTGGCAGGTTTGCAATAGTGCTGCCAGAAAATGAAGGTGTCAAATAGACAAGACACGGTTTTGTTGCAGGGAACAGAGAAAATTGTTCATATTAACGTTTACCTTAATTTACCTTTAGTGTCTTCAGAATGTTTTTGTACAACCAAATATATCCTTTTCTTATATATTCTTTCTATAGTCATATTAAAATGTCAATCAAATGTCGAGCGTCATCTGTGGTTTTGTTAAAATGCCACAGTAAACTTTTTATTATCAGGCACATAGAGGGGTTTTATGTAGACTACATTTATAAATGCATTGGTAGTGCAAATAATGATTTTCTAGTATAGACCTAATGAGATAATAAAGTCATTGAGCATTTAAAGGGTAGTCTAATATAACAGTAGTATATATGATAATAGTAATAGTAAGTATATTTACTTTCAGGAACAGATTTTAACAAATTTCTTAGTTTTACCTTAGTCTTTGTTTGTTAGGTTTTTGTTTTATAACTTCCAATAAAATGGAATTTACCAAGACCAGAAAACAGGGAACCATATGAATGTTGATAAACTGGCAGAAGGACTAATGAGCAACTGGGACCATACAGGGACAATAACAAGCCGTTTATTAAACAATGCAAGAATTTAAAGACATACAGACATTTACAGCATTTGTTTTTACATAAAAAAAAGTGTCAGGTCAGGCCAGTCCCGATCAGCAACAACTAAAAGCTAAAAGCTATCATACATACATACACATGCATATTCAAACAGAGACACACACGCACACATGCACACACACATTCAAACACACACGCACACATATACGCACGCGCACGTCATATAAGTAAGCAAACACAACTGCAGTCAATTTATTGAACAAAAAAACCTGAGCTTTCAGGTAGCAATGGTAGACCCCCTCTACTCTCTAAATCTAATGCTTCTTCACATCAAATGAAGCCCTCTGTTCTCATTTTTTCTATTGCTCATGTTGAGGATGTTTTTCATAGCACAGATGATAAGGTGACTATCATAAGCAACCCACTAAAACACAAAAAGTGCATGCTCATCAGCAGAAAGCATAAATCAATTCTGAATAAACATGAAGTGTCCGAATCAGTTGTCTACATATATCATTCAGCAAGAATACAAATAAATAAGTAAACTCCACCTCACAAGTAAATGCATGTAACACACTGTTTCTCAGTCTAAAAGATGTGCCGATGGATTAATCAAATTCATCCACCTCAGTACCAGACCAGAATTTGCCTGGGATTAAATTGATAATGTAACTAGTCAGCTGCTGAAATGATAGGAATTCCTCCCTGATCAAAAATAGACCAGCAATGATTTAATGCTGTTTGTGCATTTTTATAGTCATCCTGCTTTATAGAAGACAGTGATAATTAGATATCCCTCATTTAATATTATTTACATCTAGTTTACATCATTTTTGAATTTATGTCATGTAGGATTACAAAAGCTTTTTTCACATTTTCCTATTTATACAACATATATGTACTAGGTTTACCCTTGCTTCAAATCAGATGCTGCTAATAAATACGTTTCCATGTGTGGGTGTCAGTAAACAGAGCATAACACAATGCACACACAGATATGTAAACACATTACTTGAGCCCAGTGTACAATGTAATATTCAAACAGTGACCGAGAAAAACCAAAATAAAGGCTTTATGTTTACCAAAATCAAGTCTACTGTTGCATTAGAGAGGATGAATGTCATACTGATTGTAGAAGTATGGCAGAAAGTGCTAGGAAGAAAATTAAATTATATCTCCAGTTACACTGAGAACAGACCCCCACCTGGAACAATGTATGACAGTAGGTAGCCCTGATACTAATGTGCAGGAAAATAAATATGCAGAGGTGCTAAGTTAATGTTTTTAGCCTGTCAAAATTGGTTAAACAAAAAAAAAAAAAAAAAACAATCTCAATGAAACACTTATAGAAACACTGCATTTGATTATATATGTTTAAACACATACAACATCTGTACAAAATAATGAACATTGAATGGTTTTTTCACAAAATATCAGGGATGATTTGAGGTTTTGAAGGCCAATATATCAGGTATGTATATTAAACCAGTCCCACACCAAATCTGTTCAGGTGCATCCATGGACACGTGCCATAAATATTTGAACATGATACAAAAGCTTCAGCTCACTATCCCTCCACAACTGTCTGATTAAGCAGATACGCATTAATAGTTAGCTTCAAAACATAACTTCTATGTGATTTCTCTCCCTCATCTGTCTTTCCCATCTTTCTTCAGTGTGAACTATATAATAAAACAAATTTTAAAAGAAAGATATTTTTAGCTCATCATTAACAAAGATTAATTCTGATGAAATGAAAGTGAAAATGCACGGGCTAATGATGTCAGTGAAACAAGGCCTGTATGGTTGGATTCCTGAGAGCATTTGTTGAGGGGTCTGTGTGTATGAGTGTGTGTATGTGTGTGTGTGTGTGTGTTTACATGGTGCAACATTTGTTCTTGTATGTGTGAGAGTCTTTGAAGCGAAGTCTCTGCTTGGATCGATATTTCTCCAGGTAGGTTAGCTGTTTGCTGTTGATGGCTCCACGGCGTTTCCTAAAAGATGCAAACACCCACCGTTAAATGGTGGAAGTCCATAGTGTTACATTCAGTTTCTGTGTTTAAGTCATAACCTGACAACTGATTAACTATGATCATTGCCACATACTGCTTTTTAAATTGTAATAAATGTAAACTGCTCTATAAGTTTTAGACTGCAGGCTTAAAAGTTTAAAAGAATGACAGTGATAAGAGTCAAAAAATAGGAGAATAAAACTGAAGACTTTAGTGATGAAGTCTCTCCATAAAAAAGCCATACATGTGAAACTACTTTAACATAAAGTATATTCATAAATACAAATGCTCTTACTCAGTGATATGATATGATATGTTGTAACAACTGCATGAGGATAAATACACAAGATATGGTATAGAAAAGCACTTACTGCCTGATGAATTGAATTGCGTCTTCATACTTCATCCCGCTCTCTATCAGAGCCAGAGCAACAAGCACAGGAGCCCTGTATGCACAAACAAGCACAAAAACACACAGAGCGCTTCTGTTTATTTGGAATAAATAACACTAGTTTATCTGTATATTAAAACAGTATAATTGATCCTTTCAATATTTTAGCTTGCAAATGTGTATATGTGTGTGTGTGTGTGGGTGTGTGTGTGTGTGCGCGTGTGTGTGCGCGTGTGTGTGTGTGTGCGCATGTGTGTGTGTATGTGTGTGTGCGTGCGTGTGTGTGTGCGCGCGCGTGTGTATCTCACCGTCCCAGTCCAGCCACACAGTGAACAGCCACGCAGCATCCTGGATCTTCCTGAAACTTTTTCTTCAGCAAACTCAACCAATCGTCAACAAGCTTACTAGGGGGTGGGGCTCCATCATCAAAGGGCCAATCCTGAAAGAGAAGCAGAACATTAATTCTTCTCACTGTAAAATGTCACAAGATGATTTAGAGAAGATGATTTGTTTGTGTGCTGTATCCTCACCACCACAGTGATACCATCTTTTTCAAGCGGTGTTTTGTCATAAGTGATGTCGCAGACTCGAACCACAGTCGTGGCACCATACCGCTTCAGGTCCTTGAGGGGACAGCAGTGGTAGAGAAGGATTTTCACAACAAAGCCAGAATGCATATGTTTATCTTATAATTATGAAGATCTGCAGTGTTCTGATGGCAGGAACATACACATTCCCTCACCTCTATGAAGGAGCTGAGTGTGCTGTCTGTGGGGTTGTGCGTAATAAGGAATCTCATGTTCTTGTGGCAGAGTTCCACTGGAGCTGGACGGTTCATGGTGGCCAGTGTGACTTTTGACCTCCCAAGATGACTTCTGACCTTTGTGTGGTAGTTGGTAGTTGGTAGTTATAAGACCAATGTCAAAGTGTACATAACAATGAATGCAATTTGAAATATGTGTTCAATATTTGGAGCATACATTATAGCCTGTAAGACATTGTTAATTCAACAGTGAAAAAAAAAATTACACAAAGATTCCCAAAAATCCCAACCTCCTCCCTTGACCCCCCCCCAAAAAAAATTTCCCAAACCTCAAACATTAAAGGTGTTTTAGATGAGATTAACTGCCAATTTATAGGTTTGTTTAGACAGTTGCCCATAAACCCCAAAAGTCTTTAACAGCCTTAAAGAAATCAACATTTTGGGGGAAAACCCTATTTTGTATGCTAAACATAAATTATCAGTTTAATGACTAAAATTGACCTGAAAAATCACAATTTTCTCATTTTCACATTTTGGAAACAAGATACAACATGATAATCAACATGATACCACATGATAATCTGTAAAATTTAGCCGTAAGATTAGCTTTATGATAGGACTAACTTTATGCTAAAATAGCTAACTAAGATGATTTGGCTTTATGCTAAGATAACTGAGTGCTGTATCCAGCTTCATACTCACCCTACAGTTGTAAGAGTGGTATCAATTTACTCATCTGAATCCCAGCAGGAAAATAAATAAGCATGTAAAAGAAGTTTAACTAATTTGTAAAACTAAGTGATTTGATCATATTGGTCAGAAATTGATGTAATGGATAAGTTCCTTTTCTCAGGACGACTGTGCACAAACTTTGCTTGACTGACATCTTCATTCACAACTCTGTTGCAGCTGTTAAGGTGGGAAATATGATATTTTTGTTATTCTTGTTGCTACACTGAGGTTGGTGGACTCAAGGTGTATCCCATCATAGCTCCACCCAACATTAACCAGATGTCATCAACCAAAATAACTGAAAACTGTCACTGATGCTGGGCTGCTCTGAAGCTGTGTCGTAGTATACTGGATGTAAAACAAAAATGAACATGACAAATTTACAGCTGTTATTGTAGTTGAGTTGCCATGTCTCTTGATCTGCATTGTTCTTGCTTGCATTTTGATTAAGATACCAGGGATATGAGTGTATTTTAGGATGGCATTTTAATTATCTTAATTCAGACATGCCTCACATTCCCTGATGTGCACACAGCGATTATTTTAGCACTGATAAGAACTATTTGGGTGATATCAGATCCTCACAAGCAACTAAGCCAATGGGGAAGCCAACAAACTAAATGTGAAAAGACTAAGCCAGTGGGATTGCAGCATATTTATATCACAGTAGAGCATAGTACAGAAGTTTTGCAGCAACTGACTGAAATTTCCCAAGAACACATGAGCTATACGCCTATCTGTTATCACATCTTCCCTAGCATTATTGGCACTAACAGCATTTACAAATATAAATGTTTATTATATTAAGGCAAAAAGCTAAATGTCTCGTGTCAAAGCATTATTTTGTATTATTTGGTCTATCACTATATTTTTGGTGATAGATCTGGTGGTCAGTTACCTTTTGCTTTTAACTTCCGCTGTAGCAGTTGTTCAGGTCCTGACTTCCTTGTGTATTGTGGAACTTTTTGTTTATTGCAGTTACTTTTCCAAAGCTGACGTCCTGTTGTTGTGACTCTTTTACACTTCCATCAGTTGACTGTATCCTAGAAGTCCAAGAGACTACAGTATGTAAGTTCTCTTTGTGTCCCTCTCTTTGTTTTTATCTCTCTGATTGTCCAGTCCTGCTATCTTCCTCTCTTTGTCCTTCTTAATAATGCTCTCTTTCCTTCTCTCTGTCCGTTAGCTTCTGGTGTGCGAGTCTTCACTTGTTACCCCATCAGCTGGCTGGTTCAGAGGGCTATGTCCTATGGTCTTCAGGGTTCAGGGCCCCAGGATGACATAGTGTAGTTTCATGGGTCTAAATGTGTTGTGCGTGGCAGTAGTCACCACTCCGCCGCACAAACTCCATCAACCAGCAGTTCTAAAGTAATAAATATACAGAAAAATATACTGGTGAAACATTGAACTTGAAGTGGTACAAATGAAATCTCAGTGATTCAGCGTTTGTTCCAGTGGTCCAGAAACCACATCAGGTGAGTTGGACTATATAATGTTGCCAAATCTAAAAATTATAGTCATTATTAGTTGTGTAAAAGCCACCTGCAGGTGATTTGATCAGCCAATGTGCATAAATAAACATACAAACACACACATATATATATATATATATATACACACACTTTGACAAATTCTAAATGCCTTTATTGATGTCACTAGGCTACATGAATTTAGGTTAGCCATTACATGGAATTTACAGGATAAGACATCACTCTTTTATTGATAAAGCTTTAAGTTTAAAAAATGTACAGGTTTTTATAATGTTGAGGTCAAAGGTCATTGTTGAACAGGATGGCCTTGGAGTATAAGATTCAAAAATCATTTAAAATTAACTTACAATCCCTAAGCTGCCATTTACCATGACCACTATAGCTAATAAACATATTCAAGACCAGTGATATTTGCAAAGAATTGATTTTGCTTTGTCTGAACAGATGTATTCAGAATTATCTTGACATGTACAAACATGTTTGCATGGAATGAAGAAGAATGAAGAAAGCTGGGCAACAGATGACAGATGCACCATGAGCTTGAAAATCTAATATATGATGGGCCTCAAAAAATATGGAAAATTGCATTAGATTAGCCTGCACAATATCAACAAAATTAAATTTGGTCTAAGGGGAAAAATGAGAGTCCAAAAAGGTCTAGGTGGATTGTGTTTATGTGGTTAAGGAATCTTATTTTGTTTTTTGTTTTCTTTTAAACCACCTGAACCCCAACTACATATTGGTTCAATGTATTTGTAGAAGATTCTGCTTCATTCATTACACACAAGACAGTGAAATGATAAGAGATGGGCACAGCTGGGAAATTATAATGTAATTTCCTCAAAAGTCAAGTTATTTTATATACTCCTCTTGGGTCAGAAACATTTTTTAGAATTTAAAACAAGGCATTATAGCTCTCCCAAAAAGTGAGGAATGTAATATCCTGCAAGAAATTGTCAGTTGTTATTTATCTGACACCAACAAAGGTCAATTATTTTATGCCTTTGTCATTGGCTGAGGAACTATCTATATAAAAATGTAAATTACCACTGTAATTATAGTTTACTTCAAATTCAGACAAACAACAAGGGAAAACCCAGAGGTAATCTGGGTAATCTGTGGTGTCCTCTTCACCTCAGCTCTGGCAGTACATACACACACACATACACATTGCTGATTTACACACTCACACACAGAAGAGTGAGTACGGTCTTCCAGAGAAGAGTGAGCGAGTACTCACTCTTCTCTGGAAGAAAAGACTGGATGGAAAATAATTGACCTCTGCACTGATTAGTGGTAAAACAGGATACATTGCTTATTATAACTAGTCACCAACCTGGAATAATACAACCTAGAATAATATTAGTATTATGTCATTTCTGTTTTGAAAGCCTCATGAGACACCAGCACAATAAAATTAAGACAGGATAAACACTGTATGGCTAGAGGCTCTTTCACAGACAAGACTGAGATGTGGTATTCTGTGAAACTGAGAGACAGATGAGGTATAAAATATGTCTAAAGCATCCAAACATGAATCTAACAAAAATCAAAATTCTTACTGTCACTGTAGGCATATAGCTGACATATAAGGCAGAGTGACATAATAGAAAAACAACCTACAGAAGCATAAAAGAGCGTGATGGAAATGGCTAGACAGTAGCAGTAAGTCCAATTAAAACTGTAAAGCCAATCTTCCCTGTTACCATAGAGCATAGTTTGGTTTGAAAAACAGGTGTGTCCCCAGTTGGTTGTCTGTTTCCCTGTTACAGGCTGGGTCAGGACCCAAAGAAGTTAAAAATGGATCTCAATATTATTTTAGAGCTGTGTTAAGTTGCCAGATATTTCTAAAGAACCTGCAATGTAAGGCTGAATGAAACACAGTAAGCTTGTATGTAGTAAAGACAGCAGCAGGGGCAGGTTAGTAGTAGCTTCAAATAGCTTCAATCCTTTTACAGTGCATTCACCTCCACCTTCCAGTTAACACCTATAAAGGAGGTTTTTTTTGTAACAGCCCCGCTCACAAGTCACTCTGGAAAAAGAACATGTGCTAAATATCTAAATGTGAAATAATTTTGTAAATCTACACAGCCTTCCCGCTTACCTCAGCGGACAGCTTGGCTGCTGAGCAGGGAAATCCACAAACCACAGACTGGTAGTTCCACCAAAGTCCTGCAGAAGCAGTAGTAGCAGCAAGCCTACAACAGTTTGAGTGCTGACATACAACCAGCTGACTTGCCTGTTATAGTAAACCCCTGTAGACACTGAATACCTGCAGCTGTATTTATAGCCATATCTATATGAGCAGCTGATTCTGTGACACATCAGATTTTTGAGGAGACAACAGTCTCCACTGTTGCTTCCTGTTGCAGTGAAATTCTGTGATCATGTTGATTTTACAATCTCAAGCAACACTGCTGTGGAAATAATTTTATTTAGAAAATTGTGATTCATTATCTGTCACTCAAGTTAATATCCTTAAAAGTTATAAAAGCTGTTGTCGCAGAGCTCGGCACTGGCTGTGTGTCAGCATCAGAGACCTTTGCCAAATACTTTTTAATTTTGATATTTATTTAAACATCAACAGCAACAAAACAACTGCAATATTAATTGAAGGTGTGTCCTTACCGCTTAGCTCTTCAATGTCATCTCCAAACACAGACGAAAGAACAGTTCTTTTGCTTCTTTGTCACAATAAGGTCCACCTACATTCAGTCTTTTCCTGCTGCTATAGAAGCTGCAATATATGTTTGCGAAGCACAAAGTCTTTCTGCAACAACCTGTGGCTCTGCCCCAGTGTCACACTGAACTATCCACCTCAGCCTTGCTCCTCCCTGCCTCTCACTGTGGCGTACAGTATGTGCAAGTCTGTAGCTCTACCTTGCTGTAGCAGTGCAGTGTGCTGGGCTGAGGATCTGCTGTGAGCTGTTCTAATCAGGCTGAGCAGCCATCTGACCCTGACAGCCCTGTCACCACCAGAACACTCCACAGTTAATGCTCTTAGAGAGAGAGAGGGAAGAGCCGCACCCCCACTCCTCCACCTCCTCCTCCTCTTCCTCATCCTCTTCCTCTTCATCCACTCTCCTTCCTCTCTTCCATCAGGCACTTGGTGTGTAAAGAAGAGGTGCTGCTCCCTCCTCCTCCGCTCTCCTCACCCCTTCCCTTAGGTAGATGAGCACAGGGTTTAGACAAGGAAGTTCATAGTCACACATCTAATACAGTTGGCAGCGACATAATAACAGAAGATCGTTTTAAATCATATTCTTCTTAAATATATGTAAAATACTATGTTCAGTTATTGCTTTCATGAACATTTCCTACTATGACAGGTCTGTCTGGACCTTCTCTTGTTTTCCTTGCCTTCCACCCTCCCCCCTACCCGTAACAACTAAAAATAGACAGTCCTTAGAGCTACCAAACAGATTGGACAAGTCAGATGTTTGAGCCCTAGTGCATGGAATTAACTTTCTCCTTAACTGACAATAGTACCAGGTTTTTTGTTTTCCTGCGTAAAGCCACCAGGTATCAATTGAAGTGCTTTGTCCAAAAATAGACTAAAAGGGATGAAAATGGCAGGAGATATTTTCTAAACTAAATGCTGCAGAGGAAAGCATTCAATGAATCCATGCGTCCTTGGGTTTTTAAATTTTTTAGGGTTCATGTTCAAGTTGTCTGTATCCAGACTGTTTACGAGGTCATGCTATGGTATGAAGCCCAGACAGTCACAAGGCAGTCACAGGCACAGAGTGAGTTGGGGGCCTCACCTGGCTATCAATCACTTTGAACTGAGGTTAACATGACTGTTCATGCATGCACAGAGCTTTAGAAAACATATCTTACCAGCTAAAATTAGCTGCAGCACCATTTTAAACCTTTCCAGTCCATGACATTAAAATCTCTGTCCATGATCATGCCTGCTGCATGTAGCTAAAGTAATGTTCTGTGTGAATTTGTGTTGTCAGTGCTGAAGCTGTTTTGGCTTCTGTGTCACGGTCTAGTGTTTTCCAGCTGATTTTCCTTACGCTGAACAGTCACCTTTTTTTTCTGATAACAAGCATATATATAGCCAGAAGTTGTGATTAACAGGCTTCAAATACAAAGACTGTTAGGCCTAGATAAAGACCTTCATAAAAAAGGAGGTGGTAAAAGAAATGACTCAGCTTTCCCTTGTTTGAAGACTTTGATAACGAACAACAACTGAACATAGAATAGAGGTGAAATCACACACAGTACACTTTTGAAATTCTTTTTTGATATTTATAAGATATTTGCATATCCAAAGTGTCTTGTGCGTTGTCACATATATCACACACTGCTCTTGCTCAGAATGACTATTTATTGTTTATTAATTTTACTATGAAAAATAGCTCTTACAATGCTCCTCATATCTTATATACCCAAAGGTGGGACAATTATTCTTCCATAGGACGGACTCAGTGGATGATAGTGGATAAAGATCATGGTTGTAGGGTTAGTGAGGGTCTAGAAACACAAGGATGATCAATAAATTGTGATGCTGAACAACAACTTTTAAATCTCAAGTATCATCATTATGATAGAGACAGGAACATCGGGGGATAGACTGGAGCAACATAAACAACAAAAGGTTTTATAGTTGAGAATATAAATATGGCCAGTGTATTATGTGTCTGTGTCCACCAGAACAATTTTATCTGTAAATTTGAAATTCTTGTCAATAGACCTCCACCTTTCAACCTGTGAATCCAACAAAAACCAATTTCAGTTCAATGTGCAATGGGTTTAGGGGTTGTAGAGGTGGAGGTCTATTGACAAGAATTTCAAATTTACAGATAAAATTGTTCTGGTGGACAGAGACACAGATATTATAACTGTAGCCTAATTTTTTAAACTTTTTTTTTTTTTCATTTTTGAAGGTGTAAGATAATCATATCAATTCTGGTGGCATTTGAATGTCTCGTTTTGCAGCTATTGAAATGACCTGATTTTAAGGATTTTGGAAAATACAGAGTGGTGGACTTGATAATTGACCTTATTGACCTCATTGACAAACTTTTACCACGTATCCTTTAGAGGAAACTGGTGATGTTTGTGTGTTATTTGATTTAGGCTGCATTCTCACGACTTGCAGTGAAACAGACCTGTGTTTTAAAACACCAAACAAACACAACTATTGTCTGGGTTAGTCCAGACCTAATATGAAGGCCCTATAAAAAAATGTTGTTCGTTGCTAATGTTGTATCTCTTGTCTCTTGTTCCCAACACTTTTAACTGCTTGTTATGTTTCCAGCAAATATACTAATATATTTATTGAAAAAAAAAAAAAAAACAACCTAGGATGTCATCATCACCTCACTGTCCTCATTGTTTCCCAGACCCACATAATCTTCCTCTCAAGGCTTCGTCTATCTGATCCTCCTGAAGACCAGTCAGGTTCAATGTGACCATCTGTTTTGATGCTACAAATGGCAGCCCACTGGCCTAAACATGGTTGCTGCAATGGTTTCTGGAAATGTGAGCTGACACCCTGTAGGTCAACCCTCAGCTGGCAGTCTTGTGCTTTTTGAGGAGCCTAAAGGACACTTTGAGCAGCGGCTGTGGCCCCATTCCCAGATTCATGAAAGCAATGGGCTGACCTGCAAAGACTTCAGCACTGACTCCTTTCACCACAGCCACAAGGAAATGTCAGGGAAGTGCTCAGGCCTTATTTTTATAAACCAGACATGGCTGATGGTGAAGATCATGGTCATTATGAATCATTATGTTTAGGATTGCCTGCCAGACTTGGACTAAAGTAGCAGCTATGAACAGAGATAATTTATTGCCTTGTTTTCTCATATCAGTGTTACAACATTTAAATTATAGCATCAGTGATAGTGCAGTAAAATAATATGACCATTGCACTTTACATCACTTGGGTAAAGCCAACGTTATCCTTCATTTTATATCTTGTCAGTGTGTGCACATCTGTAGGTGTCAGTGGGAGTGAGCTTTTTAGTTTAAAAGATAATATAATGTGTTGCATTTAGACTTGCTGATAAAAGTAGAATAATTCACAGTTACATTGTCAAGAATGAGAACCAATGACAGCAGCCCAGCATACTTACATTAAAGTCATTCTAGTCATTGAGTTGGTGGCTGGAGGAAAAAAAGACAAAGATACCATAATTCATGAAATACATAAACACATAATGCATAAACACATTTAAAACTGGAGCTGCTGTCCCACTGCTTTGTAAGGTTTGTGTGTTTCTCGCTTAATTATTCTCCATGAGCTTGAGTAAATGCAGAACCAGATTCTTCTCAGTAAGCTATCCTTGGTATTATGCAATGATCGGTGCTATTTAAACCTCCTATCACCTCTATTGAGGAGCTCTAATCTGGATCAGTACCTTCTTGTCTCACCCTGTCGTATTTGTGCCTGATGAATACAAACTTAGCCTCGGATAAAAAAACATGGCTGACCTACTGTGATATAACTAGACTACACATAACACATATAAATCAGCCAACCTACTTTACAATGTTACTGACAAATACAACTGCTACTTGTAACAGCAATGATTACAACCATAATACTGATGATAATACTACTGACACACAGTTCTGTAATAGTCTGCCAACTACTAGTTAATAGTCTGCCAACTACTCAGGAATGAGGTTATTCTGTTATAAATCCACCCTCCTACTGCTGACTCTTGTGTATGTTTTGTTCTGTGTCATTCATTTCTGAACCCAGGTGAGTTTAACATGTACACTCATTTACCATGTTGATATATATGCACTTATGCAATGCATCCCCTCCCCAGGAGGAGTTTGTAATTCTGTCTGTCAGGCACACCACTCATGCAGCAGTGTGAAATACTCTGTAATTCCCTGAGCAACTACCAAGAAACTGGATATGAAAAGGAAACATAGTCGCTCATAACAGGCATCTTTTATACTGTAAACTGACATTCAGTGTTTCACATGACTCATAAGTGTTAACAACATCTAAATAGTTGTTAAATAATCACACAATCGCAGGTTTAGGCTTTATACTGTTGTTTAAAGGATGTGATGTAGCAACAGGTGCATCACTAGCTTCTCATTGGCCCAGACTTGATGGTGGAGAAGCAGCAAGCAGCTCTGTGGTCATGTATGGCAAGATAGTCTTTGATGAGTCTATGATGTTACTGGTTTAATCTATAAAGTATGATGCACTGAAATATAGTACCACACAACATAACATAATACAAAGAGATCTATGTGACACATATTATTTATTGCAGTGGTTCCAAACCTGGGGCTTGGGAGCCACTAAGGGGATCGAAAGACAAATACGAAGATAAGTAAAAAGATTACAAAGAAATTAAATATATTCAACAGCATGTTTGTTATGTTTCGAAACTAGACAGTTTTATCTTTAGGCCCTTAAAAGTTTAAATAAAACTCACACAAGCATTACGCTTTGGCTTGCCTGGATATGACCCATATATTTAAAACTTTAAAGCCTGTGTGTGCTAAACAGTGTGTGTGCTAAATTTCTTCCTTCATTCAGCCTAGACCTGACAATATGACCACATACCCCGACAGCAAATCACATTGAAGAAGGAGTCATGGGAAGGGCCTGTGTGGTTTTACACATAAACATGCACACACCCTCAAAAACATGCTTACAGGCCAACTCACATACATGCACGTACACAGAATGAGCCTCAGAAGAAAATCCTATGCACACCTACTAACAAACACCCCCAAACAGCACAAAACAGAAACACACACTAACACATGGGCACACAAACACACACACAGTCAAGCATGTGGCAAGCGGCAGCAGCTGCTGTGTGTATAATTAGAGTGTTTTGAAAGCTGAGAGTCGGACAGCAGGGCTTTCACCTGCAGACTGAAGAGTTACCATGACAACCAGGAGTCAGCATGACAATACAACTTTATTTAACTAAAAGAATGACAAAGGCAAGTTTAAGTGTGTGCGAGTTGTCCTAATGAAAGCTATTGTTACATGTGCAACACAGAACACGATACGTTCATAATGTCTGCAGGTGGTTATAGAGGAGGTTATATTATCAATACTTATAACTCAATGACCACTTCACCATATGCTGATACTTCTGGCTTTCAAATTCACTTTCCATCTCACAGTCCATCCCTTCTGTTGTGGAACATCGACACCCACGTGGGATTTCATGAAAAAAGCTCAACATAAAAAACTCCAAATGGTTTTCTTGAATATACTGTTATAATATATTTAATGCCAAATTATATGTAAGAATCAAGCTATATATGTGAAATCATGCAAGTAAATGTGAATTTATCTAAATAATAAATCTACCACTCATCTCAACACTGTATGTATGTAAGTATATGTATAGCATCACATATACAGCAGACATACAGTTAAATGTGAAAGAAACACACAAAGTAATACAGATCAAAAGTAATGGCAAACTAGGGTTTTCCATGGGAACCAAACAAAGTAGTGTGATGCAATTCTGAACTTAGATTAGTCTGTTGTCAAGCTGCATCCAGAAAGTCGACTTAAAACTCCATCTAGTGGACTCAACAGGGAAGTGACACAAAGATGGAGCATGTGCTGGGTGATACTGGAATCTGATTGTCTTCTCCAAACTAAATGAGTAGTTTAACATGCATTTATTTACTGGTTAAAAGCAGCAAGAAATGTCATCAACTTCAAATGTCTATAAAAGTTTATTTCAGTACAGTTAGCTAGATGTATTTGTTATGACCAATGATATGTGCTTTTTGTACTACATTATCATTATAAGTAAATAGGTCAAGTAATATATGATAGGGTGGAAGAGTTTGAGTAAAATCTGATATATGTGTGTGAGATACACCCATTGAATGAAACTTTAGTTTTTTGTCTAAATGTTGGTGTAATCAGGGAATCAGTGCCAAGTGAAGACATTCACAACCCATCGTTTTCATAAGAGACATTTTGACATGTCCCAATAGGAAAATCACAGGTTTGAACAGTACAATCAATGATGGCTGGATTTCATATTAGTTGCTCCAGTTTCCTGATCCTGGTGTTGCTCACTGTCTGGGCAACTTGAAGAGTTGTTCTCTATACCTTTCCTGCAGTGACTAGGCAGCATGTCCACTGTGAACAGTCAAACCGGCCTCCTTCTTTTGCTTAAAAAAATATTTGGACAACATCACAAGACATACCATTTTCAAGTGTTAGAAGTCAGCTTACTCTGGTTTCTGTTCAAAATGTATTGATATACGTCTCAATTATGAACTAGTTAATAGCACTGCAATATACACAGTCAAAATCTCAAAAAAAATCAGAAACTCAAAACAATCATTTGTGGCACAAAACTGAAGCAAGAAAAAACATGTATTGCTAGTTACTATTAATGCTCAACAAACAGTGATCATTTTAAATTATTTTAATCATGAGACTCACAGAAATATGGGACAGTAGTCAATGGTGAAATAGGCTAGCAGGCCAGAGCTTAGTCAGGGTTAGTATGATAAAATTACTTCAGACTGACGTGAGACTGAATAAGACCCATCTGCCGTCCTCTTCTCTTCAGCCACCACTAAATGGATTAGACCTGCTGCGCACACAGAGCACATATCGAGGCAGTGGTGACATTACATCTTAAAGGAGGAGATCACAGTGCAGTCTGTTGTGTTTCCATTTAGCCAGCTGTTACTGTCTGCTGTGAAGTCCACCTGCCTAGACCCCAATGCACATTTTAATTTATTGATCAGTATCTTGTATGTAAGTGATGATAACTGTCATATACAGTTGAAGATATTCAGAATGTGAAGGGATCAGTGGTTGAGGGGAAAGACCATTTCATTTAAGAGCATTTAAAATAGCTTCACTATCATCCAGTGTGTGGATGTGAAAATCTGCCTCCAGCAGATGTAATACATGTGTAAACTGTGTAACAAACAAAATGAAACAATCCAAAACTAAGTTATAACTTCCATAATTCTGGCTTTCCCCTGACACCCTTTTGAAACAGCAGCTGTTGGTCAAGTGTTATGACTTCCAGGATTCTCACTTTAAGGTATTAAAGTTTAAAGAAAAAAGGAAAAACAACAGAGAACATCTGATTGAGCCCCTATCAACCACCTTGTTTTTTTTTTTTTCTTTTCAAGAATTGACTTACAGTGTCCAGTTAAATAAATTTCTTTGAGAGTTTAATCTGAAACTCCCCAAACTGCCATGAAAGTGAATTCAGAAAAACAGGTTGATATACATTATTAATGAGGATATGTAACTGGGTTTGTGTCTGTGTTGGACAGACAGTTCAATCCACATGAAACATTAACGTGCCGATTTAAGAGCTTCTCGTGACCTTCATTCATACCAATTTCTATTTTGTTTGATTTTGTAAAAACACAAATGTTTTTGTATGTGTAAACCATCACCTTTAATCCTGTTTTAGTTCCATCAAAGGACATTATTTCATTTTATATATTATTGGTGGACAGAACGCTCTAAAACCTACCACCATCAAAAACTGCTTTAAAAGGAAATAAACAGGCAATTGTGGCTTTTTCACAGTTAGTGTAACAGAGCCTGTTGAATATTTGTTTACACTTTTGAAGAGTTGACTAAACTCAGAGAAGATACCCAGATTAAGTTAATATACTTCGTTATCAGGAGGTCAAGGTCATTGAACTGCAGGGAGCAGTGTTAGTGCTACAGGAAACAGATGGCATGCTGAGATTAGACAGCTGACCTGCTCATGATTTGGCTGAAGGTGTTTTTGATTCCCCTGATGCCTTGCAGCAAAAAATAACAAGCTTTATTTCTGAATTTTACTTCCCAGGTATCAATCTTATTACAGGACACATTTAATCCGATTTATTTCCTACATAACAATGGATTGTTTGCCTTCCACACATTTCTGTTTTTATAAGAACACATTAATCAAAGCCAATTCTAATAAAAAGGAATTTATTAAATGCAGCAATACAGATCTCATAAGCATAGCACTAGTGTTGCTATAGTCATTGCAGCTGAATTTTTCTCAAAATGCATTAAGGAGCTTGACAACTCCACAGTGAAGAATTGTTTCTGCAGGTTAATTCCCTGTAGAAATCTAGTGATGTGTCAGTGGGAACGCAGCAGCCTGAGGTCAGATTAAAACAGGAAGCAGCCAGTTGGCCACGTATGAGCCAGGTTGGAGTTAGGGCTTAGAAACAGATCAGTGTCAGAGGATATATAAACCAGCTCAAACACATAGTCTGTCACTCACAAACTGTAGAGCACTAGCGACTATTATTCTTAAACCAGCGAGTCATTTCTTACTCTAGGACTCATGATGTCCATATATATGAATTAGGACAATAAATAATTTGTTTAAAAAATCAAAAGGAAGTTAAGATCGAAGATCTGCCCCACACAGAGGACATCTGCTCTGCATCTACTGACACATCTCCCTTGCTTCTGCGGTGGTTTACTCTGCATCAGCAGCCATGGTTCTGGAGGAGAATGAGTGTGACTCTGTCTTTGAGCCCCAAATCACTGTGAGTATCCAAGAGAGCGTAAATTAACCTTGAGGCCAGATTCACTGTTGCAGCTCTAATACTTGATGATTACCTGGGTGTTTTGTCTTTCTACAGAGGCCAGTAGTCAGTCTGCTGGTTGTAATATTGTTAAAATCAGGATGTGGTTTCATCATTTAAAATGACAAAACGGACTGAACAGTGGTAAACACTGTGCTCTCGAAGCTACTTCTCTAGCAGTTTATTGTATTCAGAATAATATGTTATATTACCAACTCAAATCACTTAATTTGGTTTTAAGAGAGACTAAAATTGTTCATGGTGAATTGAGCTAGCTTTTTTAGTTTTATATAATTATATATGTTATATAACAATATATTACACATTTGCAATTGGCAATTTGTAAATGTATTTATCTCCAGCCACACTCAAAGGGCAGAAAAACAATGTGGCAATGGCCAACACAGTCCAAAAGCATGTCTGGATAATCGTAATGCGTGACTGAATCTGTGTATTTGTTTTAGGAGGAGCATGTAGAGACTCAGTTTGGGAATGTCCACTGCATCATGACAGGGACTCCGAGGGCAAACCGCCCCGTCATCCTGACCTTTCATGATGTTGGACTGAACCGTAAGTCTCATCTCTCAACCCCACAACAATGCCTAGTGACAGTGTGAGTGCACAGATTTGATGTAATGTGGTTGTATAGAAATAGGATCTTGTCAATGTGTGTGATACCACTGTGTGTATAGTGTAATTTGTAGTGCTGTGTTTACTGTTTGTTGTCTCATAAGTGTCATGTTACATTAGTCTTTGCAAAACCTAATTCTATGGGTTAATAGTTCAGTGATATTATTGTATTCTCCTCCTGTAGACAAGACCTGTTTTGAGACTCTGTTTAACCATGAGGACATGCAGGAAATCCTCAGACAGTTGCCTGTTTGTCACGTTGAAGCACCAGGACAACATGAGGCAGCTAAAACGCTCCCTACTGCGTAAGGAAACTGTCCTCATTACCCTGTTTCAAAGCAGCCATAATCTCATTGTAATGCTGTAATTACACCATCTTTTAATATTGAGTTTGACAGCAAAAATTCTTTTGAATTATTACCTCTCAGGTATACCTACCCTTCGATGGACCAGCTGTCTGAAACACTGCCGACTGTCCTCAAACACTTTGGGTAAGACAGACCTGAAACTCCTTAGGTCTCTCAGTTAGTCTGATATTTACCAAACACTTTTGTCTGGGCTCTACTTTTAATTAACTGCTGATGTTTGACCGATTAGCCTTTTGACCTTCTGACCATGTACTTTGCAGGTTGCGTAGTGTGATTGGACTGGGAGTTGGAGCTGGAGCCTACATCCTGGCAAGATTCGCTGTAAATTCAAATCTCTTCTCTAAATCCCATTTGTAGTTGAGACAGTGAGAGAACATAATCTGACACCTAGTTTGCAATATGTAAAATGTGAATTTTACTCTTTTTCCCTTTGTGTACATGATACATAAATCAGATCTATGAGGGTTACTGATTGCATCTCATAAGTCCCGGACATGGGATGACACTATATATGCTCCCTACCAAGACATTTTTATGAATAACATGCCTATTGTTTAACTACAGAGACTAAAGACTTAAGACTATGATTAAAATTGAACAATATCAAAGACAGTGGAAATTATATCTGTCAGTCCGAGTAGCATGACAATATGTTGTAAACACTTTCAGAACTGTAGGAAAAAAAAGGTAACTTTGGTGTGTGGATATATTTGTAGCTGAATCATCCAGATCTGGTGGACGGATTACTGCTGATCAACATCAACCCCAGTGCAGAGGGAATAATGGATAGTGTTGCAAACAAGGTAAACAGGATGTGATATGTGTGTATCTGTGTTTATGACCTGTCCAGTATGATGGATGAAATCAACATTTGTTGTTTTTGATAGATATTAGATTGAATTTAATTGATTTATTTTATTTTGTGTGTTTTATAGATCACTGAGTGGACCCACACTCTCCCAGACACAGTCATCTCACACCTATTTGGAAAGGTGAGGCATCCTCTGATTGCTGCCTTTAGTTACCGTGCCACAACTGCCACAGCTGTGTTTTACCATGTCAAAAAAAACTTGACATGTTGTCATTGAGAAATCATGAGTTTTATATATCAAACACACAATATTCTCTGTGTTACTTTCCAACTAATTTTTCAGGATGAAATCCAAACCAACCATGACCTCATTGCGACTTACCGTCACCACATCACAACAACCATGAATCAGTCCAACGTGAGCCAGTTCTTCCGCTCATACAACAGTCGCAACGCTCTGGAGGTGGAAAGGCCTGTTCCAGGAGGAAACATCAACGTCAGGACACTCAAGTTAGTAAAGAAATCTTTGTTCATGCTTATAAGTACTAATAGTATGCAGCCAGCAACCAGCAAGTTCCAGCTTCATAAATAACAATCTTTTATCAGGCTCAGTGTCTTATTATCCCTGCCTGTAACAACCTTCTCTCTGCTTTTTTTAAAGGTGCTCCACTCTGCTGGTAGTAGGAGATAACTCTCCAGCTGTGGAGGCTGTGGTCGACTGCAACTCTAAACTCAACCCCACCAAGACCACACTGCTCAAGGTAACCAGAAGGCTGACTGGTTCAAAATAAACAACCAAAGAAAACACACATACATGCATCCAGAATCTATACTGCAGTGGAACAATTTAAATTAGTAACGATTTGGTTTAAAGTCCACACCTGTTTGTGATTTGCCCCTCCAGATGGCAGACTGTGGAGGACTTCCTCAGGTGGATCAGGTAGGCTGGGACATTTTTTTGGCGTCTATATTGATGCTGTTGAATCTCCAACTCTGAATTGTGTTGAAATGTTTTTAGAGTAACACTCTTTATCTCTTTCTTGACAGCCAGCCAAAGTGATTGAAGCCTTAAAATATTTCATCCAGGGCATGGGATACTGTAAGTATCTATAACTTAACCCTAAACTATTCTAATCTTAAATTGTTGAGTCCCTGTGGGTTGAATAATCTCTGAAGGCTGCAGAATATGTAAAAACCTGTATCTCCTCTTATATCTAGTGTCTAGTGCCAGTATGACCAGACTGCGCTCACGGACAACCTCCAGCTCCAGCATTTCATCCTTCGATGGCTCTCGGAGCCGCGCACACACCAACGAGCTGCACCGTGGCCGAACACACTCACACGCCACAGAGGAGAAGCGTGGGCGCTCACACACTGATGTCTCCATGGAGAGTATTTCCAACAGTAATGTGGAGCACAGCATCTCAAAGTCCACTGAAGTGGCATACTAGAGTGCAGCCTGCGCTAAATCCCATGCACTTAATTCAAATTATACCTCATTGTCTCTATCTGACTTTACCCTACCTGCTTTTTTGCTTTCCTCTCTCTTCATTGCCCTTTCAACTGCACTATCTCTAGCTGAAAGGTCAGAGGTCATCAATGTGGTTGTCTTCAATCTCTCTTTTATCCCAATCCACCCCAATATCTGTACCTATCCATTCATCACTTTAAGCATGCTTTCCTTTCAACCCAGCCTCTTCCTATTTTTATCCTGCCCTAAGATGCTACTCTGTGTATGTCTGTTCTATTACCTCTGAATCTGTCTTTGGTGTGTTTTTTTCTCTCTCTTTCTGTCTGATTTCTTATCCTTGCATACTTTACTTTTTATCTTCTCTTTCTCTCCTCTTTGGCCCTGATTTGCTGGCTTCCTCATTCTCTGATGATTATAATAATAGACAATACATGTGGAGGATGTAAAAGCTGAAATTCTTTGAAAATTGGGTCGTTCAGATGTTGTGTGCTTATCTAAAAGTCAGGTGTGTATTCATGTGTACTGAGTATAATCTAATCAATATATAAAAATGCAATATTTTCTAGTATGAAAACTGGATATTCATAACTGTAGGAATGTGTATTGGTTTAATGCAACTGTCACAGCTGCGTATTATTAACTGCAGGAATGTGTTATGAACATACAGTACATTTTAGTTCACAATATGTTTTAAACTTGCTTTCTGTGCAAAACAAATGTTCAATACACAAATGACACTGTGTAAGTGCTGTCATTCATTGATTAAACATTTTACTGTCAACAAGCAGCTTTCATTTATTTCAACTGTGGATAAAAAAAACAGTATAAACTCACAGCTCTGGCATTAACTGCTTTAACTGAGGCCAAAAAAAGAAAAGGGGGGGGGGGGGAACACTCTCCACTGCCTCTCTCCCCACACAGCATCCAAAAGATCAAGAATCAACGAACACCCTCCATCAATGTTTTCCAATAAATCGTTCAGACATGCCATGTTGATGGTGTGGTCATTGCTAGTGAACTGCACTGCATATTACAGCTTTTCTCGGTCAGATCATGGATTTTTCACCACAAAACTAAAATCAATTGTGCAAAGGCCACAAAAACAATCAAAACTTTGTTCACACATGTTGAAACATACAAAATCAGTCAATCCCTCCAAAATTGTCACCAATGAATAGAATCTTTTAAACAGTGCTTTTACTCTCACATCAGATGATTTGATAAAAACATTAGAAAAAGAGTAAGCTACTGTAAAAAAATGTAATGTAAAGTAAGAAAATGTTTAAACATAATATGATTTATTTACTAGTATGAGAGTCCAACTTATCATGAGTTGGTTTACAGTGGCATCCTTCAGAAATGAGAACAGGTGTGAACAGATTCACACCGACCTAATGGCTACTTCAATATTACTGTAAAAATATACATTACTGCAGCCACCCATTTGCAGCACTTCTTTGGAGGAATGGATGGTTATCATCCTGTATGGAGGTGTATATGGCTTTTGTACAAATCTCCATATTGTACACTATGATACACACAACACTAAAGTAGAGTTACAACAAATCTTGGAAAAAATAAACATATTCTGTTTCAACATTACATTGGTATTTACAGTAAACAAACAGGCAACAAAGATGGTGATTTTCAAAATAATGTACAGGCTAGATAGATAGATAGATAGATAGATAGATAGATAGATAGATAGATAGATAGATAGATAGATAGATAGATAGATAGATAGATAGATAGATAGATAGATAGTACCTTACCTTACCTTAGTAGATTTGATAGTACCTTTATCATGCTTCCACTAGATGGAGCTCTATAACCTCCGTTCACTTTCTCTGAACTTCAACAGTTTACCACTACTGGGTCAATCTATGTTTGTTGTACTCAGTCCCAACTGATTGTAGCGTTTTACCAGCCACATTTAAATCACAATGAAATACAACTTCTGTCAAGCATCTGCTAGTTTTTTTAAAAAATATCATTTATCTAGCCCAGCATTATGGATCTTTTTTAATATCGCTTATGGGTGATATTTGGCTGTGTCCTTTCCCAGAAGGTTGGATTAAAGTGCATTGTGTAATAGTTTTTCATGTCCATGTGCATGGTGCCCGACATTCACTCATGTACTATTTGTGTCTCTTTTCTTGTCTGTTAATTCACAACCTGAAGCTATTTTACAATTTGCCATTAATTAAAATACATCAAATTATGAGCCAAGCATGTGTCAGGTATAAAACCAGAGATTTGAGCGTTTTGGACAAAAACATGGGCAGTAAATATCCTTCCAAATAACTTCAGTATTACAAATGTGCTCCCACTTTTTAAACATAGCAACATATTTCAAAATGTTATTATATTTATAATGAGTATATTGTGAATTAAATTTTCAAAATTATCTTTTTAAATATTCATTTTCTACTTTCCTCTGGCAATTGAAACAGTATTTTGACTATATCCATCGCTTAATCGAGTGAACTTTTATTAAACAGCTGCTCCATCAGACACAGCACTGAATTATTGTTTTTAGTTCAGTCAGAGAAACAAACACATTAATGACACACAACATCAACCTCTCCACTACAGCACACAGTGGGCCTGTGAGTCGCAACTGGCTCAAGCTTGATTTACCCATGCATTTCTCTCCAATGCTGTTTAATTATATTGAACAGAATAATTTAATAAGTTGTTTTTCCCAACAGCTGCCAAGTTTGTAAATGTGGGGTATAATGGTGGCCCAGCTGATACAATGTAACCATGATGTCATGTGTTTTAATCTACTTAAGTGTCACCCTCCCACGCACCATAATTTACATCACTCTTCTGTGTGAATAAAAATAATCTTTGAATTGAGAGTGTGTCTACATGCATTTGTGTGCATATGGATATTAGCTGTATGCATGAATGTACTGTGTGTGTAGGTGGGACTGTGTGTGTAGGCTGTCAGTAGATGGATTGTTTTGAGCTGTGAACTGTGAGATAGTGGAGACACAGATTCAAGACAGCATAATAGCAGTCAGCATCAAAGTCATTATAATTTTGCCTGTGTATGTGTATGTGTGTGCTGGGGTACATCTTTATTTCAAAGCCTTTTTTGTTTGGCTTACATTATGGTACTATGATGAATAATGCATGACAGAAATCTCTTAAGATTTCATTTAAAGATGAGACATCAGCTGTGGCACGACTGTGGTTTCTTACATGTATCTTCTGTTACCTATTATTACACTGTGCTTTGGTACATTGGACTCCACTATAAAATTCCACTAAATCTTGCAAATTTTCATCTGCACTAGTAGAAATATTGTAAGGTCGATTTGATGACTGCTCTGCCAGCACAGTGATTACTCGCCCAAAGTGAGATGGACAAAATGGAGAGCAATTTAATTTCAGCTTCTCCCAGCAGCAGTGAAATAATCACTGTTTTGTTCAGAGACGTTAGTGCCCCCCACTACTTTTATCTCCTTACCTCCGGCATAACACTTTTGATCACTAACTGCAACTCAGTTTACACAACTTTTTATTCAGCTCCATTGCTGATGAGGCAAACAGCCATTATTATAGGATGTGATAATCTGACAGTTACTAAAAATGTTTTACTCACACTGTGTGGACTGTATCATGAAAGCATCCTGCTCTGATAACCCCTACTCCCAACAAACACATGCACACCTCCTGGAAAATACAACAAAATAAATGTATATTTCAGTATGTATCTATACAATGTATGACTCTGCATAGTCTTTAATATCAATCTCTGAAAGTGTGTTATATTATCCACTGTATTATTTTTATATTTGATATATGTGCACATATGGTGCTTTTCATTTATTTTCTCCTCTCACCCCTGGGTGTAATTTAAATAGTGTCATGTAAATCTATGTTGGCAAGGCCAGCATACTCTGGAATATAAAAATTAGTAAAGACATTTCATTTTAGTTCTACTTCGTTACAGCTATTTGTTTTTAGTTAACTTAATGGGCAATACTTATGCACTGTAATCAGTGATGACTGTTTAAGATGCAAGCACTGGAATAAAAGCAACTTTGAACCTTGATACCCAAATAAAACATTGCATATTTCACAACATAGTATAAAAATATTCATTCATTAATCTATAATGCTAGTAGGTCTTTCAGGTGTGTATCCTAGGTATTGCTATCCTGAGGCAATAGATAAATATTGTGTTTTGAGAGATAAAAACAAAGAGAAATGGCACTGTAGCTGCAGGAAGGTCCTCTGATAATTATATTTTCTCATGTTGCAGACCCCTGACAATATTTATTCATATTTACTGAAGAGCATCATTCCCTGCTGAACCACTATCAAGCCCCTAAACACAAGTTGGTCACAAACTGCTCAGGGTAAGGTCATGAATTGGGGGTAACACTAAGCTCGGATAGCTTTGCCCCCCGAGACATCACGTGGAGGCTATTATGAAATACAGGTCCTTCGTAAAAACATGTGGGGACCCTTGAGGTGGTGCTGGACACGTAGGGCCCCTCTCCTCCTGTCAGTGAGCCCAGCCAGCTGCAGCCATGTTGGAAAAGCAGCAGCAGCGGCGGCGGCGGCGCTAACAGCTAACAGCTAACGTCAGTGGACACCGACAACCGGGCACGGCGCTGTTGTGGACAAAAACAGACAGAGAGAGAGGCTCATAACGGAGGGATACGGCCACCAAGCCGGTTCACGTAGCAGCGTGCGTGCGTGTGTTAAATCCAAACAGACTGGCCGGTGGAGCTGCTCGGCTCCGGAGAGTAGGTGCGGTCGGGCTGCGGGGCTGAAGCGGGTGAGTATTGATCCTCTGTCGGAGGCGGATTGAGTGGGAATAGCCCACTGTTAGCTGAGCTAGCTTAGCATTAAAGGGGGTAACACACACACACTCACACACACACACACACACAGACAATAGGGTTAACGCCAATGCTATACGACGGGCTGTGTATTTAGGAGGTGGTATCGGGATTATTGGTGAAATATCGTGGACTGGCTGATATTAAATGCTGGTCATTTTGACCCGGCGGAGTCATTTGTATTCCTAACAGACAGACAGTGGTGCAGTGGCCGAAACCACCCCTCTCTAAACCTCCGGTAGGTGCAAAGGTCCGAGCCAAGGAGGATTTCTGTCATGCACAACGCTGGAGCCAAACATCTGTGTTTTGTTGAACAACGAGTTGCTTAGGTTCATCGCTGCAAACCACGGCTTTGAGACCAAAAAAAAAAGAAAAAAGAAAAGGGGCAGTTCTTACTTAACCTGAGCGTCTAAAGTGTTTTTGTGTTGCCTGCTGCCTTGTCAAACACAATATCTACACTTACCGCTGTGGTAGGCCGATTGAAAGGTATTGCATTTTTAAGCAGGTCCCGATTTGGGGACCACAGATCATTCTTCTAACATGCATCGTGGGATTAAACTAATATTTCTGTGTAATGGTAAAATGGACAGAGCTGGACATCGTGCTCAGCTGGTGTCCAGCAGCTCTGAGGATGTGATTTAACAGTTTTTTGTTTTTTTCCCCTTTTGGGTTTTGGGGATTTTGGAGCCAAAGCTGCCCAGTCATGTCTCCTACAGATTTGTGTTTTCCTGCCTTTTTCCCCATCTTGTTTCCTGCCTCCACATGACTGTTCCTGCCCCTGATCGCATCCCTGTACATGTCCTCCAGCAGCCAGACCAGAGGGTCAGGACCCCACAGGGTTATCCACAGACATTTTGAGGCAATTGTGGGGAAAAGAAAAAGAATATGGATTGACAAATAGCTGCAAACATATTATTTTTATTATTATTATTATTATTATTATTATTATTATTATTATTATTATTATGTACATGTTTAAACCAAAACCTTAAAAAAAACATTTTCTTGATAGTGAATAACCAAGAAATTTTACATCCTGGCATTTTCATTAAGTCACTTCCCCTCTAACGGATGATCAACACCTTTTCCATGTTGATATTATTGAAAGACTAGTTAATGTTTGCTAGGTTGCTCGTCGACTCAGTGCTGCAATTCATGGCTTTTTCCCAATGTTGTATACGCATCTGCAGTCAGATACATGAAAACGTGAATCCTGCACATCATTATGGACATGAACATGTCCTTTTATGTCACCTCTGATTATTGTGGCCATATGCCGAATATTTCTCACTTAAATCACCTTTGCGGGTAGAAATCATATTATTCATACAAATGATCAATAAGAGTTGTCTTAGTTTCTCTCCTCCCTCTCTCTGTCTGCCTTACCTCATCTCCCATTACTTCCACTAATCTGAAGAGGCAGGGATGGGGAGAGCGGCATTGAGGATGGATCAATGTTTGCACCTGTCTGTTTTCAGTCAGGGACAAAAACAAAAGTGGGAGCAGTGTATAAGATGGGAGGCAAAGAAAGAAGAAGTGGGAAAGCTATGTGAGACGAAGACTTGAAGGAAAGAGAAGAAGGAAGCAGCAGTTTGGAAATGAAACTCAGCCCCCAGGTGTGTCAAGTCTGAAACAATCAGTGGGCGGGTGTTTTCCCTCTCTATAAGTGACAGGAAACAGTACAACTAGGAAGTGGAGAGAGAGGAACATAGACGTGTGTCTGTGATTTCGCAGAGGTTCATTCCTCTGTGTACCATTTGTCAACATGCAGTTCTGGGATTTCCTGGGCTGCACCAACGGAGGTACGTACATGTGTAGTCCCACTGATGGCTCAGGGAATGTGTTTGACCAGGATTGGACTGGTGTATGGGTCCTCTGTGCTAGGCAGGTAGAGTGGGTCTGGCAGGCTGAGGGCTGGAAAGGAATTTGTGCTGCTCGCCTCTTTGCAAGCAGTTGCATGTGAAAACCTCACAGACAGGTAGAGTGTGGAGCACAAACAAAGACGCTGAAGGCTCTGATACAGTGACGGCCTGCTCTGTTTTCCTTTGATAAACCCGGTCGGTTGCCTTTGACAACAGATTTGACAAATGAACAACAGGCACAAATGAAGTGTTTGTTTGTATCTGTTGCCCTGAATGTTTTTGGAGCATAGTAGCTATACTTTCCTCCACAAAACATGTGTCCCATCCTGTTAATATGGAGCAATTATTTTGGCTTGTTCACCTGCCATTCTAGGTTTCTTTTTATAATTGATTTTCAGTTTTAAATTCCTACAAACCTTAAGATAAGCTATATAAGATTAAGCTATAAAGACCAGTGCTATATATTTCTGTTGTTACAGCTATTACTGTCATTGCTCATCTTACTGTGACTATCTCTACCAGTGTTACAGTAGTTTCCAGGTAGTGCTGTCACACTGTCACGCCAAAAGCTATAAAAGTCACATTTACTAGTTTCTAGAGTGTTGACTTTACCACTGTCTAAGTCATGGTTCATGATTCTTTACACCCAGCCAGTCATGCTTCAAACTCATTTGCATCTAAACTTGCATTTGAACAGACAAAAAAAGGTTTAAATGTTTTTGTATGTACCTCGTATGCACAGGAAAGCCACATGAGAACTGATCTTCTAGACTCTTTTGGGCAGCATTGTCCAGAGTCAGACCTATACCACAAAGAGTTAAACATCAGATTTCTGTTCTTGTATAAATGCAGCTTAACAACCACAGGCCACGACGATCAAATGTCACTTTACTTGTCCACAAGTCTCTACGTAGGTGTGCAACTGACAGCAGAATATGTGGAGAAAATGTCTGAAAAATGACACTTCAGTGGAAGTATAATGGTAAAAAGACACTAGTAAACAGTTTTTGTAGTATATAGCTTGTTACCATTTTAGCAAACTCACATATGTTTGTGCAGTTTAATACAAATGAGCCACAGACCTATGGAAAATAAGAGCTTTGTGTGTCCACAGTAGTAGTAAATAAAAACACGCACACCCTTTTAATCTGTTAAGGATGTAAAAATCTGCCGTAGTTAAGTCTTGTGTCTTGCCTCAATTGTGGTTACTTTATTTGTGCTGAATTGAATTCCAGGACAGCTCAAACTCTAACACCCATCCTGAGCCCTAGGCTATGTTTTCTGTTATTGCACTGATAACTATAGCTAAGATGCCTGATGGGTTGTGTCATATTCTTTACACCCACTGGGCACTAGGAAAGAAAACACTGATGGATACAGTTCAGCAGTTTGAATTGTATATTTAGATTTGTTCTTTGTCCTGTTCTTCCATCCATGAAAATTTCCTGGAAGAAATTCTAGAAAATTGTTTGATCTTGAGCATATTTACACCCATTCAGTCCCAAGTCCAAAACTTGGAGAGCACCATTGCGGGAGGTTTGATGGAGCCCTGGTTGTTATGTTTTTCTGGGGACAATGCAGCAACAGACTGTCTGGAAAGACCAGTGAAAGTAAGACTGGAAACATGTGCTCATGTTGTCATCATCAGTCTTTCCCTATTTGCATCCATAGCTCGCTGTTTTGTTTATCTTTAACTCCATGTGGTCAGTGCTCATTGCCAGGTACTGTGATTGTGAAATGACTCATATTACAGCTCATCATATTGTTGTAGATGTATAGTAACTAAGCAAGGTTATTAAAAAAATTCTCTTATTTTTGCCATTGCTTTGAGCGCAATATATGTTAAAAAAAAAAAAAAAAAAAAATCACAACGGTCAAGCTAAAAAAATCTCACCGATCACAGCTGCTTATAAAAGTGCAACATCAGTAACCATGATTATTGTAACAGTCAATATGTGGTGCTTTTCTCCACATTTCATTTTAATCTTTTTGCAGAAATGAACCTAAAAGTGAAGCTCACACACAGTACTGGGTGTAAAATGTTATATCACAGTTGATTGTTTATTTTCTCTTTTCATGCCATGCCATTTCAAGTGTTTGTTTTCTGCAGACAGTAGACAAGTTTCTGTAAGTAAACCACTTGGATGGTATTAGTATAAATATAGAAAATGTGCAAAAAAGGGCAAAATTCTTTACTCTTACTTTTACAGATGTGATGTTTCTGTTGGACCCCAGAGACACGCTGGTGAATGTCTGAACAATTTTGGTGCAATGTGCTGCACACTGAGGTAGAGCCATAACACAGCTTGTAAGAAGGCTTGTTCATGTTTAAAAAAAGAAAAAAAAAAAAAAAAAGAAAAGAAAGAAACTATAAATCTGTCATTCCAGAGAAAAACATTGAGAACAAGAGGGCATGCTGCAGTTCTGCCCTGTAAAACGGTTGAATCAGATTTATTTCACGAATAAAGAGACCTATCCACATTGAGTTGAACAAACTATCTTTGAACAGGGTTGTGTAAAATCATCTAGCTTAATTAAGAAAAATAATCTTTTGATCTGAATTTGAATTTTACTTTTTTTTTTTTTTTTTTAGTTTTTTTAATTTAGCTGATGTTTTATTACAGAAAAATATTATGATTGGATTAAGCCTTTGATACAAAAGATTAAATTAAAAGGAGAGCGTGTGGTTCAACTTTTCTGCTGTCGGAGGAAATTTGCTGTCAGCAGTTAGTGATAATGGGCTGCATGGCTGGTGATGAACATATTTGAGGGATGATGCAAACTTCATTAAGTATATGTTCTGTATACTTACTTACTGACTCTGAATTACTACCGGTGCACTGGAACATGTTGTAGTGGCTCACTGTTACAAATTTAGTGCGCAGCTTCATTTGGTGGAGTGTACAAACAAATGAACCTACCAGTTTGCCTCCTTTGGGTTCTGCAGTGTAGCTGGCCTGTGAAGGCTACTGACAGAAGTGTTACAACAGACAGCATACGAAAATGTAGTGAAATCGGCTCATGTTAACACCACTTCTGCTAAACATAAAGATGGGGAAAAGGGTGCTGGTGTAAATCAAAGTGTCCTCTGCCTTATAGTTCCCCATTCCCAATAGAACAATAATGTTTTTATGGCTGCTACTTGTAATGACAGCCACCTCATTAAAGCTGTCAGTGCTACTGTGGTGACTTTATTCTGCTCTCAGATGCTGCACTCAGTTCTGCACCACTCCATTCTGGTGTATACTCTATTCTGACTGACTGATCAGTGCAGAGGCACCGCAAAAAGCTGTTGTTGTCTTTTTTTTTTTTTGATGAGAATGGAGTTGTGCAATGCCCGTAGCGTGGTGTCGACTGTACCGTAGCCTCTATGGTTTACAGCCAGAGGCAATAGTTTTCTACTCTGAGTGGGAGAGAGAAAGAAAAAGGCTGAGAGCGTGAGGGGGGAAAATGTGATAGAGTAGGAGGGAGAAGCTCTGAGTAGTGTTTATGCAAGTGAAAACATTTTAAGCAGTTCCTGTGACAGATCTTTCAATACTGTTTTAATAACACTTTCTAGCTCATTATTTGTGCATTTAATAAGATTTAATTTGGGTTTTAGGCTTGGTCATTTCTGGTTACGCTGAAAAAATTTCTTTGCCAAGAGGATTGTTTGGAACCAGCAAGTCTCTTAAACAAGATATGTCCATGTGGTGATTTTCTTGTTGTCACACTTCTGGTGTTTGAAACATTTAAATATACATTAACTGTAAATACTAAAGGCAGATTTGCAGGGAAATGTGTATTGTGTTATATTTTGATGCCAAGAAGCATTTCAATGTATGCTAAAGCCTTTTTTACCCAATGTACTGCCAGTCTTGGCTCAAAACTACTCAGTGTATCGAAGCCTTAAATGTTACATTTGTCACTCGTGAATTATAGAGGCAGAATGAGAATAATGCCAGGATTGGTGTTGTGTTGCTTTTGTTAATAGCATCGTCCCTGTAGCCAACATTTTGGACACAACTCTGCCAGGAACAAATTGGATTATGTGATTAGAGGAAATTATGTGAAATAGCAGAACACACAGTGAGCAGCAGTGAATCAAACCAAGTAAAACGTCTAAGTCATAACCAAGATGTTATAACGCAATAAACCACACAGTGTATTAATATACAGCATGCGTCCGTAGAGTGATAGTCCTGAGTTTGTTGTGTGTTAGTGCTTGAAAAAAATGAGCCAAACCAACCTTATTTTACCATATATTTCATATGCAAAGTTTTACCACCAATCTGAATTTGTTTTAAATTAAATGAGCAATGTTCTTTAGACTATGTGCTGTCTCTTTTGAGCACAGTTTATTTTCCCACCTTTACAGTGTGAACACATTGCACACTCAAAACCTGTTATAGATAAAAATATAATATGCAATCAAGGAAGTTCAAGATTACAAAAACACTTGTCTCATCAATTTCTTGCATGCTCTGCATTTTGCTGTATAGCATAGAATGTAATGTAGTAATAGGTTGCATGAAAGTGGGACACAGCTTTTATCTTCCATATATGATAAGACAAAGCCTTGGCATCCTACTTAGCACCACAGTTCTGCTTCTTGTCTGTTGCTTAGTAACAGATGTCAGCGTAGCTTCAGAGTGGTGGACGTTTCATCATATTGCTCATTTTGGTGTCATTTATATGAGAATGTAGCACAGAGTCAGTAAAATGATTTGATGTAGGAGCAGCGAACAGAATCTGACTGAGGGTTATGAGGCAGATTTGACTTAGGTTGAAAGAGGTCAGTGGGTGAAGTTATTACACTATGACAGGACAGATATATTCTGCCAAGTCATGATTCTTGCCTCGCTCTGGTTGACATGAATGTAGCTCATATCACAGCCTCCTGATTCATTAGAGCTGCTGTCACTGGTCGATCAGCGCTCACAGACTGTAAACCAGTGGATGCCCTTAGTGTGATAAGACATTGACTCTTGTCAGTCAAATAAAATAATGAAGAGTCATAATTATTTGGTTAGGAAAGTCTTAAAGTCTTCTTTGATGTCACTGTTAGTTGTGTAGTTAAAATATTTAGTCACTGAGTAAACAGATATTGTTTATCTGTATTTGGAAGTTTTGGACAGTTAAATGCAAAATCATTGAATTTGTTGGGTTTGGTGTGACTCTCTTTGTGATTAAGTAAAATCTTTTTTCTTCTTTTTTCCAGATATTTCCAGAATATCATACTACGACGGTAAGTACAAATTTTAACAGTTTTTTTCATTCAGACAAGTGTTGTTGAACTTCCTGTCAGCTAATGGTAGAAATGTTTTACTTTTCCTGAAAGTATGTAAAAATGTGTAGCATCCACAATGAGATGACAGTACAACAACCATAAACTGTCTATAAAGATGGATGTAGCCTTCGAGACGTCGACCATAGGTTTCTGATGTGTGGTTTTAAAGCTTAGAGTTGGCTGCTCCACAGTTGACATCTTGGCAGTGCTTGACTGCACCTAACTCCTGGCTATTTGAAAAATGGGCAAGAAGGCTTTTGTTCATTTGGGTTTATGGCAAGCCTACACTCGCCATCAATTATGCTGAACTTTAAACCTTATTGAAATTCTCCCTCTGTACAGTTGCCACCAAGAGGTAAATTAGCTATGATTTTTTTTATTTTATTTTTTTTGTACCAGGCTTTCAATCCCCAGTTTGTGGGGATTGACTCACGTTTGGAGCCAGCCTCAAGTGGCCATTCAAGGAACTGTAGTTTTTGGCATTTCAGTGTTGGCTTCATTTTTTCATACCTTCAAGTTTGTTTGTGCAATGTTTCTGAATTCACATCTTAAACCTGCATCACCAGAGTTTCCTTTCCAACCATATAGAATATAGATGTTTTTGGGCTGAGTTTGATGCCTGATGTCATTTTCAGTCACTTAAATTAAAATGACAGAATTCAATCAGTTTGTTTTTCTTGATAGTGAAACCATTCACCCTTCCTTTATTTTTCCCAAGAAATTCTGTTCTGGTGGGCTGGTGTTAGTGTGCTATGTTATGGATTGAGGTAGAGCTGAATAATTTCAGAGGTATATTTAAGACAATTGGCCCTTAGCTCCAGTCTCTCTGCTGCTGTTGCTAGGTAACTGATGATCCTGTGTGTTCAAGCAGGATTTTGCATATTTGGACCTGGGAACTTGTCATTCCTGAGAAGGACCGAAGCATAATTTATCTTTTGCAACGCTCATTGGGGGACGTGTTAGCAGAGTTGAGTTTAAGGGAAACTATATAAGAGATGATGGTTTCACAGTTTGCTGTAAAGTGACAGCAGCAGAGTGGTCAAACTGAACATCTGTGGTCTTTAACATCACTGGGAAAACTTATTGTTAGTGCTGCTGATAAGTTCAGTTTTGGCAGAGAGAATGATGAACATAACAGCCACTGTAACTCTGTTATAACATTTTGTGCCATGCAACAATTTTAACTGGTGACTCTGAACATAAAAGAAAACATCTGGAGTCACAGGCTAAAGAACCAATGGTTTAAAATCCAGTGAAACAGTGAAAGCAGAGGTTTCATAACATTAGAGAAAGAGAACATTTCTTACATTTTCAAAAAGCAACAGGTTTCATTTATTTTGTTTTTAAATTTAGTTAATTTTATGTTGCTCATGCCTGCGGAGAATAAGCTGTTGGCAGATTTCCTAACCTTGACGTTGAGGTTATTTTTGTAAAACCATGACAATGAAGACCTCTAACCTTAGCAAAGTTCCTTTTAAAACCCAATCTGCAGTATTGTGCCTAAGGCTGGAGACATACTGGATGCATCGTGTGGTGACTGCAGAACATTTTGGTTTTCATTTCAATGCCAATGTTATCAGGTTAGAGCAGACACACAGCCTTGTGGCAGCTGCGCCATGTGATCATGTGATGAGATTCGATGTCTCGCCTATTTTTTACGTGTGATGTGCTCATCTAGCAGCAAAAATAGACAGAGAAAAGACATTATACCAGTAATATCACACAAAACTGACACATTCCACTTCTCCTAGTCTCTATATCTTGGCTGAATCTGATGTATGTGACAGACATGAATATATATATATATATTCTAATAATTTTAGCAGCTGCACGTGGAGACCGAAACAATTTTAAGACATTTTCTGTCAAAATAAATCAGGACTAATGCGACGTGAACACACGTGTGTGTGTTTTTCCGCAGCCGATCAACAACAGCAGCTACAATGCACACATCACATATCCAGTGTGTCTCTGGCATAAGCCCAACCAAATTTTAACTCTAATGTTGTCATATCATACAACTGACAGAGAAACAATGTCATCCTGCTGATAGGAGCATCGGATCAGATAAAGTTTCTATGAGTTTATATGAAGCTTATTTCATTTGCAGGTTTCTCTGAAGCAAAATCTGAAAAATGTATCGACTTGCATTACTGTTAATGAAAAACTGGCATGATGCAGCAGCAGGTGAAATATGTGTGTAAAGAGTGAGGACAGAGGGCAGCAGAGATCCTTCATGGCCTGTGCAGGGAGACAGACGAGGGGGAGGGATGATGAATAGAAATACAAAGGGAAAGTGTTGTAAGGGGTCAAAGAGAGGAATTTATGTTTTCAGTTGCTCAGCTCTGATCCTGGTAAAACTGTGTGTGTGTGTGTGTGTCAGGTTGGTGTTTTCATATGAGTACCTGTTTATTAAAGTTGAAGTACTGATTGGAAAGCAGCATCCTATTAGCATATATATGAGCACCGTCCAATCAGTTCGCCTTCTTTCCACTGCATCAAGTCTCAATTACAATATTTCTCTCTCTCCTTCTTCCTGCTCTGCTCTCTCTACTTCTCTGCCCTACACACACACACCCACACACCAATACCAACACTGCCCTCCCTCCCTGGTTCTGCCTGTTAGTGAGCGGAGCAGCTTTTCTTTTTTGCAGCATTGTCACAGCAGCTTATACCAAAAACTCACCAGAGGAGAGACACTTGGCTCACACATGCACACACTTTGCTGACGCTCACACAGTTTCTCACACACACACAGACACACACACGCATACATGCCTGCCTGCTTATCCACACGGACATGAACTCCTGTATACACGCACTTTTTGGCTTACGCACATACTTTCTTATTCTCCAGTCTCTTTGGTGCACGCATTTCGACAGCTCAACAATCTGACTGGATATAGGCTACCATATATATATGTGTGTGTGTGTGTGTGTGTTTGGCTGCGGCAGTATGTGTGTGCGTGTGTGTTTAAGGTTGGAAATGATGTTGTGATCTAGTTGCTCTTCCGCTGCTGTAGAAGAAAGCTTTCAGAAGCCAGACTGAACAACACACGGCTGCCTGACTTCAAAACGGATTTACTGCATCATTTTTTTTTTTTTTTTTTAAGACACTGCAACATCATTTTCTCTTTAAATCTTTTTCCTATCCTACCTGGCTCCACATCAGAGCTTTTTTTTATGTTTTTGTCTCTTTTTTTTTCCCCCACCTCGCCCTTCAGGTCTCTGTCACTTTATGTCTCTTTCTGACATCAGACACCTGCTCTGACCTGGTTAACTCCTCCAGGCTCAGAGCATTGTGGGAAAGCTTTGGAGGATGTGAGGCTTCACTTCTCCCTGGGGTTTCTCTGCTTTCTCTCCTCAACCTGCGCTCTCTATATTTTCTCTTCCCCCTTTCTAAATTCACATTTTCTTTTTAACTCTGTTTACTGTTTTGATCTCTCCCAGAGACCCCACTCTCCTCTCTACATCTTTCTTTCCCTTTCTTTGCTCTCCTTCTTTTCCTCCTGCGTCGGTCACTCTCATCTACCTCTACCTCTCGCTCACTATGCTCCATTTCTCTACGCCCCTCTTTGCCCTACATTTTCTTTTTCTTCAATGATGCCAGTAGCTTCTTCCTCTCATCCGTCTTGCCATCTCCTTTAGACATTATTGTGGATTTACAGAACAAACAACCTTTCTTGGAAAATTGTACATTGATGTAATTACATGGAGTCTTACTTTTCCAGCAGGGACTGTCAGTGTTATTTTGTAACCTGCGACTTGAGATTCATGGCTGCAGGGAAGCCGCCTTCTTTGAATTTCACTTCAAGCATTGATTAATTGGATTAGGAGCACCACAGAGAAGACCTGAACCTGATATTTTGTGGGGATTTATTGGACTGCAGGATGGCCTAATGGGCAAAAAAATGACCCTGCCCCCCCAACTGCAGACTTGAATAGCTGTTCTGTGAAGCCTACACCCCGCTGAAGTGTCCTTGAGCAACTTACTGAATCTTCTCCAGTGTGAAGAGGCAAAAAAAAAAGGAACTGCCTTACAGGGATCATTATATATCACATTTCACAATGGTAAAGGTATTTTGCTAGGTTAAAGGCCATGAGGTAAATTGGGATGGATTGATTACTAAAACCTCGACCTCCCCCCAAGCCACTCAGTAAGATGATGTTTCAGCAAGATGTAGAGAAGCATGTTGCAGGCTTGTGATCAGTTGCTTGGATTCCTGCGCCAGATACTGTATTCAGTTTTTTTAGGTTATGCAAAGAGCAAAAGAAGGCCTAACCTTCAGATTGAGTTTAATTTGTATCATTTCTGGAGGCCAGGCTGTTGCGAGAAGCTGAGTCAGACTCTTATCTTTGTGTTATTTAATGGTGAAAACATTTGGAGCATCTCTATCAGCTGGACTTGGACCCTGATGATAGATGTTGAGTGAAGAGACTGCTAGAGCATAGACAGTCACGGACTTATTCATCCAGCCTCCTGTGAGGTTACTTGCTGTGTCACCACATTTTACAGTACAGAGGATATTTGACTTCTTGTTTCCTTTTACCGGGCTCTCTGTTTTACTGGAGTCACTTACAGCCTTGGGACACTGGCTTTGATTGATTTTTAATTTTTTTTTTCTTTTTTTTTTTCTCCCTATTGCATTTCCTCGTGGCTAAATATTGCACACTGGATATTATCACCACTGAAACCAGTGGCAGCCCAGGTAGTTTCACTCTCTAACTTTTTTGAGAAAACTAAGGGATAATTGTCCTTACTCATCCTCAGCTCACTGAAATTTATATACCGGGAATTTTCGATAGTTGCAACAAGCCAGTCAGGAGCCAGCCAATCAGATCCGGAGCCAGTCTTAGTCCTTGGCTCTATGCGGTTTTTGGGGCCCAGCAGTTTTGTCTGGGCCCTGTGGCCAGACCTGGAACTTCCACTCCCAGAGAACAAATGGAGAACAGCGGCTGCATCCCTCTGTGCTGGAGCAAGGGGGCTTGCATCTATGCACAGCACCCCTTACCAAGTATGTAATAAACAATGTATATATACAAACATGCACCATACTGAATGCAAAGTTCAGCACTAGAAAATGGTAAAAGAGATGTATATGGACATGTTTAGTTTACGTTCTACAGTGTATCTTAATAATCTTTTATCATTTACAGCAATGCAGTAATAGGTTCTTATCAATGATCTTAAAATATGAAACTATTTCTAAATACAGTGCACAGTGCGTTTTTATTCTGGCAATATTATTTAAAATTAAAAATTTACTTTTCATTCAACATCGTGATTTCTCATGTTTGTTTGCCAAACAATTCCAATATGTCTCCCATAACAGTTTCTGTGAGTTGATTACTTTATCTGAGCTGTATTTTCTTCATCATGAAGTTTGAATCAGACCCTGGAATTTGGCAAAAGTTTTGATCTTTGATCTTAATGCATAACGCACTACAAAGTTCCTTGTATCTTTGTATCCTGTCTGTCATTGCTAAAGAGAGATGCTGTCAGTTACAGTCACGACTTATAATGTTCATAAGCGACTATTTGACAACCTTTGAGACCATTAAAGAATGAAAAAAGCCAGCAAAGATGCAGCATAGTGCTACATAATCAAAAGCTTTTTGAATTTTCCCAACAAGTGACAAGCACAGTAGCACAACAGCAGGTTGACAGGTTACTGAAACTCTGTAGTACTCTGACTGTGGAATGCCATGTTCACAGCACTTGATGTGATGTTATACAGCAGCATGGGGAAGAAACCATACTTAACTGAATCACAAAAATGTGATGACTTCATATTACTGTGCTGGATGTAGGTTGATGAATGAGAATGTGTTGGGAGATGGCGGCTACACGTACACAGACACGCACGCAGGCACGCGCACGCACACACACACACACACGATCACACAATCATAGCGCAGGTCCCTTGCTTTGTTTGATTAATTGGTGGTGGGATTAGGACCAGCACTGAACAGTCATATAATGTATCACATATACATATAGGTCTGCAAACAGTGTTTAGACTTAAAGACTTTACTTCTGAGTATCCTGGTATAGATGATGCATATCTTTGGCAAAAGACAGAAGAGAGAGTGAGAGTAGTGTGGAAGAGGGGGAGGGCAGAGGAAATTGTTTGAGGATGAGGGAAAGATGAGATGGAGGAAGGAAGAGAGTTAGTTCAATAGGGCAGAAGGATCAAATGGAGATGTGAAGGAAGGAACTAAAAGGCCTGTGAGCATGTGAGATGAGCGACAGGAGGAGATTAAGAGAGGGGAGAAGAAAAGATTTGCAGATGAAGAGAGAGGCGCAGAAAGAAGGAGAATGCAGAGGCTTTGGGATGTGGGGATGAGAAAGAGAGAAAAAGATGCAATTTGGAAAGAAAGACGTGAAGGAATGGATAAATGTGAGGAACGAGAGAAAGGCATGGTGAAAAAGATATAGAGGCATAGGCTCCCCCAGGATTGTGCTAACCCCAGTAACCCAGATACCAGTTAGACGAGGAGATAAACCGTCTTTCTGCTGCTGCTACAGGACAGAGCTCAACTCCAGCCTTCTGTGCTTTAACAGGCTGAGTGTCAGTCAGTGGAGCCCCACTGAGAGAGGGGGGGGCCTGGCAGCCGCCTTGCTCCCCTCCTGGCTGCCTGCATGGCCTAGTTGATTTGATTCCTCTCCTTGTGAGGCTGTGAGAGCATACAAGTGGGGATTTAGTGCAGTTATGTTGAGTAGAAATTGGTGCAGTGAGAAGTGGTTTCATTTGTGTGTTGTGTAGTAGACCTATACTTAAATCAGTAATTAATGTACCTTTAGATCCATTATTATGGTGATAATGAAGGAAATATGGCTAGATAAAGGACTAGGAATAAGGAATACGTATTTATGGTTTATGTGTGTCTATCATTTGTTTTGATGGTGCAATGCACAAAATCCAGTGCTGTCAACTTCACAGACCCAGGTATAGGAGCTTTCCATGCTGGATGGAATAAAACAAAACTGAAGAATTTGTGCAACAAATTATAACTCTGTCAGATACAATGAAGCAGTAAGATATTAATCTAACCTACAGTTACATTATATAGATTTCTTCACAATAGTTGGTAGCTTTTGTGATTTTGGGTCACATATCTGAACACAAACTCTTTTGAAAAATACAACTGAGAACATTTTCACTACCATCCCTAGTTATGTGTGATATAACGGTATTTACAGCATAAAGTAGCTGTGTGAGTACATTCAGATGTAGGTATGCCTCACTAATAGGATTTCATTAAGCTGTATGTAGTATTTAGGTTAAGGTTACATGTTTGTGATTTTTGCGTCACGATTGTGTTCTTTGTCAGTGCATGCAGTGGTGTGTTATAATATTTTAGTTCTTAATATCTAATCTGATTACTAAGTGAGTGAGTAGTAGCAGATGGTTGACCGTGGTTTGTGACTCTATAGCTCCTCTGGCAAAACTGCTTCTATTTAAAAAATGAGTCGCAGTCAAAATAATGTCCCCAATACATTTTTTAACATGCTCCTCTGAGAGCAGGCATGAAAGCTGTAGCGATGTGAAAACCAGAGATATGTTGGGCAGCCGTATCACAACTTGTGTACATTCTGGACTTTTCCAAGCAGCAGATATTGATGAATTTATCATTAACAACAAATTGTACACTGAACAACTCTGTGTTCTGCATTTTTTTTAAATGCAAAAAAAAAAATAGATTGTGATAGATTTTTTTTTTTCAGTTAGACTTTGTACAAGGAACAGCATAATACTCTGGTGGTGTTATATCCAAAGAAATCATCCAATGAAAATCAAACGTAGCAGTAGAAGCATCCTGCACAATAGGACGTGATGCTGTGGCAGCAACACAACTTGAATTAAAAAAAAAAAAAAATCTGCTTTCTACTATATTTTATTACAATACTAGATTAATCTGAAAATTAGATGTTTTTTTCTTTGCATTGACATTAGCAAAAATGGTGCAGAAACTTTTAGAAATGTCATCAAATAGTGTATTGCACCTGTACAGCAAAGACAGTTCCAACAGAAGTAATGAAATTATTCATAGTTCAAACTTTCTTCCCTTTCAAATGCAGCACTTGATCAAGACTGTTTAAAAAAAACAAAAAAAACAAATGCATAGTGTAATAGATGGTGTAGTTCAGAATGAATTGGAATTTTAATGAATCCAGGCAAATACACAGCGGCTCATTCTTTCTATTTGTTTTAAATCTGAGCGTCTATTAAAAATGTGCGAGTCAGATGAGTTACTATGTGTACTGCAAAACCCCACCAATGTGTGTGTTTTGAGCAAAGAGCCAGTCTAATATCACAAGTTGTAATTTTTTTCTGCATTCATCACATTGACAGGTTTCATTAGACAGATGGAGAGTTGGTACTCATTGTGAAAATAAGATGATATAATGGTATTGTTAATGGCGCAGCACAGGTTGTGACAAGCCACCAAATAATCCAGTAGTGCCATCACGAAAGTACTGTGGTATCATTTTAATTGGATGATGATAGTAATTCTCTAAGAGGGACATTTGTAATTAGATCTGCTCTAATCTGTTGTATTAAAGCCTTAAGTGAAGGTCTGTTGGGTCTATGGCTCGTGACCATTATACACACACCTCTATTCATCAAATCTTCAGCATGAGCTACACAAAAGATAAAAACGGTCAGTATACATCTCTGTTGGAGTTTAAAGTGAATGTCAATAACATGACTGATTCATACAGCAGTAAAATTATTGAAACAAAAAGGTTCATAACACAGATGATATGTGATGATAATATAGATGCAATTAGGAGTGACAGGATTTTATGTCACAGCAATCATGACACTAAGAAGAAAATTAACACAATGTTTCTGCAGAAGTTTGTGAATGTAATTATGTGTATCAGACTAATGCGCACACCCAGTGTTATGCGCACACAGTACTGATATAGCAGGTTCTTATAAGAAAATGCTATGAAGTTATTCTATGCATAATGTCCTCCTTTACACTTCTGTCGCAGTCCTCATGCGGACACACACACACACACACTCACACACGGGCATGTGTTTCACTTGCTGTCTTTGAAGCAGCAACTGTAGGTCAAGCTGTTAAAAGTGCTGAACCAACTTTGCCGGCATCTGTCTCCATATTTCTCTCTGATTTTTTCTTCCTTTTTTTCCCTCAGTATGAAGTGTTCTGGCTGTAACCTGAGCATAACACAGAAAAATGCTGAATGTAGTCATGTGATGTTAAGTTTTCGGGGTTTTTTTTTTTTTTTTTTGCTTGATTAAAAAAAAAAATACGATTGAAACAAACAGGGGTGAAAGTAACTGTCAGTTGTGTCTATTGTCTTATTTGGTGGATGAAATAAATCATCCAGTCAAAGGAATCATATCTTGGAGTGTTGAATAACCTGGTTGGATGATGATGCAGATCACAATTTTAGGTATTTTGGAAAAGTATTAGTTGTACATAAGATCCACAATACTGATGAAATTATTCTTTCAGATTCATCTTTCTTAGCCAGAATTCACAGTTTGCTGAAACTGGTCCAGGAAGTTACAATATGACACAGGAAGCTGCAGAGTGCACAAAGAAGTGTAAAGATGAAACAATAGAAAATGGGCAATAAATAAAACAGGAATTTCTAACAGGATGGTACTTTATTTTGCTTAGTACTGCTTTTCTGAGCAATGCAATATTTTTATTGTAAAATGTGTTGGTGGAGACCTCTTGTTATGATTATTTATTGAATTTGCCAAAAAGAACAGGCTCTGCATTTAGGCTACTACCCAATTACAGCATTTAGTAACTTATATAAAAGCCACACTAAACCAATTCACATGAAATTTTGTTTATTCATCAGTGTCACCAAAACAGCACAGCACCTCAGCAGTGTCTGTCTCATGATCACTTCACATAAAGATGATTTTAGACTTTAGAAACGGAACGATCTGGAGTTGGTGTTGTCAGGTAACCTGATGTGAAAAATTAGAATCGGCATCAAGAGAGAAAAAGATCAGGACATCTGTATTTGGTAAGACTTCTGTAACATGAGCCGGAGCCACTTCCTTTTGCCTCCGCTGTCCAGAACAATGTAGCAATCAGATTTTAGTAACCACCAGATTGCAGACTAGCTGAGCAGCCATGTAGACAGGATCAGTATGCTTCAGAAAGAGCATGGCTTGTACCTGTTGGCCACTGTTAAACCTATTGCTTGACAAGATTGACTTCCTGGGTGATGTAACAGTTGGCCTGTCAATCTGACCTTAGGGTTTCCCACGGTTTGAGAATTTATTTATTGAAAGTCACCTGATTTATGTTGGCCTGTGAGTCCATTAAGTCAATTTAAAAAGACATTGCATCAGTATTTCGCTTGTTTATATTGACTCATTTACTGCAAGTGAACCCCTCCTCATCACACACAAGCTCAGTCATTAGCATGCAGTATATGCAAGTGTGCGTGTTTCTTCTCTCTTAAGTGACAGTTATTTGTTGCTGTGTTGTCACATTCTTATTGTCTCTTTTCCACCTGGATTTGTTGGGCATGAGTTCTCTTTTGGGTCTTTATGATTATTAATGTAACCTGTTTTGTGTCATGACAAATGTATAAAGTGGAACGTGATTGACAGGTTGGTGGAGACTGAGATGCTGTTTGAGTGGCTGTTTTTTGTTTTAGCTATGTTTAGTTATGTTGTTAACTTGTTTAAAACTAGAAAAAAAAAAACATCCCTCATCCCATCTTTTATGTGTAACACTTCTTTCACAAACACAACTATGAAGTCATGTTTTGACCTGTGTCTTCTGTTTATCCCGCTCTTTTTTTTTTTTTTTTTTTTTCAGAATATGACGGCCAGTTAGCCCCAGCAGGAGCATTTGAGTCAGGCATGGCGTCGTCTTCCTACTTGGAGCCTAACCTTAATCACTCGGCAGCGGGTGGTTGTGGGGTTAAATCCCGGTCTGGGATGCCTGGTGGTCCTGGTGTTGGTACCGGCAGCTCTGCTGGTGGTCTTGAGCGGCCCCCAGGCTCCATGGACCGGATTCTCAAGATCTTCCATTACTTTGAGACAAATAGTGAACCATGTACTTGGGCTAGTAATATCAGGCATGGAGATGCAACAGATGTCAGGGTAAGACACACAAACATTCCTTACCTTTTCTGTCCTTCCATTGTCATTGTTTCCTCGCGTCTCACTTTCTCCTTTATTCACTGTTGCTTCAACAGGGTGTTATCCAGAAGATAGCAGAGATCCATAAATTGCGCTGTGTGTCCTCTCTGGGCCTGCGTCTCACCCATCTGCACTCTGATGCTCTCCACTGGTTACACCCTGATCTGGGCGTGTCTCACATCAGGGAGAAATATGAGAAACAGCACCCCCAAGAGGAGTGGAGGTAGACTTGCATTCAATATTGCACACTTTCTGCTCCCATGGCCCATTGATTCTCTTGTCTCACTGGGAGTACAAGAGAGTTATGTTAGTGCGCAATAAGAGTGTGGTCAGTGATCACTGAGCAGGTCTGGATGTTGCAGTCCCTATAAGACTACCTGTGGTTGATTATGCCTCTGTCTGTAGTTTAAGTAGCTATGGGTTGACACTAATAAGTTATCAGGGGGGCATCTTGCTAACATGCTTTATTCTCCTAGGAGGAGGACAAGAGGCTGATTATCAAATGCCCTATTGGACTGTAAAGAAGCTACATTTGTTTAAGCAGCAGACCTGCCAACCAACATTTTATTTATTTTTTTAAATCTATCTAAGTTCCCGCTACATATGGTCCCAATGAATTTTTATTTTACGCTCAATAAAGTGAAGCCCAAGACCTGATACACACTGTGTACAAACATAAAAAATATTACAGCCAAGTGTTTAATATTGAATTATCCCCTTTTACCACAAACCCTATCTTGATTATAATATGTTTCTACTGTCATATGAATACAGAGGAGTCAATAGACAAACTGGTGATTTATTTGCTCAAGCTCATGACACTGCATGCGATAAGTAACACTTGCTGATATTATTTGTTTCCTGTTACTAAATTATGATTTGTTGCCTTATTTAACACATTTATTTGATGCAGTGCTATTCTCTGGAAAAGAACATTCATTGGTTCTCTGTGCTACTTGAAAATGACTGTCCATTTTCAATATATACTATATATTATTTTCAATGAAATACTGTGTTAGCACATAGCCATACCTAGTTGATATTGTTAACAGCTCTGCTTACAATTTAGTCCATTGTCCTGCAGTTGATGGGTTTCACCATAAGTCATTAAAATTGAAATGAATTCAAAATGAACCAGTTGTTCACACCACAAACATGCAGCAGAGCAGCTCTGCCAGTTGTTGCAGCTCTGCCTCGGAGGGCGGTGGAGCTGTGAGCCCACAGGAGCTTCTGCTTCTGCCAAGCTATTGTTAGAACAGCAGCAGTAGCCCTGGGGATGGACTGACTCTACCTCACTCCTCCCTCACTCCCTCGCATGCTCTCTCATTCTGTCTCGTGCACTTGCATTCACTCCTTTCCTCTTTGATCTTTCTCTCTATCCTTCTTTCTCTCATCTCTTGAATCTGTGTTTTCTTTCTCTTTTTATCCAGTTCCCTCTTTTCTCTCAAACATGCATCATTTTCTCTCTTCTCACGCTCTTTTTGGTTCATTCATTATAGAACGGGGATGTTTTATTCATTTTGTCCTCAACCTTGATTTCCTTTGTTATCTAACAACAGGCCTGTAGCATCACAGCAACTCAGAGCTCACTACTCTCCTGATCCATTTCTCTCAGCTGTCGTCACTGCAATATGTCAGTCATAAAATCAAATGTGGCTATAAACAATGATGACCCATCTGGATACTTCTGTATCACAGCGAACTGGCAAGTGTAACAGCAGGAATTTCATTATGCTTTATGGCATCACAAGGTTATCGCGTTCAGTTAGTTCACTGTCAGCAAAATATGAAACCACGTCTCAATGTGCCACCAGACAGTAACATAGTGAGTAGAAAGGGAATCTTTCAACCTAAGCCCCTGTGTTGGCTGCCAGCCATCCCGCTGAAGTGACTTTGAGCGAGACGCAGAATGTGCCAGATCTATCCTGATTCTGTCGTTGACATATGCTTTAACCTCTCTGTGAAGGTGAAACAAGAGACATCTTGGTCAATAAGACAAATTTGTGTTTGGTGCAGCTATTTCATCACACAATAGATAACGTCCTTCAGATGATACACAATATATTTATAGATATTTATACATTATCTCTGATGTGTGACTTATCTGATCAGGAACAATTACTGTAAGTGTCATTAGATTTGTTGAACCATTACTTTTAGTTGATATTTATTATGCTCTACCGGCACTGAAATGGCTAATGTCTGCGTCAAAGGCAACAGGATATTGTGTATATCAACTTATATAACCATGCCAGTTTTCCAAGTTGTTGACACTGGCACATTATGTATATGCCTATCCAAGCTGTAGGAAAGTGTTCTCAAATTCATTTCATTTTGTTATTCAGATAATAGGTCACTTTTATGAATAATGGCCCAGGTTGTTCATACCAACACGTCCTAGTTTTTAACTAAGAAATTTGTTTTTGACAGGTGAGATTGTCATTTCTTTCATTTCTTCTATACCTCAAACTGTGCCAGAGCGTGGGCTTTAATATGCAGTAAGGTCTGTGTATGCGTCAGCTGTATATATGAGTAAGCACTCTCCTTCTGTCTTTATGCCTGAGACGGGCACTGAATTTGAATGCAGCAGATTTTTTTCGTTACGTGTGCTTGTGTATGTGTAGTTGAATGTGTGAGTGTAAAGACTGTTACTTTTTATTTTTATTATTATTTTATGTTATTTATCCAACTCGTCTCTGTCATTCTCAGGTATGAGTTGCGGATGCGGTACCTTCCTAAAGGTTACCTCAGTCACTTCTCTGAAGACAAGCCCTCTCTCAACTACCTCTATCACCAGGTGAGATAACACAAGAAAAAAGGAGATAAAAAAGTGTCCTTGTTTAGAAATACCAATAAATAACAAACTACTATTTGATTTATTATGATATGGATTGTTTTTTGGGTTTTTTTTTTTAACCTGTCGAGTATACCTTGAAGCAGATACGTGACCCACTTCACTCTGTTCTTACATGACACCACTGTATTAGATGACACATTTAATGCATTTAACTTAAGTATATGTTAATTGTATCTTTACAGCAGTGGTGTTATAAAATGTTGGGCTGTTACACTGTGTTTCTCCAGGTAAAGAGTGATTACATGCAACACATAGCTGATCAGGTGGATCAAGATGTTGCTTTGAAACTGGGCTGTTTGGAAATTAGGTAAGAAACACACAAGTCACAATAATGGAAAAAATCAGCAGAAGTAATCTGTTTGAGTTTTTTGTCAGAGTCAAAAATGGTAATGATTATGCAGAATGTCTGAACTAAGCATTTGAATTATTACTATTTTATGCTGTTTGCACAACATATATCTCTTTCTCTCTGTGAATTATACAGGAGGTTCTTCAGAGAGATGCCAGGAAACGCCCTGGATAAGAAATCCAACTATGAACTACTAGAGTAAGATTGATTTTATTTGGTCCACAGTATAAATTGTATTTCCTCTTATTTGAATTGAATGTATTCTTAACAAATTGTATGAAGTTAAACTACTCAAAGATAAAAGTTGAGATGCTGTCTGTCTTTTTAGGAAAGATGTTGGTTTGAGAAGGTTCTTCCCCAAAAGCCTGCTGGACTCTCTCAAGGTGAGGTTAAACCCCTTTTAATGAGGAAATAGTCAGTGATTTTCATCTCTCTATCTATTCTGGGTCTCCCATTTTAATTCCGTTTCCGGATTAAAGAGGTGACAGTGGCAGAAATTTCTTTGGGAATCCTATTCCTGCTTAGTCAACTGGATGAGCCAAGAGCTATTTCACTGAGCGACCGGCCGACTGGCAGGAAGACCAACTTGATGACTGAATGGATGTCTGGCTAAATGTCTGATTATCTGATTGTCTGGAATTAAGTTAAACCTCCTGTTGTCACTCACCCTGTCAGTTGTCTGTTGTGCATTTCTTGGCTCTGAGCCAACTTTCTCCCAGAAAGACTTAATGCTTTCTTCTTTCTACCCACTCTCTGTCAGGCAAAGACTCTTCGGAAGCAGATCCAGCAGACCTTTAAGCAGTTTGCTAACCTCAATGATGAACAGAGCATCCACAAGTTCTTTGAGATACTCTCTCCCATTTACCGCTTTGACAAGGAGTGCTTCAAATGTGCTTTAGGGGTAGGGCAACTCTTAATTCATAGAGATAATGTAGCATGCAAAGATGACTAGAAAGAAGTTCATGCATTTTTAGTACTGTAAAATGTATTCAAAGTCTTGGGGGTGGGAGGTTGGAGCCAGTTTAGCATGCACAGGGTAGCAAACATGCAGAGTGGAGTTTCATCTTTAATTTAAATGGCTTGGCAGGACGATACAACCAGACATTAGCAATTGCAGTTTTTGCATTTATTCCACGTTCATGCTCAAGTATTACGGCATATATATATATATATATATATATATATATATGCCGTAATACTTGAGCATGAACGTGGAATAAATGCAAAAACTGCAATTGCTAATGTCTGGTTGTATCGTCCTGCCAAGCCATTTAAATTAAAGATGAAACTCCACTCTGCATGTTTGCTACCCTGTGCATGCTAAACTGGCTCCAACCTCCCACCCCCAAGACTTTGAATACATTTTACAGTACTAAAAATGCATGAACTTCTTTCTAGTCATCTTTGCATGCTACATTATCTCTATGAATTAAGAGTTGCCCTACCCCTAAAGCACATTTGAAGCACTCCTTGTCAAAGCGGTAAATGGGAGAGAGTATCTCAAAGAACTTGTGGATGCTCTGTTCATCATTGAGGTTAGCAAACTGCTTAAAGGTCTGCTGGATCTGCTTCCGANATATATATATATATATATATAGTTTTTATTATATTCTCTACTCTAATGTATTGTCACTGTCATCTATTGCGTGCATCCTCTATCCTAGAGGGCATTTTATGTCAAAAGTAGTGAGAATAGATGAGAATATTCATATTGTTGTCAATATTGCATTTTTGCTAGTACTGTGTTAAGTTAATAAAGCAGATAATGTGATGGAACATGACATCTTCTTAAATACTGGATTTTTCTCTCTCTGTCTCTGTCTCTCTTTCTCTGTCTGTCTGTCTGTCTGTCTGCAGTCTAGTTGGGTAATATCAGTAGAGTTAGCTATCGGACCAGAGGAAGGAATCAGCTACCTCACAGATAAGGGCTCAACGGTGAATAATCACATGTACACACACAAAACTCATCTTGGAAGATATAACTTCTCTCATTCTATAAATGTGAAACTGTTCTAAAATTTGCTTTACAGTATGCTGTGTGGTTTTATTTAGGAGCGCTGGTAGAGCATTATGGCAGTCACTCATACTGCCCTCTGCTGGTTCATCTCACTTTGATAGACAGTTTCTCTTTTGTCTCCTCAGCTGTCCAAATTTAAACAACTCATGAAATGCCTGTGGTCTGGTAGTTATAGTAACACAGTGCAGACAGAATGGACTAGAAAAAGCCAGATGTGTGATGACCAGGTGACGTTAGTATGAAAACTGTATAGCTGCATAAAATAGGTGTTACAGTGACACAAAAAATACATGAATGACCAACAGTTTTTTGATGAGATGTTTCCACTGGTCTGCACTAAAATATACTGTATATTATATGTGATTATTAATATTTCTGTATATCTGTCTCTGTCCCTGCAGCCTACACACTTAGCTAACTTTAACCAGGTTCAGTCCATCCAGTACTCTGCTCTGGAAGAGAAGGACAGGAAAGGCATGCTGCAGCTCAACGTAGCAGGAGCTCCAGAGGTAAAAAAAAAAAAAAAAAACACATCCATACACTATATATACTCTTCTATTGGCTTTCCCATTGAAGGTTTCTTATTGCCTGAAGTTTTGGTATGAGGTCTATGAGTAGTGGATTCAATTGTATTGTATTTCCAAATGACAATGAGGCAAAAGTGTGATATGGCCTCTGCTTGTTAAACATTTTATTTTAACAGGTAGTACCACATAAAGTGATGTAAGAAAGAGGGGAAACAGAGTGTCAGCATGAGTGTGTCTGTCGAGAGCAGGTTTGAGTTTGAAGCAGGCTTAGCACTGGTTGAAAAGCATGTGTGCATCAGTGTGTAAAAATGTGTGGATATGTGCACTGGTAGAAGACATTATCACTAATAAAGCTCTCATTGTGTCACTCTGAAGCAACTCTCTGTCCCACTCTTACACCAATCTGTGTGTGTGTGTGTGTGTGTGTGTGTGTGTGTGTGTGTGTGTGTGTAGCCTCTCACAGTCACCACGGCATCGCTGACTACAGCAGAGAACATGGCCGACTTGATTGACGGTTACTGTCGGCTCGTCTCCTCAGCTACTCACTCCTTCATTGTCAGAGTCCACAAAGGTAGGAAGCTTCCAAATTCATTTTGATATTATGGGAACTTTACTGGTGTAATTGTGTGGTATGTTTAATTCTTTATTTCTTTATTTAAACAGAAACTTGAAACAATGATTTCAACATGTTTTACCTAACACTATAAATAGTACACAGGGTTACAATTGCAGTCACCCTTCTTTAAGCAGTAGTCACATCTGATTGTGGCTGGTGAGGCTTTATATTTGTCTCTTTGAATCACCAGTCTGTGTTTGGTTAGTCTTTTCTAAGAATAACTATGACAGCAAAGAAATGGTTACGCTACACATGTTGTAGCTCAAAAATGAAGCTAGTTTCTTCTGTCCTTTAATTCATTTGTTCATGTCTCTGCAGAGGGGGACAGAGCTCTGCCTTCTATACCCAAGTAAGTCAACTGACTATTTACACTAACTGTTCACTTTAACAAGTAAAAACAAGGTGTCATTTTCCTGTGAGGCACCGAAACCTTTTTAAATGCACCTGTGGGACAGTGCATTCTTTTAGCCTATTTTGTAGAATTACTTTGTGTTTTCTGGTTTGTACTGGTGTTAATATTCACACAACCTTGACAAATAATACATTTTCTGAAAGCTCTGCTTTTGAAAGTCTCCTGATCATAACTGCAAAGCATTTTATGATCCCCATATCACCGCAACAGCTGTTGAAACTGAATTAGTTCAGTCTTGTGGGTATGACTTCAAAGTGTTTTCCACGCATAATGTAATACTATAGGGTTTATTTTGCCTTTTTTATGCCAAAAATAGGTGAAATTAAAATTACTTTAAAATTCTCCCATGTTTGTGCCTGTGTAACATCAGTTCAGTATGTCTTATATTATCTTATGTTGTAAAATTTGCCTTTCAAAGGAGACCCAGCTTATGACTATGATCAAAAGGGTTGAAAAACATTCATTTTTTGAGTTTGGGTGCATTATTTTTGGGCTTGTGCACAAAAACAGGGGCGACATTTGTTAATTTGTTTTGTTTTGCACATTGGTTTTCCTATCTGTTTAAATGGGAATGTTGAAGTTAAAAAAAGCTTTTATGATATAATTTTAGTCTTTGGATTGTCCATATAGTGAATATAATGCTCTTTTTTAAACAAAAGTGAAGCAGCACACATGACAGGATGTGGGAGGATCCTTCATTATTCTGGTTCCATCTTCATAGCTGCAACTGGAAGCATGTTCAGAGTACATTGACTTAGATGTGAACCAAATCCCATAAATAATTTTCTTATCTCTGGTGCAGAGTTTCAAATCATGAGAAACGGATGGAGAAACGGATGGACGGAGTACGGACCAGAGCTGTTTGCGTTTCAGGTATGAACTCCTGTCTGGCTTTGTCCTTGCCTGTTGGTCTGTTTCTCCCCTGTCACTTTGCTGTGCTGTCTGCTGCACTAAATGTCATGAATGACAGTGACTGCTAAGAGTTAGATAAAGGGTTCATAGATATGTGTGCATACCCTGTTTCCCATATAAAGGCTCATCTGTGTGGGCAGTGAAGAGTCCTTGTCTGACCAGATGTCCCCACCGAGAGCTTTAGTCACTGTCTCTGCCCTGACTGTCTGCTGACCTCTGTCAAACTCACAGTTACACAGAATTAAATGAAAATGACCTTGAAGTCCTTAGAGAATATCTTTGGCTTTATTTATCTAGCTATAACAGTAAAACTAATGCATCTCTGTATTTTCTCCTTCTTGCTGCATGTGGTTTCTGCAGGTCACACTAGTGGCGATGGTAAACATTCTTTCTATTAACCCTCCTAAATTAGTAACATAATGGACTTCTCACTCTGTGTCTACATTTAGTGTACTCTGTGTGTGTACAGTCTCTTCCCTGTATCTGTGTCTGCCTTATCCATGACTCAACCTGTTTTTCATCAACTTGTTTCTGTGGAAAGAATTAACTTTCCATCCCTCCCTTTTCCTCACATGTGTGTCTCTTTCTCTTTCCCTCTCTATTGAGTCGTGCTGTCTCATTGCTTGTGTGAAGCTGTTCAGTAGTACATGAACTGTTTAATTGTTTTACATGGGTTTGGGGTCAGGTATGGTGACGGTCTTTTGGAAAGGTATTTCTGTCTGATGATGGTGTGTTTCTGTTACTTTCTGTTACATTCTTTATTTTATTTTATTTTTTTCTGTGAAGGTTTGTTTACTGAACTTCATGAGTTGCATGCAGTCCTTGTGGTGGTGGATATAAAGGGAAGGGATATAATTGAAGATGTAAACCTTTGTAATACAAATCATTTTGTATTGATGACGGCACTTCCTACTTTGTATTGTGTCAAGGAAAATAGTGTGAACCCTGTCCTGGAGTTTCTGCTTGTTATATCTAAGTGGAGTTTTACAGTTGACCAAATTGTCGACTCTTTCTTGTGTCACAAAGTGAGACTTTTTTTCCTTCCTCACCCCTCATCCTGCTCTGCAGAAACGGATGACTATGCTGAGATCATAGATGAGGAAGACACCTACACCATGCCTTCAAGTAAGTGTACACACACATGCACACAAACATTGTAGGCTGCTCATGTGACAAGTGGAGAAAAAAGTGACAGGTGTTCAGACTTTTGATTGTGATTGTATAGCACAATGTGTGTGCATGTGAGAATTTGTTTGTGGTGTTTAAGATGTGAAGGTCATTGGGTCAATATTGCGAGGATTAAAGTTTTTAAGGAGATATCCACAAATTCAGACAATGGATTCAGACAACATCCTGTTGTTTGATATGACGTGAGAACAATGTCCCTTAACAGATGATGATCAACAGTATATTATTTAATGAACTGCACCGGTGGTGTACTGGAGACCAGATCAGCAATATTGTACAGCAGAACAAAGAGAGTGCAGTTTCTTAAAAAATCATCAATCATCCACTGTGCAGGTGGATTTCATGATAAATCAAGTCTAACTATAAATCTTTGGATTTATACTTTGGAGCCTTTTTGAATGGGTGGATAACAGGAAGGCTGATCTTTGAATGAATCTATATTTTCCGTGGTCATATGTCACATTATTCTATAAAAGGAGGCCACTTTAACCACCTACTACAACTTGTGTATTTTTAGGCCGGCAAGCTATTTTTGTTTTTGCGAGTTATCACAAGATTTGCAAAGAATCTCAACTTCCTCAGTCAGTCTGCACTGACAGTCAGACTGTCAACTTATCAGCATTTACAGTGACCAGTTTGTAAAAGACTCCTTGTCCCACTATTCACTGTTATATAATGAGTGTTATATTTGAGAATATGTTTCGGTTTTTGGCATCAGTGTTTCTCTAGCCTTAAAATATTTTCTGGCTTCACTCTGCATTATTACCTTTAAATGAGATTTGAGTGGACCTGTGGGCCTGCTGTGCTGCTGTTGCTGCTAAGTAGTGCCTGTTCACCAGGTTTAGGACCGTAATGCTAAGTGGATGATGCCCCATAGGCAGCATTTAGAAGCAGTGAAGAACATTGATATCACCTTCAGCTAGGATGGGGATTACAGCTGGGACAAAGTAAATGTGAATAACACAGTGGAGCTGTTGGGATAGTGAAACAAATGAACTACTCCTGTTTAAACTGCCTCAAAAAGCTGCCTGGGTATCATAAGCACATGTTGGTCCATGCAACCAAATTCCAACATGGCTTTGCTTTCTGACCATCCATAAATTATAGCTTTCACTTTATTCATGTGGATTCATAGGTGCAAACACACAAACACAAACAGAGAGAACAAGCAGACAAAGAGTGCTTGGTGTTCACCCTGTAAATGACCAAAAGGAAAATCATGTATCCATGCTAGTTACAAATCTGTTAAACATAAGCCGGTAACGTTCAGCCAGTCATATCTAGACTTAGCAGCTTCGGTGTTTGTTTTGGTTTTGTTGAATAGCAGGTTACCAAGCAATAGGATGGGTCCATTTAGTGTGGAGTTTAGAGTTGTTTGCATTTTAAAACACTGTTTTTAATAACTGTGTACACTAACTAGTGGTCACCAGGGATGTGTGTGTTTGTTTGGTCTTTGGTAACAACAAAAATTAACATTCTTCAAACAAAACATGTAAAGTCTTAAATATTATAGAGTGATTTTGTACGTTCAGGGACACCACCTAAATTGACAAACAGAACCTCTGACTCAGCATCACTACATCACCCACAATCATGGCAATTGTTAAAGTAACATTGTCATAACCAATAAACAATGGCTCTCTGTACTCACAGCTAGTTATTTCTGTCTCCTATCACTAACCCATTTTCCCAGAATACTATGGACTAGATCAAGGTAACATTCTGGTTGTATTGTGATGGCTCTTTTATTTGGTGGTTGTGTCATCCTTTTTTTTTTTACTTTTGCTTGCAACTGTAAAATAAAAAATCTGAATTTATTTCTGTATCTGTACCCTGTTGATTTGAACCCCCCCTCTGTTGATGTTTGATGTGCTGTTAGTTTTTGGCCAAACTGGTGGTAACCTAAGAACTGAGTCCCAGTTGTTGGACGTCGACCTTGTCGTGTATATTAAATGTTTAAGGGAAAAGGTGCAAAAGACCGTTTTCAGTAACTTGTTTTTAAAAAATCAATAACACAAGCAACCACAGCTGTTGAAACCCATTTACTGCTCAGGGTAACAACAACATGACAAGAGTTCAAAAACATGTTTTAAATATCATTTAACCAGGCAAGTTGACTCATGTCAGTGCATGTTCCTATTTATAACTTTGGCCTAGGGACGAGGAAGTGACCAAATGGTTAAAATAAATGCACACACACACACACACACACACACACACACACACACACACACACACATATATATATATATAATATACTGTGTCAAACCACTAACATACAGGGTAGTGCCACTCCATTGTTTAACTAACTTTTTAAATATAAGGTTACATGAGTGACATTTAGAGGCAAAGGACGAAGTCATTAATTATGGCCTACTGTACTTTTATTTTGCTGTATGTTGCAGCTTATTTCCACATTTAGTCCCTGTCATCATTGTCTCTAAAAGTCGCACATGTACTCGGACATTTTACAACAGTGATCATCATTAAAGAGAAGTCAGAGATTGTCAAATGTCAACTGTCATGTAAAGCTTCATGTATCCATGTGCTGATTACATGGACAAAGTCAGGTCAACAGTGTCATACCTTTCAGGCAGAGCAAACCACCAGCCTCTCAACAGCCAACATTTCACAGACCTTTTGATTTTCTTATAACTAAATATAAAAATGGTGCATTTTGACCGGCCTCACTTGCCAAAAGTAAATAAAATTTACTGACTATAGTAACAAATTAAAATTCCTTTTGGACCAAACACATATTAAACCGGTCCAATATCAGCCTGTGAGCTTTGAAACCCTGCCAGTTATGTTTCATTTTTATACAACATACCTGACTTTATCCATATTAGATTTGAATTTACATAGAAATTTATGTTCATATATACACACCGAGTACTGGCTGTTGTTTGTCTGTGTTACATGGCATGTCTGGCTGTGGTTTGCTGATGCTGTTGTTGCATGCTGTTGACATTGAGCTGTGCTGGTTGCTATAAATCCAAGCTTGTCAGAGTAGGAAGGTGGACTAACTATTCATTTAGAAAGTCTGGATAATATTTTAAAATATTTGTTCTCTAATTAATAAGCTAGAAGATGGAAAATAACATCAAAACAACAAACAACATTTTTCACATGTGAAAATTAATAACTTTGATTTATACCAAGCGAGGTCTGAAATGTTTTATCTCCTTAGAAACAGTAACTATGTCACAATCAAATAAATTTGCTGGAAAGATTTGTTTCAAACCTTGTAAAGCACTCTGACAAGCTTGGACCATGCAAGACCTGACTAAAAGTGTATGTGTGGACATTGATGTGTGTTTGATCTGAAGGTCTACTCTGTTTGTCTTCATTTGTGCGTCTGTATCTGTGTGCATTTATGTCCGTGTTTATTGTGTATCTAGCACGGGACTATGAGATCCAACGGGATCGTATAGAGTTGGGGCGCTGCATAGGCGAGGGTCAGTTTGGGGATGTCCACCAAGGAGTTTACATCAGCCCGGTATGAAGTCTCTCATTCTCTTTCTCACACACTCACTCACACTCTTTAAAACCATTTTTCTTACTTGCATGTATGCATGTAGACCACCACTGGCCGGCTTTGGCTACATAAGTCAAGTGTGTGACAGGGTCTGACATTGAATGTGACACTGCACACATCATCAAGAACATCAGGAGATTGTTGCTTTGTAAAGGCAAAAATCTGCTGCTCACCTCCTTTGTTATCCTCTGTCACCCTCACTAAAAAGAATAAACCAAATGTAAACTCATGTCACATTAACACACACATACACAGTCAATTTGAAGCAGAATAAAATTAAAGGACATGCTTGCTATTTAATATATATGATATGAGCAGAGAGTGAATATGGTGACTATAGATGCTTCTCTTGCAATGCTGCTGATGTTGTTTTGCTCACTGTGTCTGTTTGTTGCAGGAGAACCCAGCTCTGTCTGTGGCAGTGAAGACATGTAAGAACTCAACATCAGACAGCGTCAGGGAAAAGTTTCTCCAAGAAGCATGTAAGTTTCTTGCGTGTATCTGCATCAGTTTGCAGAATCACCCCTTTAGAAAAGAAAAAAAAAACTTGCAAGGTGTTTGCAAACTGACATTCGCTGCCCCCCTCCCCTTCCCTGCAGTGACCATGCGTCAGTTTGACCATCCTCACATTGTAAAGCTGATGGGAGTTATCACAGAAAATCCAGTCTGGATCATCATGGAGCTCTGCACGCTTGGAGAGGTAGGATGTTGATGCTGTTTTGGATTTGCACAAGGGTGTCAAACTGTGGTCATTATCTTGCCTCTTCATCTCTTAAATGAACTTAGTTCTCTGACCATGTTGCATCCGTCTCCTGGTTTTGCTGAATTGCACCATACAACTTAAAAACCAAGCCTTAACTGACTCAGTATGCGACCCAGCTCTTGGTCAAGGCCATGGTTATCTTTTATCTGAACTACTGCAATTTCCATCTGGCGGGCATAACTTCTTGCACAGTGAAAACCTTGCAGATAGTCCAGAATGCAGCAGCCCACCTGCTTTTCAATCAGCCCAAAAGGGCACATGTCACTCAATTACTCATTGACCTACGCTGGCTACCCATGGCTGCCCAAATCTAATTCAAGCCACTAATGCTTGCCTTCAGACAGACGCCTTGGTCTGCACCCATCTACTTGAACTCAATCATACAGGCTTATGGAAAGAATGGGATAAACTGCCCAAATCCAGGCATGCAAAGCTGGTAGAGACTTGCTCAAGAAGACTGAAAGCTGTAACTGCTGCCAAAGGGTCTTCTACAAAGTATTGAATTAAGGGTGTGAATATCTTCATAAATGAGAGATTTCAGTTTTTAATTTTGATTCAATGTTTTCAAAAGTTAATAAAACACATTTTTACAATGTCATTAGAGAGTCTAGCCTCATGGGCAAAAATTTAAATGTTATCAATTTACACTTAAATCCACAACACAGTCTGGGCAAAGATTAAAGGCACTGAGTACTTTCTGTGAAGCAACTGTGGGCAGCACTTCTGTTCACTTCAATAAGAAGGATAATGTCCCCTCTAAGTTCTGCTTTGATAGTTCCTGGTCCTTGTAGCCATGGCCCAGCTTGTTTTATGGTACTGCGGCCATTATTATTGCCAGCTTTAACAGTGGGGCTGGTATTGTTTTTACATTATGTGTGTGTGTGTGTGTGTGTGTGTGTGTGTGTGTGTGTGTGTGTGTGTGTGTGTGTGTGTGTGTCATTATGGCAAAATGTGGTCTTGGGGACACAAATTGTGGTCTTGAGTGCTTTGGCAGGTGTGTATATGTCTGTCTGTGGACAGATTTTGTCAACCCAATAGCATCATAACTTGGGAATATGCATCATAAAATTTTACAGCTGTGTAGCTGAGATCAAAATTAAAGCCAAATTCCAAGATGGGTGTGATGTGATTCATTAGTACTGACTGCTCATGTAATAATGTGGTAAAAACTACTGCGTTCTCATGGGTCAGAACATCAATATGTTGATGGCCACCACAGCTGGTGTGATCTCATCACAATGGTTTACACACTCCACCTTTCTCCCTCTGTTTCTCTAGTCTCACTCATTATTAAAGCTCTGCTTCTGCTTTCCCTGCTTTCTCTCTCCCTGTCTCTTTGTTTTCAATGTCTGTTTCTGTCTCCCTCTAACATGTAAAATAATATAACTACTTTTTTTTTTTTTCCCTCTCTGGTCTCCATAGCTACGGTCGTTTCTCCAGGTGAGGAAGTACAGTCTAGACTTGGCCACTCTCATCCTGTACTCCTACCAACTCAGCACGGCACTTGCTTATCTGGAAAGCAAACGCTTTGTACACAGGTATGCAGGAGGGTATCCTGAAATCACAGCACGAGAACATTTATGAATTATAAAATGAATGTTAACATTAACAAATATTACTTCTACTACTTCATAAACATGCTAAATGATCTTGAAGGCTTTCAGGATACAAACCATCTTATCATGATTTTTTGTTGGTTACATGAAAGCTTTAAATTATTACCTTTTGTGACAAGTCAAGTAAAGAATAAAAGTCATATAAAAATACTATAAATGTCTTAGTGTCTACACCTTCCTCTCATTCTGGTTTTGTTGTCTTTAGGGACATTGCAGCGCGGAACGTGTTGGTGTCTACAGTTGACTGTGTGAAACTGGGGGACTTTGGTCTGTCGCGATACATGGAAGATAGCTCTTATTACAAAGGTAACAGTAATACTCGGTCCAATCATTACAACATGTAGAAAAAGAGCCACTATAATCATAGGAGTTGTATGACCTTGACTGATCTGTGTAACACACTTCTCTTAAATCCCTGTGTTTCAGCATCTAAGGGTAAACTGCCTATTAAATGGATGGCTCCAGAATCCATCAACTTCAGACGATTTACCACAGCCAGTGATGTCTGGATGTTTGGTAAGTTTAAGTCTGAGTTGTTTTCTTGTTTTCTTTATTTCTGCGTCAGTTTTGTTCCAATGTTTTGTGATTTAGCAATAGTTTCTTACTTGAAGTCTCTCTTGCTTTTCACTGTCTTGTTTTTGCAGCATGTAAGAGCAAATAGTTGGTTGTCTCATAGTGACAGCTATTTTTCTGTCTTTCCATAGGTGTCTGTATGTGGGAGATTCTAATGTACGGCATCAAGCCTTTCCAGGGTGTGAAGAACAACGATGTCATTGGCAGGATAGAGAATGGCGAGCGACTGGCGATGCCCCCTCAGTGCCCTCCTACGCTCTACAGCTTGATGACAAAGTGTTGGTCTTATGATCCCAGCAAGAGGCCGCGCTTCAATGAACTCAAAACACAATTGAGGTACTAAATCATGTGGTTTGTGTGTGTGTTTGAGTCTCTTTGTCTTATCTTTTGAATACTTTAATGAATCTTGGTACAGGGAAGGTTAGATTTTAATGTTTATATGTGCTTTACCTCAGGCTTCTTTCTCTCAGGGCTGAGATCCCTTGATGTTGTCATGACCATTGGTGCGAAGGCATTTTATGTTCTTAATAGTCGGCTATGGCTCTAGTGCACCAAGTTAAGGTTTGAGCTGTCAAAAATTTACTCCTTTTATAGGTGTAGATATAAGATTTGATCAGTCTGAATCCCACTGTATGTTTTTCTTTGATATTTTCTGATTAGGAGTTTAGATAAAGGACTATTCCAAACTAAATGGTGTTTTGAAGTCAAATGGTTCTGTTACACCTTCCTAACAGCAGGTGTCACTGTTTGTCTGGATTTATGTGACATGATAAGTAGGGCGGAAAAAGAGCTACAGCAGATATATCTTTAAAACTAAGAAATGCGCTGCGGCCTGTGTCTTTGGTCTGAACCAGACAGAGTGAACTATTAAAGTTGAATGGACCAGTGAAAATTAAATTTCTTTTCGTCTGGATGGCAGATTTTTTTTTTTTTTTTTGGTTAAATACAGCAGAGGTGACTTTTACATATCTTCTTATATTCAGACGATGACTTCAGTGTTTCTTGGCTCTTCAGATTTAGTTAAGCTTAAAATACATTTAAAAGACATTTTTAGTTAGACATGGAGGCAGTGGTAATTTAATTTCCTGTGTGGTGAGAGTGTACTTGCCTTAGACATTGTATTAATGTCTCTCCAAAACAATTCTGTGGAGAATACTTATCCTAATGTTCAAATGATTTTTTTACTATCCCTGAAACATTGACAACTGTAGGTGTCACTGTAGGTGAAGTGAAGTGAAATTTTACCCATAACCTCTCTGCAGCAGTGTTGTGTACAGTATACTCCATAACTAGTTGGACATTAATATCTTTTTCATAGTTTTTTTTTTTTTTTTTAGAGGAGATGAAATCTTTTTGGTGATGTTGACTTCTATATTAGGTGAACACTGTAGGACTTTTTCCTTTAGGGAAATACAGTATGTAAGTCAACAACAGTTTCTTCATCGTTGGCTGACCCAATAGCTGAGTGGTTGGGGCACGTGCCACGTGGGCATGGATGCTCTGCGGGTAAGTCCCAGGTTTAATTTCTGGTCGGCTGGACTCTTTGCTGTCATTCCCCTTCCCAGGACATAAAATGTCCAAAAAAGGTTTCATGGTTCATCTGAGGTAGATCTAAATCCCCTAAACAAAACTGTGCCAATACTTGAGGGGACTGCACTTTGCATCCTGTCTGGTCTGATGACATTATAATTGGCATAGTAACAGAGATGTGTTGATGACAGAGATAGATTAAATGAGACATCTTGGTTACGTCTTGCTTCCTTGTTAAGTGATACATGACTGCTTTGTTACTACTTTTGCCTGGAGACAGAATTGCAAAGGGTGAGACCTTATCTACCAACAGACAATATCCTGGGCATGTTGTGATCAGATAAGGCAGAACTAGACAACACTGTTGGTGATTTGAAATTTTACTGAAAAGAGTGATGAGTCACTGTGATATTTCCCTTTAAACAAGAAGGGGCCAACCTATTCATTAGTCATTTAATGTCATATTGCCAGACAGTGAACCATTTATGAAAAGAGATTGAGAGTTAAACTTACAAGACCAAGATAAAATGAAGCAAAATGTTTTGGCTTTAATCCTGAGAATAGTGAGGTATGTTGTCAGGCGTCATCAGGTGGTAGAGGAAAAGCAAATAAAGATAGAGATTGACTCCATGAACCTGACATGTTTTATGGTTCAGGCCTGGCAGTGTAGGGTTACAGTATGTGATTATAATTAATGCTAATCACAGGATGGTAACAGCCAAAGTGACATCACCAGAACTCAGATTGTAATTTTCCCCAACACACAACAACTTAGATTTAGCTGCTTAAAATATGGTCATGATGCCTGTTTAGACCTCTGACAGCTTTGTGTAACAGTATCAGGAGTCCTGACAAGACAGAGAGGTAGTATTTGCTTAAATCTAATACTTAAAATCTCAAAGGAAGGATTGAAAAAAAATTGACATAATTTCTTTTGTGTCAGGGCTCACTAGACATTTTCCAGTATACAGAAGGGGGTACAGCATGACCCAAGCTTTTCCCAGACACTGTGACACAACAAATCTTAATCATTGAGACATGAACAGACCTGTAGTTTTTAGGAAGTTATGTTTCAGCATTGCCTCAGATGGTGAGATAGATAGTAGTAGTGGTGGTTGTGGTGTGGTGTAAGTTTTAAATGGCAGCTAGCAGAAATAACAGCTGATTGAATTTAATTGTAACAGGTTTTACATGAATTGTACATTAGGTAAAGATTTGTACCTTAAATCAACATTGAAACTTAATAACACACATACTGGGTTTGCTTGTTGTTTTATGTATAAAAAGATTACCATGGTGTTCCATGCCTGTTTTTTTTTTTTTGTTGTTGTTTTTTTTTTTATTACATAAGGGCGATCTCTCTATATGACTTTTAACGAATAACCCGGTGGAGTAGATTCTCTAGAACTAGGACACTTTTACAGCATTGATCAAATTGAATCAAATTAATTTTGATCGTCTTGCAGGAGATCATAAAGAGTTAAAACAAGAGAATATTGCCACACTTTTAGTTATTTTGCAGAACTAGATTTGCTTATCATAAAAAACTGAATTAACCTGGAAAAATATATATGGTTAATAATAATAATGTATGCAACTTGTGCATTTTTTAACACTGTAATGTACCTCATTGTAAGTGTCTAACCTTCAAACACACTTGTCAAACTCAGATATGGGTAAAATAATGCAAGTTTCAGGAGCACAGCAAGATGCCATCATTGTTTCCTTTCCACATGCACATTCTCACTCTGTTTTCTTCCATCTCTCTCTCTTACACACACAGAAACAGGAAAATAAGAGTGCATATTTAACTCCTGTGGTTTTATGAGTTTGTTTAAAACCAGCATGACTCACACCTTAAATTCCACCATGATTCCTCTTCTAATTTTCTCAATGTCAGCTTTCCTCACTTGCCCCCTAATTTTACTCCACTTGCACACTTTTCAAACTTTACCTTTTCTGCTTTTTTTTTTTTTTTTTTTTACCCTCCCCCATGAACTCTTTCACCGTTTCGTTGTATCCTTAGCTCAATTTTGTATTTTTGCCCAAAACGAGTTACAGGCCTTGAACATCATGGAGGTCTGCTCATTTGACACATGTACAGTATGTTTGTGGTTGAATGTTTTAATAGGCTGAAAACCCAGAATGGAAAAGTACATGTGTACTGCATTTGGGTGCTAAGCTGACACAATTAAGAACATTTGTTCTAATTGAGTATGATACCTTGGCATTAAGAAATGGTGAGGAACCCTTAATGTGCCTCATCCAGTGTCCTGGAAACCAAGTCAATATTGACCATGTTCACTGTGGTCACTGCCTATTAATAGGAGAAACTCATGCCATATAAGGTTATGCAGTTTGGTTTACATTCAGTCTGGTCGGCTTTTATATCATAATATCAATTATAGGTCTCTCCTGCCAAATATGCAGCTCTCAGCTACTACTACAGTTTTCCTAGACTGCAGACCAGTGTGTGTGTGTGTGTGTGTGTGTGTGTGTGTGTGTGTGTGTGTGTGTGTGTGTGTTTACACAGTGGGCAGCTGCCAGGAGCTACAGCTTTCCAACAGAGAGGGAGAGAGAGAGAGAATAGACAGAGAGAATGAAAGAAGCAAGGAAAGCAGCACCAGTGTAGCTCTGTGCTCCCATGGTCGAAGCTAACAGACTAAGTCTCCTTATTCTCAGATCTTATTACTCTTGATAGTGAAGTCTCTGTGTGGTGATGTACTGTAGCTAGTTAAGTCTAGTGGGGTTTTATTCAGCTGGTGCAGAGCTTATTTGTGTCCTTCTGCCAGGAAAAGTAGGTTTTATCTGTTTAGCGTTGCTGGGATCCTTTGGAGTTATTTATTTTGACCTTCAGTAGCGCAACAGTGCTGAGTGCTGCTGGCCCATCATCACTTTAGTGACTACGATATTCTCCTAAAAGGGCTTGAGTGGAAATACTCTGGTGCTATCGGATAGGCCTTTTCTAAAGGTAAAGTATGGTCTCTTCTGTATCATTAGGCTTTTCGAAATGCTGTGGTATCAGCCTGTATTTATGTGTGCTGCATTCACTGGATGCTATAGTACCGGTGGGCTCATTCCAAAACTGTTTTTGAGCAGCCATTTTGTATGCCTCTTAAACATAATTCAGAATTGGTTATTTGCCTGTGCTCCACTGATCCTTAAGAAGAAATGTGCCTCTTTGCATGTCGTAAAAAAGATGGGTTCTCACTTTATCAACTCTGTAAAATAATACTCACACATCCATATGTGTTTTGAAACAGTTATTGGTCTCTGTAATGATCCCTCATGTCCATTCTGGGTACATGAGGTTCCTTTGTAAAAAGTTATTTTAATGTCATGAATGAACTAGATACGTCCAAATATGAGAGATCAGCAGGTTGTAGGGATAGTAGTGATTCATTTTCATGGACAGTGTTTCCTTGCTTCATCGGTGGCATAGTAACACAAAGACACATTTATCTGCAAACAAGAACAGAAGGAATTTATTGTCTTGCTCAAGAGCACTCCAGCTTCCCACTGATAGCATCAGCCTGATGTAAAGCCACCCTGCTTCCTTTTGATTAGTTGTGCTGAAGACATAAAATGTGTCTGTCTATATTTCACTTTCACCTTTTAAACACATTGGGAACAATGTTGTTTTTAATACAAATAATTAAAAATAATTATTATTTATTATTACATTTTTTAGAAGTTTACAAATTTCCCCAATGTGGGACTTAGCTCATCTCATTTTAGCTTAGCTTAGTTTATTTTAGTTTAGCTAATTATTAAAATAAGACAGAAGAAACATTTTCTTTTCCCTATGATAACACTAGGGAACAAAGTATTGCTTTGTCATAGTATATTATTTCATCTTCTGTTCTTGAATAACATCGCTGCATGTGATCTTTATATAGTTTATTACCACATAATGCTTCATTTGGGATTAATTTGAGGGTGAGAGAAACAAGCAGCTGATTACGTCTCAGTGCGCTGCTCATTGGTCCTCTTTAGCAGTTATTCCAGGCAGATAACAGGTGAGAGCTTTGTGAGAGTCAAGCAGGGCGTTGCTGAAAAGTCCAAGATTGTGCAGTCAGCCCAGCCTGAGTAAATAAATTGAACAGGTCATGTTATTCCAGGTGGTGGCATGGTGTACGTGGGGGTGTAGACAGACTGTGTTGATGTTGCCAGGTGCTGAAGTCGTCATCATCATCACACATTTACATACATGATGTCATATATTAGGTGAGGTTTGCAGATTCATTGATGACTGGCTACATTGTTATCAGTTTGTAATTGCTTGCTTGGTTTGTTAAATAGATATTAAGTAACAAGTCCAACTTTAGATAGTGAAGCTATCAAAGTTCCTTTAATACATTTTTATGAAAGAGAATAGTTAGTCATTAGTCAACACTGGGTAAAGATAACAACAAAACAACAGTTTCATTGTTAATAATGAAATTATTGATGATCTGTTCACAGCCATTCAGTCAACACTGTTCAGTGTGTTGAACTTTAGTGGAATAAAGTTATTTCAGTACAAATGTGTGAAACGTGTGTGATGTTAAGAAACAGGAGACTGATTTAGACAGGTGCAAGAACACACACACACACACACACACACACACACACACACACACACACACAGCAGGAGACAACAGAACAGGAGGGTAAAAATGTTACTAGAAATAGCTGTCAGAAAGAGTATGTGTGCGTGTGTGTGCGTGTGTGTGCGTGCGTGCGTGTGTTGGATTATTGAACCATACACTTTTCTGCTTTGTGGTACTGTCAGCTCTTCAGCAGCAGCTCCTCCCTCTGGGAATCTGGGTTTGGTCTAGCAGCAGTTTTCCCAGGAACAGGTCAGTCTGAGTAATTTAGGGATAAATTCAGTGTGGTATCTTATTCCCAAAATGCTTGGTTTGGGGCGTGGGACATTACTGAATGCAATGTGATTCACTTTGTTAATTTGTTCATTTCCTAAGCCATATTACTCAAAGATTTAGTGCCTTAGTTACAGTTTGTCTGGTACAACAAAGGGATGATATCAGTAGTTACTGTACATATACAAAAAGGGGGGAAAACACTTTGACCAGACTTAAATAATAAAATCAAAGTATAGGTTGCAACATAAAAGCTTCACCATGTCAGCACTACTGTGAAGTGGATGGAGAGAATCGAAATTTTGCTGTTGGTCTTTTACATCTGAAACCAAAGCTGCACAACAGTTGAATTGTTTTCACCAGTTTAGCTGGTAACATTAGGAGTTGCAAGTGTTCAGGGAAAGATTGTTGAAGTGGTAAAAGGCTGAGCGATAAGACATGTCATAACATAATTGCATTTGTTTTTCTTTGTGCTCTAGTAGCTTTGATGCTTCACACTAACGGTGTGTGAAAAACAATCTGTATGCACAGGTTTTTGTGGTAAAGAAACCTGGGTATTGTGAGTGTGTTTACCGGGTTCTCAGTGAGCTTTTATCTTTAAAGTATCTTTGCAACAGAAAATTCGTTTTCTGGGGACGACCCAAACACTTTGGCACCTCATATTTTCCAGGTCAGGTGATTGTTGTGCTTGAGTGTTTCATTACGTACCTTTCAACATGAGATCTGACAGAAAATGATGGGCAGGACGGAAATGACGTCATGCTGTCTTACAACATATTGTACAACAAGTTGTCTCCTCTGACTTTCTTTCCATTTATAAGTGGATTTAACTGCACCATAGGACACATCACTCTCACCATCTGCTTCATTTCAGTCTTTGTTGGCTTTATACCTGGCCTACAACTTACCAGTAAATTCTTTACCATAGTATGATGTGTTCATTTCTGCATTTATGCTAGAGGTTGTGGCAGAAACAATCCCATCCATTTGTCGCCTACTGTGTTTTTTCTTTTTTTGCCTGTTTCCTTGGATTAAAAGATGTTGACAGTGCAGCAGAAACAAAAACAGATACATGGCATTTTTTGTGTTAAATCATCTTTTCCCTCTTTTCTAGCACTATATTAGAGGAGGAGAAGGTCCAGCAGAAGGAGAGGAACAGGATGGAGATGAGGAGGCAGGTCACCGTTTCATGGGACTCAGGAGGGTCTGATGAAGCACCACCAAAGGTAAGACACACATCAAATTGCTTTGTGTCTATTTGCCTCTGAGTATAATAATAAAGAGTCTGTTTATCTGCTGTGTTAGTGCTGTTTGCAGTTAGACACCTGAGTTATTACAAGTCCCAACCTCTCTGGTTTGGTTTTTATGTGGAGTTAGTGATGTATTTTCTGTTGTCCACTTTGCTGCATGACACATGATTATGTGAAGAGGCCACCATAAATATAAAGACATATAATTCAACTCAATCCTGGTGATATGCTTAGTTACATTATTGCTGAAGTAATTTTCTCAGTTCTCTCACCATGATAATCAAGAAAAAAATCCAGACTTTGCCCTCTTTCAAAAAATGATGAAAAAATGTGGCAAGAAAATGAATGTTTTAGGCATAATACCACTGATCAGGTGACCTATGTTATACATTTTGCCAGCTTTTGCAAATGTAATCAATGTTTTTTTTTCTTTTTTTATATGTGAAGCTTCTGGCGTTCAGGCGTTATCACCATACAATCACCTTAAGGTGGACAGGTTGAGGATGATATTACAGTGTAGTAGATTTGAATAAATGACATATACTGGTGTTTTTATTTTGCATATTGTAGCCCCTGGCCACTGCTAAACTCCTGGATTTCTTGAATTACCTTTTGCAAAATTGACATTGCTCTTCGTTTTTTTTTTTTTTTTTTTGTGAGACCTTACACACCCCCCTCCTCTCCTTTACTAGTACCATCCCACAGCTCACAGCTTGTTGCCCCAGCTGCTGCCTGCCTCACCCTCACTCACTGCCCCCATGCCCCTGCTGTTAGCATCTGTTACATACTTAATTAGTTTGAGAGATTCTTTTTGTTTTGTTTTTTTCATTTAGTACTTTAGTGATGCTGTTGCCCATGCCTGAAACAAAACTCAGCTCCCTGTATCAGTGAACATCGCCTTTGGTTCATTTCATTTGACAACAAAAGAAAATTAAATTGATGTTCAATGAAGTCAAAGCTTATTCGCTGGTGGTTTAGGAAGATTTTATGCTCTTCAGAGGCTCAGTCACTGTATGGCTTCAGTTACAGTCAGTCTCTCTCACCCATCTACTACATGTCTCTGTCTTCGGTGATACCTTCTTTGTTTCTATTTGTCCCTCCTCCACCTTTGTCTTTCTGTTTGCAGCCCAGCCGTCGTCCCTCCCTCCAGCCCACCATCAGTCTGGATTGCCTTTCCACTCCTTCTTCTCACCACCATTGCCATGAAAATCAGCACTTTGCCTCCCAGCTTTCTCTTTGCATTGGAAACCCTCATCCTTCATCTCCCTACACCTCCTCTCAGCTACCCACTCCTGCACTCTGCTCATCGTCTCTGCAATTTCCCTCCTCTCCCATTTCTCAGCCTCAGTCACCACCTCTTCAAAACACCGCTTACTACAATCACTCATTTTCTCCACTATACACTAGGTTGAATCCCGAATCCAAAGCTCATCCCAGCTCATCCCTGCAGTTTCAAACTAACCTTTATTCTCCACCTCAGACAGATTCAAACAGCGTGTCTAGTGGAAGATGCCCCCATGAGATAAATGCCCCTACTAATGGCCACCTGCTCTGTTCATTGCAGCCAACGTCAAGCAACTCCCACTGCCACCCCAGCCACCTCTCTCCTCTCCTCTCCCTGTCCAGTCCTAACCTCAACTCTCTGCCCAGCAGGATGTCAAACGTTTGTCCCCTCACCCTCGAAAACATCCAGAGCGAGTCAAATTCTAATCTTAAAATCCCGCTGTTGCCCGGCTTTCACCCTGGCTGCCAAACTAATCCCAGTACCTTATTCGAACCGGACTCCAACCCCCCGACCCAACACCACGTGGTGCTGTCATGTAGGCCCCCGCTGATCTCTCCTACTCCTTTTACTCCCCATACTCTGCCCCCCACTAATGCTCATCCACCCAGTCGAATACCAAGCCTCCCTCTAACGACCCACAAGCCATTTCCCATTCCCCGTACTCAAAGACTCTTGAAGGCAGGTTATGTACTGCTTCACTATACTATAGCTGTTTTTAACAATTAAAACAAACTTGTTTGTTTCAAAGAAAGTTGCAGCATTCCTTGTTGTGGAGTCTATGTCCAGAGGAATTTAAAACCAGATTCAACCAGATTCAAAGATTTACAGGTCCAGATGAGATCAGTCAGGCTTTTTACATGAACTTATTGAACACTGGTCTATTGAGGCCCCTGGAGTTAGATACATTTCTTATCTAATGTTGATTGTCATGACTCTGTCTCAAAGAATTTCATTCATAAGAACTGACACCAAAAGCTGGGTTTTGAGATATTTTAATTTTTTCATCCAGTAACTTTGTTGCTGTAAGAAACTTCACCATGAGAGATTTTTAAGCGAGATAGTGTTTTTTTTTTAACAACCTCTGATAACTTAAATCTTTCTCAAAAACATTAAATATTAATGACTTAAAATGCAACAAAAAAAATTCATATTGTAAAAACACATCCTCATGTAGTCTGTTTTATTAAGGAAATAATGTTTTTCTTTATTTCTTTATTTTCTTTCTTGGCTCAGTGCTTATTTAACATTTGGCTGGTTACTGCATTCAGGACACTGGTTCATGCTCACATCTCTTTTCTCTCTCTTTCTGTCCACCACATGACAGCCAAAGTTAAAATAAAATGCTTAAATTAGCTAGACAAACATTGACAAGGAACAAGGAAAATTTTAGTCAATTTTTTTTTTTGGCTCAACACAGAACAAAAATTCCACTCTCAAATAAAATGTTGCAACATTTTTTGATTTATGGCTTTAATAGTCACCATGTATGAGTTAACTCACTCCAAACTTTGAGTCATCAGTTATAACTGAGTGCATCAGCATGTTTGTACTCAGCCTGGCAGCATGTTTTAGGACCTGGGGGACATGTTGTTGAAATACCCTCTGTTGTGACTGAATGTACTTGCATACATTTCTGTTTGTCTGTCTCAGGCATTGTGTTGATGTGTCCTCGGATCATTGTGCCCTATTTCGAGCCTGTTCAGGATGCCTGTGTGAAATCCTAATTCCACTGGTCTAAGAGTCCAACTAGCCTCACAAACATGGAGCTTAGATACAGTATATCACGGATAAGTCAGAAAAAGCAAACAGTCACAGAATTGACAAAAAAAATTGTGGGCTGCTTTTAAATTTCACTGAAATTTGGAGGAATGAGCTCAGAAAGCATGTTAAAAACATTTTTTACACTAGATGGAACTGAAAGTCCAGAGCTAATGCTGTAAAGCAACAACTTTTCCACTCTCCAGCTGAGGGTCTCATATCTGTCCAAGAGGAAAAACCTCCGACTACTGTAACATATAATACAATTCACTACATGCTCTGCTTTCTGCCACAGTGATTTACTGCACATACAACTGGAGTTCATAAGTGTTAAGCCTGTGTTTGAGACAGTTACTATAAATATATGAAGACTTAGCTAAAAGGTCTCTCTCTACCTAAGCCTGTTTATACAGAGAAAGCTCTTCGTCACCTTGACCTAGATGCTGGGTGGTGACCAGTAGTGCCATATGTGCTTGTATTTGTAGGTGACTTTCCTTTAGGGTAAAGGTTCAGCCTTCTCAGAGCTATAACGGCAGCCTACCTCAAGAGTAGATAAGAAAAAGTGAAGCAACGAACGCTGTTACTTATGGCACAAGTGAGAAATGAGTAACTTGAGATGAGAAAAATACAATTCACTTGTAAAGAAGACAGATGGAAAACAGGTCACGTGTTAAATCCCTGCAACGCCAAAATCAATTCCGTTATCACTGTGAGATGGTGCTGTTACAGAGCCGCAGAGCACAGAAACCCTTGTTATAGTGATAGATGTGTCAGTGTGGGAGTTGATGAATTGTGCCCCAGAGTAATACATGAAGCAAAAAGAAAAGTTTAATTACACTGTGCAACTCATTCAGCATTCCTAAAATTTTTCATGCAGTTATGCTACATGCTAGTTACACGGGTATGTGCCTCACAGCAGCAGGTTAATTTTAAAAGTAATGCCGATCAGTGTGTGGGCTGCCCTGAAATTGCTGCATTTTTTATTTATGCAATCAGTTTAGATGCAAAAGGTAATGACACATTTAAAAAACGCCCTGTTCTGCTGACTGTGAATTAGAATTTCACACCTTTACTTTTGACACATTGCAGATTCTCCACAAGGACGACCTTAAGCAGAAGAAAGCTTCAGTTCTCATGGTACCACTAGACCCAACATTGTATCAGCTTATTTTAATTGTCAGAGGATGGTGTGCACTGGCACATCTGCAGGTGTAAACTCTTGTTGCTGTTGCTTGTTTTGCCTGTAAGTGTTGAGCTGATACTGAATCTCCTGCCACTGCAGTTCTACAACTGATATTGACTAGTTGGGTCATTTTTAGAGTGAGATATTTATCCAAAAGATAGAGACCGGTTTCTGTCCTTTCCTGGTGTGTCAGTACTGTCTCATTAACCTCCCGTCTGTCTGTCTGTGTGTCTGTTGTCCCTCTGTTTATCTTTCTATTTTTAAACTGGGTATTCCCAGGGAAACCTCCCTCTACATGGACTGACTACGACAGGGCTGTGAATCTGGGGCAGTTTGAGACTTTAAATATAAAACTTTCTTCTGGAGTAGCAACCTTGTGTCCTTGCATGAGTGAGCATGTCCACAAACATGCTGTGTGTTTCTGTCTGTTGGTCTGACTCTGTGTCTGAAAGTTTGAAGCTCCCTTTTCTCTCGTCTTCAGTTTCTTTGTTTTGTCTGCTTCTCTTTGTCCTTCCTTTCCTATGTTTCTTCCTTTCCTTGTCTCCCTCCCTGTCATCCTTTCCTGTTCTTCTTTGCTGTCTGTCTCCCTCCCTGTGTGTCTTTGTGTCTGTCTTGCTGTCGGAGGTGTGGTCCAGAGAAAGCTACTATGAGAGACTGTGGAAGGTAGAAGTTACAGTAATATTGTGCTAGACATCAGCTCTAGCTCTGTGTGTTTAATCATTAAGAAAAACGTCTCCAGTCATTCTACGTGGGTGAAACTGCTCATCAGCTTTTAACGGCTTCATCTCAACAAATCACCAGAAACCAACAGAAGAAACAAGGCTGTGGGTTCACCACGGACGTCTGTTTTAGCTACAAGTGCTAACCAAAGGAATAGAAGAGAATAGCACATATAAAATCCAGGCTCCATCTTAGTCTCCTCTACTAAACTCTGTTCCTTTGGCCATCAGCTTTCATTAGAAACGTCATATTCTTTTCCATTACAAATGCCTCATAGCATTAAATCTATTAATTGTGCTGAGTGGAAGTTTTTTACCCTCCTGTCATTCAGCCTCATCACTAGCACTACATTCTTCCTTATCCAAATTATTAATAAAATTGTATTTAAAATAGGAGTCTTTGGTGAACACACAACCGTAACACACTTTTATACACCAGCATCACATCTAACCAGGTTTCCCAGTGATCACGAGTTCAAGAATTTAACATTATTCATGTTTACACCAGTATTTGTTGGATGTCGATGTTTGTAACAGAGAACAGTAGTTCATGCCAGTTCAACTAACAGCTTGCTGGACTTGCAGCCCAGTGGGTGGTCCCTTTTTTTGATTGACAGCTAACCCAGCCACACAAACAGCTCCAGGAGGTTTGTGTGTTGATTGTCTGAATGACCTGGTGTCCCGTTTTCTAACGTTTAGTTTGGGAAGGAAAAAAAAGATGATCAATTCTTAATTTTTCTTTTTCCCTTTTCTTTATTTCTAAATCTCTTTCTCTCTTTTGCTTTGTACATCTGTCTTTCTGTTCTTCTCTCTCTTTCCTTTTTCTTTTGTTCTTTTTTGTCCCGTCTGTAGCCGAGCAGACCAGGTTATCCTAGTCCTCGCTCAAGTGAAGGATTTTACCCCAGTTCGCAGCATCCTGGACACTATCAGGTATTTAGACAATCTTCATGACTCTTCAGCTCCTGCAGCATTTTATATAAATTACAAAACTAAAATTGAGATATAATTTCATACAAAGTATTCAGAGTTGCAGTAAACAACACAAGAACTGACAAAAGAATAACTCACTCTCTCTGTTTTTTCCTCCGTATGTCAGATGGCAGGGTACCCTGGCCCTCACACCCTCCCTTCTGTGCCCAGCGCCCTGTACCCCCCACAGGCAGCAATGCTGGACACACACCATGCACACACACACCCCCGACACCACGTCCACACACACTCACACGTACAGCACCTTCCCCCACCTCATGGACCGGACATGGCACTATGGGGCTCTGCAATGGAGGTAGGACACTAATTTCATACTCGTCCACGCACAAATACACAGGTGAACTATGTCAGGATTGTCAACTAAAACACTTAGTTGTCTTACCCACTCCAGCTGTTATTCGTTCATCACAGCTGTTCAAATTGGTTAATAAAGTGTGTTTTTTTAATTTTCATGAGATTATTGTCTCAAAATAAAATAGTCTCCATAAGAAATCCAAGGACATAAATTTAATTCATTATTCAAATATTAAATTAGGACAAATCACTGGCCCATCGACATCCGTTATATTTAGTGTGTGTGTGTGTCTATCACCTCAGTTCAGCCTCTCATCAGTCTGGTGTTTGTGTCTGCCTGTGTACATGTCCTGTATTTGCGTGTGTGCATGTCTCTCTTCATCTGTATGCGTCTGTGACTTTGTTTGTGCGCGTCCCTGTGGTGGAGTGCATGTTTGTTGCTACGCCTTGTCTTTTGTTGCATGTGTGTTTGTGTTTTTGTTTGTGTGTGTGTGTGTGTGTGTGTGTGTGTGTGTGTGTAGGACAGGGCAGTAGACATGCAGCAGTGTGTAGGCCAGCAGTGCCTGTTAATGGAGGAACAGCTGATGATACAACAACAGCAGATGGAGGAGGATCAGAGGTGGCTGGAACAGGAGGAAAGGCTGCTGGTAACACACACAGCACACACAGTGGAAAATACATACACACACACAGTTCATACATACACAATACTAACACTGTGCAAGCACATTTAACTTTAAATGTAAGACCAGTTTCAACCAGCAAGAGGTAAATAGAAGTGCATTGATAAACAGATACACTTAAAGGCTTGTGAGACTTTTCCATGTATGATGTTAATGTGCATGGCACAGTGTGGTGTCGTTGCCTGTAATGCAAAGCTGTCTTGCTTAGTTGCTATAATTTACTTGTCAGCTTGTTGAGGTTTTTATTAAGTTCCAAGATGCATGTTGTTGTGTTTTTGTTATTTTGTTTATGGATTCTCTGAAACTCATCACATCCTTATCAAGGCCAAATCTATTCTTATATTCATAATGTTCTTTCATTGTCCCTTCAAGGTCATTTCAACTAGACTAGTTAGAATATGTCTGAAAGCTGTGATCACTCGTGTGTTATAATAACATAATACTTAAGTCATGATAAGAATTTGTAGTATTACCAGTGAAGGGTCTCAATTGAGGCCACAGTAGTCATGTAACTGATGATAACCTCTTTGGTTAACTAAAATTTTTGAAGTTGCTGCATTGTCCTTGAGCAAGATAATGAATCCATACCCCTCTTAAGTGCCACATCTGGGATAAGTGAAAGTAAAAGTATTTTCTCAGATCAGTTTATATATAGAGTTTAGAATAGGGCAGTAAATGTTATGACTATCTCCTTCAAAGCTGAGAATTTTTTGTAACTGTTTTCATTGATTCAGTCTCTGACAGTTTCTCTCAGTTTTTACCAGCTTTAAATTCCACATATTAAAGTCTCAACAGTTGCACTGACTTTTCTGCACATCACATATAATACCAATGTATATTGACATTTACATCACCATAGACCATGTGAACGGGCGTTTTTGTGCTATACTGTAGAATCACAAACAACATAGACAAAGTGTGAAAAATGCTTATGGAGTGTCCCTTGACATAAAGACATCAAGAGTGGGGGGGCAGCGACAAGGGAGGAAAAGTTTCTTGTAGGATGCATATTTCTGTGAATGCCGATTGAAGGATGTCTGGAGCTTTTTTGTATTTTTTTGTGTGTGAGAGGGAGAAAGAGTTTGTAGGCAGGTGTGGCCTGTGTGAATTCCAGGCTAATGATAGACTTAGAGAATCTGACAGCCCAGTCAACAATCTGTCTTTGACCCATAACCACTAACTGACAACAGACAAGATTACTGAAAAGCTTGGGAGGCATATACGTATTTGTGTGTGTGTGTAAAGTGTGTGTTGTATGCTGGCTGGTTTTTATAACGCTGTCACTTCATGGAGGGGCGAGGGAAAGAGGCTTGGGGAAAAAGGGAGGAGAAAGGAAGGTTTTGTGAAATAAGGATAGACATGCTCACACACTGACGTCTGGCAACATGCTCCATCCCTCCTCCCTCCTTCTTTTCGCCTACCCTCTCTCCGTGCGTCAGATATAAGTGTGCTGGAGGCAGGAAGCCACGGTTGAATTTGAATTCTTGTGTTGATGAAACTGCTGCACAGACAAGAGTGCAGGCTAGCACACAGAAAGGAAAACACCCAGATATACAGAGAGATATATTAAGATCAGAAGATAATAACGCAGACAAAACACCACAAACAACCAGGACACAAACAATTCATCAGGCAACTTTGATGAACTCCGTAGCAATGCTGGTCTTCAAGTCCTGTCTTGGAAAACTGGTAGGAAAAGTTTTGTGTTTGTGTGTGAGAGAGAGAGACTGGCATGGTTAGTTTTACATGTGTATGTGTGTGGGGTTTTTTTGGGAGGGGGGGTTCCTGTTTTTATTGGATGTCTTATACAGGAAAAGTGTGTTTGGATGCATACTTTAAGGTACTTTTTTTTGTGTGTGTGAGCTTCAACGCTGCGATCAAGTCATTCGTATTTTCATTCACTTAATCATTGTAAAGACTTGAGATTAAACTTTCATCTGGAGAGTCGGAGGCTGCTAAGATCACAGTTGAAACTCATTGTGTGATCACAGGGTTACTTATTGTTGTGTATTCTCAAGATAGCTGTATATGGCATTCTTTTGATGGTAAAAGATCTTTAATTAATCAGTAAAGTGACTGAGTTTGCACCATGTAATGGATCAGTCTGACAGCATGCCATTAAAGAGTGTTTGTCTCAGAGAAACATTTCATTTTTTGCAACTGAAAATACAGAACAAATGCAAATTGAGCTAAAAGCAGCCATCTGCACATTGTTGTTTCTCTGTGGAGATGTGGTGATTTTTTTTTTTTGTTTTTTGTTTGTTTGTTTAGAAACCAGACAGCCGAAGTTCTAGAGGGAGTCTGGACAGAGAAGAAGGTGGACTTCAACAACCAGTGAGTTACTTTCTGTTAGTCTTATTCATGCTCGCAGCAGTAATAATAGCAATGATTCACAGGTTGAGTAAGATAAAGCTTTTTGACAACACAGTTAAATATGACCTGGAGGGTGATTTCGCTGAATGAACTGTGTTTCACCCACAAACTGTCATCATCAAAATCATGACCTTAAACACACTTCCTCCCACCCTACATACACATTTTAAAAATAGAGGGAAGTTGTTTCTCTGTGCTGTTTGTGTTTTTAACCAAGGAGGATGTCTGATTAAGACAAATATTATCAGACATTCTGGTTGGACTCACTGCAGTTGGCTGAAGCATGTGTTTGTTTTCATTGGAGCTGAGGGGATTGATCCAGGGACAGGAAGTGACCTGTTGGGGGCTGGGTCATCAATGAGGGGTCAGTGGATTCCCACAACATTACAGCTTATTAATAGAAGACTGTGGCAGGAAGACAGAGTCATTTTTTACTTACTTACTCTCCAGCTCACTGTTGTGTGCAGAAACTTGGCATGCTGGGAGTCTGGAGTTTACTGTGCTCTAACCAAATCTGTCCATCAGTAATTACACACTTAAGATTGTGAAAAACACTATTAGAGGAAAATATGGGGGATCTGGTCTGAAAGAAACTCATGGACTTCTACATATTTGCCAGTTTTGGCAGCTTTAAGGTTGTTGCCACAACATAATGATGATAATTTGCCCATAAAAGTCATGTGTCATGAATAGAGCTGAAATAAATGGACGACGATGATGAATTAAAAGTCAGTTGGCAGAAGGCACTCTTAATAATTATTTAAACAAAGATGAACATTCCACTTTTCAGGATCCTTAAAAGTTTTTCTTTGTGTTTTGTGAAAGTAGTCTGAATAACTTGTACTTTTGCACTGTTGGTTCACTTTGTGAGAGGCATTTTTCACTGCCTTGTTACATGTTGTAGAATAAACAATTGATTGAATCTGAATGAGCAGATTATTTATGATGAATACAATTATTAAATGCAGCAGTAGTCACATAAATATGTACAAACATGCCTCAGTCCCAGTGTTTATGGAAGAAGATTTCTGGTAACTTCAGAGAGCAAACCACATCATTTTGTAATTTAGTACTCTGATAATGTGACTCTGAAATGATTTGCTCATTGACAGATGAGCTTTTTCCCTAAAAACTTAATGGTCGTGAAATGGGGTAAACATCTGTGAAATCTTTTAACACAGGTCAAATTGAAAGCTAACTTCATCACTTCTTCCCCTCTCTGATATGTTTCGTGTTTACTTGCAATCCTTGTGTTTTCTTGAAGCCCTTGAGTCATTCATTTTTACTCTGACACTAAATGATCTTTGAGCTTTTGTTCAGCTTGAATCTGAGGAGTTCAACTCTGAGTTGTATGTCTGTTACATCCCTGATGCCAACAGAAGTTGAAATAGTGGTCTGAAGTTGCCATGGGCAAGACAGATATTTCTGTCTCTGTAATTCATCTCGTTGCTTATCCTCCCTTTGAATGGCTGTGGTTCGTGGTGGGAAAATCTCTTCTCTGTGTGTGTGTGTGTGTGTGTGTGTGTGTGTGTGTGTGTGTGTGTGTATAAAATGCTGTAGTAGAGTATTTTTGGGTGTTGGTGGTTGTCAGACCATGACACCCTGATGGCACCAGGGCTTTCGAAGCTCCCTGTACTGTTTTCTCACACAGAGGAAACAATGAAGATGCTGTAATCATGCAACAAAGTAAATATGTAACATTCCTCCTGGCAACACTAGAGAGCCACAGCCATCAAATCATGAAGAAGCATTGTGGGATTTTTTCAGATATTATAGGTTTGCACTAACAAAGGAACAGTAATTTTTGTTATTCCTGTGTAGCCAGACAGAACATTTTTTGTTAGCATTAGTAGCACAGTGTTCGACCACACACCATTGAAAACAAGCTTTACAAGAACAAATTGAGAATTTGTGTTACGTGACATAAAAATTAAATTGGATTCCCTAAATTTCTCAGAGCCAGTTTGCGGTTTTGTGGTTTCTAATTTCCTTTCAAGCTTCTGATGATGTTTTTAACAGTGTGACTGTGCAGCTTGTAACCCAGTGTTTTGTTCTTGTGTTTGTTTGTGCAGACAGGAAACCAGCACATATACCAGCCAGTTGGAAAAGCAGGTAATAGACAGGCCCCTAACCTACAATTGCTGTTGTTTTGTTTTCTCTCTCTTTATGTCTTACTCTCCCAACATACATAGTTCACAAATGTAGCATTACAGAGCTTTATTGAGCTCTTATTCAATCATACTGTGTTTCTCCAGCCTTACTGTCTGTCGCACAGCAGACAGAGTGTCAAAGTGTGTGTCAGTGTTTGCCTGCAGAGTTTACAGTCTGTTGCCACAATACGACAGATCTCATTGTGAACTCGGCAGCCTGTTGCCCTGCAAGTGAGCAAATCAATCTCTGCTTATATGAACTCAATATGCTGTGCTAATGTACCCGCCCCGCAGGCAGCCGAGTGCAGAGGAGATACACAAACATTCAACTGAAAATAGTCATACAGTTGAGAGGCTGCAGGACAATTTTTATGATGGACTGCATTTTTCAGTTTTTCCTTGCGTTTTGATCATTGATTATAAATCAACCAAAAATACCATATATTCACTTTATTATTCATTTTTTATGTTGGGCATAGAAGACAAGACCTTTAAATACTGAGAACTAATTAAAAAAAAAAAATCTAATCTAATATATTAGTTGTAGGCCTATACTGATGTTGGTTTTAATGTCATCAACCACTGACAGCAGAGACTCTGTGTGAGTGAGAGCTACTGAGTCTCTATCCGTCCATAAAGCTGAGGAAGCATTATTTTCATCTTTAAATGTTTTTTCCTGCAGAGCATGCAGCTCCCCCAAAGAAGCCCCCTCGACCCGGTGCCCAGAGCCAAGTGGGCAGTCTGGCCTGTCTAAATACTGGAGACAGTTACAATGATGGAGTCAAGGTACATGGATGTATAGACAGTGACAAAGAAGAATTGGAAACTCATTGATACACTAAATCAAAAACCAAGCACATGTGATTTTTAGGATACAAAGCTTAAAGCCAAAATACTTGCACACAATTGCACAGACGTATTAATAAAAACACAGATATAAAGAAACACCAGTCAGAACAACACAGGAAAAAAAAAACAGAGATACACATCATTGCATGTTTTTAATGCTTAGAGCATTAACATTTTCCTTTTATCTTCTTTTCCCTTGACTGCTCCCTCCCTCTCTCCCTCCCCTCCTCTCTCTCCTCCTCCTGCACTCTGCCTTAATGTTGACGGTAGCCCTGGCGGGTAAGCAGCACACTGTCTGTGTGTGTTTACTGTGCGTCTTGTCTCCTAGTTGATCACACATTGACTCATTTGGTCCATTAGTCCAAATCAAATTCAAATATATACATATATCAAATATATATATATCTTCTATTTCAATTCTGATAATGTAAAAACTAAATGAATGTCATCTCTGCAGTTGTTGTGTAGTTAGGTTACTTGTTTCTATTGTCTTTTCCTCTCCAAACTAATACCCACATGGTTTTGATTGTTTTCTCACACTAACGATATTTCACCCTCTGTCACACTAAACAGAATTTACTCTACATTTATTTTACTGTTAATTAATTTAACCACTATTCTGTAATTTGTGATTTTTGACTTCACTTGACAAAACAAACTCAATTTCTCATCATTTTAACCACTTCACCACTCACCCATGGTAGAAAATCCATAAATATGCGAAGCCACAGTAGCAGGTGTCGGACAGGCTTCAGAACAGTCATACATGCTTTCTTAGATTCAGCTAAGAATTCAGACAGTTTATTATGAATCTGTTTTAACATGTAACCCCTGCGTTATCTGCTTTGGATTTCCCGTGATTAGATTGTGTGACACTACCATCTAGTGGCCATAATGGAGAATTACTATTGATAACATCTGTGTCTAGAAAGACTTTTTAATGTCAAAGCATGTCGTACATCCAAATAACCTACTGACATATTCATTCACTCATTTGACCATTTATTCATCCCTTCAGTCACCAACTCATAAATCTGCTCATTTACACGTGTTGAATAGTTTATTTGTAAGAGTACATTGTTCTGCAACTGTGGCTTTTCTTTTTCTATTTAAAATATTTGAAAAACAGTGTTAGGTCAAACGGTGGATAATTCATGTACATCCCTGTTTAATGCAGAGTTTGTAACAGCAATTTTATTGAACTTTAGGATTTTCTTTTATCAGGACGCTCATCATTTCCAACTATATTGTGTCAGATGGTTTTCTGTATGTTGTTGTGGATTCTCACCATCAGTCCCCTCACAGCTCTGTAGTTCTTCATTGAGTAAACCGTCACTAACTGATGTTTATTTCTTCTTTTCTTTTCTGTCACGTATCAGCTGCAGCCCCAAGAGATAAGCCCACCTCCCACCGCCAATCTGGACCGCTCTAACGACAAGGTGTATGAGAATGTGACAGGATTGGTCAAAGCGGTAATTGAAATGTCAAGCAAGATTCAGCCAGCTCCTCCAGAGGAATATGTTCCTATGGTCAAGGTAACAGATGCACTCAAAGCATAGTCTCCTCAGCAGCTTACATTAAATCGTCACTGTGTCTGTCTTTAGCTTAAAGTATTACAATGATCAAGCCAGTTGTGTTGATATAGTCTTATGTTGTGTTTACCAGTCTGATACCATCTTAATATCATTCAGCTCCTCATTGAGCTGAATTGTGATACGCCAGCTTCCAGATCAATAAATTATGAATCATCTGTTAACCAGACCTTGCAGATTTGGCCTTTTAACCTCATCAGATGTTGCTTTGAATTGTGGGGATGCAGTAATTGAACTCTTCTCATCAGCCCTCTTGGTTGATACTCATTTTAAATGTTAAACTTTATTTCATTGTATTTTCTGTGTCTACTCAGGGGTCTTTCACATCTTTTTAAAAGCTTAAATGTATTTCCATGTGAATCAATGACTAGATCTTTTTACCCGCAATTACCCTAAATTTGTCCTGTTATAAAACATCTTTTGTGCGTTTTAGGATGTGGGTCTGGCATTGAGGACATTACTTGCCACAGTGGATGAAACATTACCACAACTTCCAGCCAGTACACACAGAGAGGTACAGAAAATGATCTCTTTCTAATACATAGATGTTCTCCCAGCAGTGATGCATGTATTTGTTAATAATCTTATAAAATTAATATTAACACTAGATCTTGGTAAATCACATCTGTGTCTTACTGTTCCTGTTCACTTGATTTTAATTCTCTGGTTTTCTTTAACAGATCGAAATGGCACAAAAGCTGTTGAACTCTGACTTGGCAGAGCTTATTGGGAAGATGAAGTTAGCCCAGCAGTATGTGATGACCAGGTAGGCACATACCAGCAGCTTCACAACATGTTAAGATTAGTTCTGTTTTAGTGCATTATATGTAATAAATCCTGCAGCATCCATTTGAATAGCTGCCTTGTGTCTCCTGTTTCATAGCAGTGTCTTTTTTGATGTTACCATTGGGAGGCGCCAAATTTCTACACATGGTGTCTTTAATATTATATTGCCCTTCTACTCACTAGTGAAAATCTGTTGTGTAATAATGTTTATGTTTTTGTTTCAGTCTCCAGCAGGACTATAAGAAACAGATGTTGACGGCGGCTCATGCTCTTGCAGTTGATGCCAAGAACTTGCTGGATGTCATCGACCAATCCCGGCTCAAGATGATGGCCCAGTCCCGCCCACACTAGCTATCTGAGCCAACCAACAGGAGCTGGTCCGCTATTTGAGAAACGGCACCATTACGGCTTCTGTTGGCAGTGGGGAATGAATGACTCCTGGATTAGTGACGTCAGTCGTGACTCCTGATATGTGAGAGCAGACGGAAGAAACGGTGGCTCTGTTCATTATATGTTGAATCCTGCGTAAACCGAGGTAGTCAGTTCATCTCGGATTAAACTCTCCACCACTGTGACTTTCTTAATACAAGTACAGAGCAAAAACTCTTCCTGAATCAGGGACTTGGCAGCTTCACTCTCTTTGGACCGGATTATAATGATGAGAGGAAGAAGAGAGGGATATTCTGGTTATTTTAAACTGTGAGCGTGGATGAGCCAGACTCCTGAGGTCAGGACACAATCATGTGAGCGACTGGATCTGGATTTGTTGAAATCAGATAGATAAGTCTTTGTGGAATCTAACTTTTAAGCAAAGCCATCAGAACCTGATCAGACAGCATTTGATCTGCAACATGAAACTGCATGAAACTTCACAGTGACTGACTTCATCAGCCAGCACCCATGTCAGTGCGTGTGTTGACATCATGTGTTTTGACCCCTGGATGTGAACTTCCTCCTCAGTTGAAATACCTCCACATCACCATGGATGCTTGTCAATGGGCAGATCAAACCAGATGTTTTCTGTTCAGCTTTGGTTGTGTGCAGTGCTTTGGGTGGATGCTCCAACAAGGAAACTCACAGTAAAGGCAGTTTTGGTTTGGTCTGGAGAAGCAGCCTCCCACCCACCATCGCTCCTCCCTTCTCTGTCCTCCATCCATTCCTGTCTTCCCTCCGTCTCACCAGCTTTTATTTATAGACTCAGAAATTGCAGAGGAGGAGATGGAGGGAGAGACAGGAAGAGCAGATTAAAACAGGAGGACAGCGCAGCGCTGGTAGAAATAAGACACTATCCTCTTCTTTCCTCTCTATTTCACTCACTTTTCATTCTCACTGCTCCTCTCCTTCCTACAGTCTTCCTCAGCTTCTACCTGAGCAGGTTTTAAAGACTCCAAATGTGAAGAATCCCACTCTGTCTGGGTAAACACAGCAGACAGGAAACTCCCTTATCGCACTCAGTTTAGCCTACTCTTTTTTAACAGCTGGTTCCATGTTTTTGTGTCGTGTTCAGCAGTCACAGTCTTCTTCCTCGATATTGAACACTGTTTGTAAGTTAAAATACAAGCAGATATTCAATCCCAGCACTGACGCTGACGTGCAAATATAAAAAAACAAGAACAGATTTCAAAGCTAATATAAATGTTAAACGGATTCAGTGTGACTGACTGGATACTTCCCATTCATCCACAGGAGGACATCATGTCTCAGACTGGTCACTGAGCCTGACTTGAACTATTTCTGTGAGGACAATGTCTCCTCTTCTGTTTTTCTTCTCACCTGCAGTCCCAGTATAGCTCAGATGTTTCTTGTCTAAGACTGGTGTCACGTCTCCAGCAGCCCCTTAGCCACCGATGTCACAAAGTGAATTTCCCAGCAACACAGAAAACGCTCACAACTGGAGCCTTTGTGCTTTGAGCCCCAGGCTCTGTCAGGTGTAACACTTTAGAAATCTCCCTCCTAATAACAGTCTCCAGGGAAACAAACACACACACATGAAATGTGGAGCCACATGACTGGAACTTGTCGTGCAGACACAAAACACTGAACTGAAAATACAGCAGGTCACACACGTCTCTGTCAATACTGACCCCACACAGAGTTTGACATACAGCTATATGAAATATACTGGTGACTGTACTAGTATAGCATGATATACTGGTATGGAGAAGAGCATATTTGCACAGCAAACAGCATTTTTTTTACCCTATTTTATCCAGATTTGATTTCCATGTTTAGCCAGCAATGAAACTAACAACAAATATCTGGGTGTTATAGGGATAAAAAAAAAAATAAAAAATAAAAAAAAAACAATCTATTTTATCTCCTTGTTGTTGTGTAAATCTGCTCATGTTGGTATATTGTAAGCTATACTGGTGTATATCACTGGTGAATTGTACAGAACTCGTACTAGTAAACACTGGTTTTTATTTTGTCTTCTGGGCTAAATCAGCCATGTTGTCGAATAGGAGGCAAAAAACAATGAAATAAAATAATGATGAAATGGAAATCAGTCCGTCCATATTTGTATCTATGAAAGAGATTTATTCAAAAAAGACCAAACACTTTGATATGCCCAGCATCTAAAGATTTAGATTTTATTAATGTTGGTGTGGACAGGGAGGTGCCACATTGTGCTACACTTTATCGCCCATTGGAATTAAAAAAAATATATAAATATATATAATGTTTTGTCTAACAAAGAATTACATTTTTGAAACAATGACACAGATTAGATGGTCTGCTATAATACAAACAATATCCTTCTTTTTTCAGATTTTTCTGAAAAGTTATTTAATGATTTATTCATTTTGTATTTTATCCCAAATTTGAATTTGACTGATACTTGTCACTCCCAGGATTGTGTCAAATGTAGTGTTTATGAGATGAACAGAGACTTAAAATACATCATATCAACAAATATCTTCTTATAATAAGAATATATATTACATTTATATCCTTTAAATTAATTTTAGGCTGTAGTTTGGACAGACCAAGAATATTGAAGCATAGTGCAGATACTTTCAGAGTTAAGTTCAGCATTCAAGTCCCTGAAGTTTCAAAACTAATATAAATGTTAAAACATTGCTCAAAACCCTGAATTCGCTAAGTCTCAAAGGTGATAACACCATTCAGTTTTTCTCTGTGTGCAGTGCAACCACAGGATGAACAAGTTATCATCAATATTTTAAATGTCATACATGTCTGCGCAGCAAGAGTTAATAGAACATGGTTGAACAATTTTTACATGATATACTATATTACAGAAGGACTGTATACATGTATGTGGCCTCAGTGTAACAGCAGCAGTGAAACACCTACAGTCAGAAGCAGAAGCGTCATGTGTACGTGGACGGACTCGGCTCCACTGAAGTTACACAGATTGAAGCTGTTGCAACAGTTGACGCTGTTCCCGTTCCCCTCTGAATCAACGGAGGCAGACGCAGCAGCTCCTAAACATGTGGCCCTGCTGGCACACTGCTTCACTATGGCTTTCACTGAACCTGAACAACACACACACACAGAGGAAGCAAGATGATGGAATAAGGTACGACTGAAATCGCATTTAACCCATATTGTTGAAAACTACATTGTATTAATTGAATGAGGTGAAGTGAGCTCATTGGACACATAGGACCAAAGCTTTAATTAGAATTGTATTAATAACACAACAATGGCTCCAACAAAACAACCACTGTTACCTAATGTGTCCACAACAGTCATGCACGTGTCCAGAGGTGCCTGACATTCCTCAGTATTTCTGTTACATTCTTCATTAGTGGTAGAGGAGCTGCACACATAGCACTCCAGTGATCTAACTGTAAATGTGAGGCAGAAACAGACAGAGGTTATGTAAGCTATGTTGCAACCCTTGAAAGCCGGTGCATTTGACTGATGGGTCCCAAAGAGGAGTCCATTTTCATTTCACCACTAATTTCTGTCATTTTAACTCATATTGGATGCATTTACTTTAATACCATGAACACAGTCGTGGAGACATCTCTGGACTACTCCATACTGATCCAAATGGTATTCATGTTTATTTGAGAGGATCAGTATCAAACAGACTGGCACTGTGAACTGGTCATCTCGTCTGTCTTTGTTTCAGATATGGAACTGATCCTTTTCTAACAATGTAAAAGTCAATTCAATATCAGGCTCCTGATCGTCTGCTCCTGTCTGACTCTAGAGGAGGAAAATTACATTACATTAGGTAGACGCACCATTATGACACACCATCAATTTACATGAAAAGAATATCTGAAAATAAAAAGACAGCTACTCCAAAAACATTGTCAAAACGTCAGGCTTGTTTAATTATAAAATCATGTTTCATACTGTTCCTCCCATTCACAGTTTTATTGTTCTTCTGTACACGAACAATAAACTGCCAACTTCTGCTTCTGTTCATATTCCGTTCATAAATTTAAAAATAAAACATGCTACTGCATTTATTCCAGTGAGAGAAATCCAAGAACAATACAACATATATACTGAAACCTGGAAACTCAAAAGCAAAACTTTACAAATAAATATTCATTCTTCCATACTTTCTGAAGCACATAAAGTTATAGATATTCCAATAAACTTTAATGTTAGAGTAATATTGGAGATGTATAACTATCATGGACATTGAAGGTTTTGAGAGCAGACCTAAACCAATAATTTAAAATAATTTAAAAAATTGTTTTTTTAGCTCCCCTCAAAATAACACCCTTGCTAAGATTTACACACGTCCCTCCCCTCTGAGCTACTTCTACTCCTTGGTCTTACTAAACGCCCCTGACCCTTTGGCCTTCAGTGTGGGCTGAAGTGTAAAGTCTGACCTTCACTTTCATACCTGGAGAGAAGAGGAGAGAGAGGAGCATGAGGCTGAAGAACATCATCATAACAAGTGTTGGTGTCTGATCACCAGCTGAACCTCCGCCACCTGCTGTTACACCCGGTGTGTCCTGTTCACTGTGTGTGGTTTCTTTTGTTTGTTTTACAGAAGCGATTAGAGTGGTTCCACCCACATTATCCACCATCATGGCATAAAACTGAAAGCATCTCATAAATGTTACAGTGTATGTGTGCGTGTGTTGGGGGGAGACATTCCTAGATCTTGCTCTGGTTTCACAGATACTTGTCCTTTATTTATCTAGTGTCAGTCAAAGTCACAACGTGGCCTATTGAGTTGAAGCAGCTGTGAACCAAAGCACAGTCTGTTTGTCCAGGCTGAGGCAGCAAATATTTATATTCTTTTGTCAAGAGACAGTTCCTATTTCTATCTGTCACCACAAGCTCTATGAATAAGTGTAGCAGGGGAAAGTACAGTAAGAAAAACAAGATTCAACAAAGCATAGACATTAAAAATGACCTCTGAAAAAACCTACAGGACCATGGTCCTTTAAGTTAAAATAAAACAGCAATGTGATAAACTGGCAATAATCACGTCAGCTTCATATCTGTCATATTGCATGTATTCGGTGTCAACAGAGGAATGCACTCACACACCCAGCACACACCTAGCACACATGCACATACACATCAATTAACTTTCATACCCTGAGGCCAAGTCTAAATCTTAAAGGGACACAGTTATGGCATTTTATTTATAATATTTATAAAGACAACAAAAACAAACACGCGCCAAGTAACCAAAGCAAGAAATGTTCTCAACAAAAACCAGTTGAGCAGCAGAAGTAAATACCAGTGCGCTGTTTCACGATTGCATGTGTTGATGGACATACACCCACATGAACCAGTTGCATTTTTTATTTTTCTTCATATTATTAAATTAAAAAAACAAACAAACAACAACAACAAAAAAACAATCAGGATACACTGGCAGAATATAACACTGAGATAAATGTAGTACAAGAGCAATAAAAAAAAAAACAAACAATAAATTTGGGTACTTGGTTTACAGTGTTGTTTATGCATAATGTAGATAAATGGTTCTTATACTATGTCATGCACTTGTGTGCTGAGTGAAAGGGAACACTGGATTATGTTTGAGGACAAAGTGAATTATGGGAATTTCAAACAGGCAATTAGAGATTTTGTAATAAGTGCAGTAACTTGCTGGGAGCAGTTGTCTCTCTTTGTATGTTAACATTGCAAAGTCTTACAGTACAACAACACTGGGAATAATTCAGTGTGTAACACATGATGGTGAACATCAACAAGGACAAAAAAAAAGTATATGATTCTGAATATATTAATTGTGTTGGACTTCACCTGTAATACAACTGATCAGATAATCTACCCCCTCGACCCCTTTGAGGACGTCAGTAGAACTTCAGGATGTGATGAGGGACCTAACGTGTAACATCAAGCACTGATAGAGATATAAAATTATTTATTTCATTCTCCTGAAATGGGTGATCTGGAAAAAAATGTGTTTCATGTTGCTGGTCTGAGCTTCTCCTTGCTGTCTGGGACCAGGAGGCTTATCTGCAGGACCTAAATGTTACGCTGAGCTGACCAGACTGTGCAGAGTAATATTCATTTGATGTGATGGTGCGACCAGAAAATCGTGTCTTGCGTTTCAGTATTTCAGTCTGTAAGAGGATAGTTTCATGTAGCTTGAGTGAAATTTTTAGAGACTGCCCAAGCTTCTGTGAAATGTTCAAATAGGCGTCCAGATTATACTGAATGTTTTAAATCTAGACCAAAAATATGTAAAGTAATAAATTAAAGTGAATTCTAAAGAGTGAATTGTGATTCAGACTTTTACAAAAGCCATGTCAAACTCTGACACCAAACGCTTGCATCAGTCATAAAGTCCAGTTCAAGCAGAAGGTTATAGATTAATGGTGATCGAACTACACATGAATTTGAAATCTCCAGGAAATGTGTGCATAAAGAGCAGAATCAAGCAAATGCATGTAACATCTTCTGATATTATTCCAGCGTAACATGTGCGGCAGAGAGAATCTGTAGATGAATTACTATCAATCACTGCTGCTGTAAAGGGGAATCATCAATAACAAGCAGAAAGCAGCAGGTGTGTGACAGTAAAGCTCAACAGGTCGTCTCGGGTCAGACGTGGCCCAGTGTCCTGCCCTGGTCTCTGTTTCACATCTTCAAGGCTAATAAGTGCCTCTGTTTCTCAAAGATCTGTACAGTCATTTCTGAAAAGAAATAATTTGTCCTTTCCTCATTGAGTCTTTATTTTCTTGCTGTGGGTCCCAGAGTCTCGTCTTCTGGCCTTGGGTGTGTAACACCTGGTGGTGATATGAGATAAAAGCAGGATGGTATTATTAATATAATGAATATTCAAGCTGTTTATATACTGGAAAGTGAGGTTCCCCTGGTAAGATGACACAAAATACAACTCATTGTAAAAAGTGAGTATTTCTACCTTCGCTGGTAGAGGTAGAGGAGGAAAAGGAGCTCATCTCTAAAGCAGGAGAGCTGATGTGAGGAGGAGAAGGATCCAGAAGAGGAGAAAAAGGAGGCACAGGAACAGAGATCTGAGATCAGCGTGTTGACTCCCTGGTGGGTGAAGATAAGGACAGAGAGTTAAATTAAAACACAAACACAAGAGGGAGGATTAAACCAGAAAATACTGGGTGTGTATGAGTGTATGACAAATATAAATGAGCCAGAAAAGTGGTTGTACTCACTCTGTACATCAACACTGTCCCCTGCAGGTGACTCACAGACTTCAACTGGTGCAGAACAAGGGGAGGAGAAACACAACACAGACCCAGAGAGGATACAGTTCATTAGGCACGATCAACAGATAATTTGGTAAGACACTTATAAAGGCTGGTTGTGTCTGGTGAAGTTGCAGAACAGACCTTGTGGTTAATGAAGAGCTGTGGGGCCATGGAAAGGAAGCCAAATGCATACACTCCTGAAAGGAAAGTTAAAGTGTCAGTGAAGCACATCAGTAATATAAACATAAAAGTAAAGGTATCTGCTCAGGTTGTTTTCATTTTTATATATAACGTCATGGATATGAGTCGACTCACCAGTCACCAGGCTGTTGATCAACCAGGAATAGTAACTGTAATCGTAATACAATTTCACGTTGATTCATTAATCAGAAGATCTTACTTTTAATTGCTTTTAATGTAAATGTAGTGGTCAGAGTTTGAAATGTGCAGGCAGACTGCAGGAATGGGACATTTGGTGGCACTGCACTAAGACAGCATTTAAATTATGTGGCAAAGCAGGGAATTGAGTAATGATGATCAACTCACCTCTTGTGGCGTAAGTAGGCCAGTGAGAAAATAGCTCCACTGATACACAAAGGATAGACCAAGTAGGACAAGTATCTGGATGCCTAGAGTGAAAACCACACTGAAATTAAACAAAGCCTGAGGCTGAGACAAAAAAAAAAATCAAACAAGACAGAAACATACTCTTACCTGTGTATCATAGTCCACTGTCTTTCTCTCTTCTTCATCCATCTTATTTACCTGCACAGTAAGAAAGGAGTCCATCTTTGGTTAGAAGTAAATTATAGATTATTTGCAGCAAGGCTGGAGATGAAATGTTGAGTTTAAGTTAATCAAGAGAAGAGAAGAAACACAATGCTGTCTTGACACAACCTTTCTATACAAAATCATATTAGATCGCTTGACACAGATGCTGCGTTTGAACACAAATGGGCGACTGCATCAGACTCACATGGAGCTTGGAGCTTTTCCACTGCCACTGCATCTTAAACACTTTAAACACCTTCCACACCTGCAGGAGCGACACAGGTTAAAACTGTCTTATAACTGTTTCCATTGTGATTGTTGTGGGAGACCGATTACACTAAAAATACCTCCACACATGCTCCCAGTCCAACGGGGAGCAGCACTAGCAGACTGGTCTCCTCTAGCAGATGGAGGAAAATCAGCAAAGTGCTGAGACTACGCCACAGAACTACAAGCAGAGAGGGGGAGAGACAGAGGGAACATCACCCAGGCATCGTCCTGCTCTGGTCCCTGATTCACAGCAAAACTGTAATTAAACGTTGCTCATTATTATTGATACATACTACATCATCTCAAAATACTGTCTGCGTAGCAAACTTTTTTTTTTTTTTTACCTGACTTCCTGGACACACCCACCATGCTCTTCTTTTTCCTCCATGAGCTGATGTCATTTTTAAGAGCCAAGAATTCACATATGAGCTGCAGAGGAAGACAAACACATTCAAGCAACGCGAGCTGTCGTATTCTCTCGTAAAACTCTTTGAAACTTGATTTACAAAACAATTCACAAGACATGACACTATGCTCCAGGTGGATTTTAACACAGCATGGTGTTTCATGAGGTGTTATATAGTCTTACTTGCAGAGCTGTGATGAGTGCAGTCAGCACTAGCAGGTAGAGGTTGGATCCCATCAGAGTTTCTTTAATTTCATCAATGTTTTCCTCTGTGAAGCCTCAAAGACACAAAGAAACAGCATCAGGGAATTGAATTCAGCCTCTTGATTATGTGACATGAGTAGAAACATGCATATACTTAAAAATATCATATAATATGATATGATACAATTTATATAAACTCTATGTATTTAAATAAAGACAACATAACTGAAATGTACAGTTTTACAATTATTTACATTTTATCCAAGTCCCAATACTGTAAAAATATTCTCAAACATAATAAGGTTACAATGACAAAAAAGCTCTGACCCTAAATAATATTATTGAAAACCAATATTCACCACATCAACATATCACAAAATATCTGTTGTCTTATTAGCTCACCAAACTGTCGTAGGGAGTAAACCACATCCTGTAGATGGACCCAAAACCTGAATCTCCTCAAAGAGATTCCCTCATAGGACACAGTCAGAGGCAGCTGAACAGTGCTGCTGCTGATCTTCTGTTGATTAGATGGATGGATAAATGCATGGTCATGTTAGTCGAATTAAAAAAAGAGCACATTCAATGGGAAATACTTTACTCTGTGTCTTTTAAACGTTGCTTCCTACCACAAGGTCTCTGACTCTGACGCTGAGTTCATTAACCAGCAACAGAGGGAGGTAGATCATCTGTCGACCTTCCTGAGACCTGCAGGGAGAGACGAGTAGAAAGGTTCATTCAAACACACACGTTGGCTTGGGGCAGATTCCTTATTTACAGGCTGTGGATTTGCAAGGAGAGTAAACATCATGAACAAATATACACGTACAATTTAAATGGCATACATTAGCAACACCACTAAGTTTGTGTGTGAGAGATCTGAGGTTTTACTTTCTATTATCAAGATTTGCAGAGTTTCAGTCATCTGGTGTTGCTGCAGCTTGTTTTCTCAAGTATAAAATTTATGAAAAATAAAATGATGATAATTTAACCTCCTAAGGACAATAAGATGATTAAAATAAATGAATTTGAGGAGGATGGACAAGTGGCCATAATTGCATATTGGTGTATTAAGGGTATATAGTACAGGGTATATAGACAAAATAAATGCTTTAGGGGGCTGTGTGTAAGTGTTCCCTGGCACTGAACATTGTTTCTTGCTGGGAACAGGTGGTATTGATTTTGACTTGACAAGAGCTTTGGCCATTGTTGTCTTTATAATAACAAAAGGTTATAATACATCCTCTCAGCAGCACTATTTCTTCAGGGCAGAGTGGAGGCTACAGTGAGTCGCCTTGGAGAGTGACAAGACGGGCTGACTAGTTTGCATATTAAGTACAGTGGAAGAAAAGACATGACAGAGACGAGAGTTAACACTGGTGTTGCTTTCAACCAATGGGGACAACTGTTTGATGCTGAACTCACCTCTTCTAGACTGATCAGTACACAGCTGTCATTGACATTTATTATTCACATATTGACAAGGTTGGAGGCTCAAAATGTTTCTCCTGTTATCATTCATTATATATAGTTTTTATATTATAAAAAACACTTTTTACACCTTTTGTTCACATTTGTTTGTTCACATTTTCAAATCAGAAATGTCATAATCTACTTGATAATCTCGATAATCTACTTTATTCTAGCACTAACTCTCATGGTAAGTAACAGTGATACAGCAGCACTTTGCCTGATCACCTATCTTTGACCTTTAAAGCTTCCTGTGGAGACTTACACCCTCATGTATCGCCGCACGTCACTGGGAAGCCCTGCCTTGTTGAAGGTGAAGTCCTCGGACATCATGGTGACTGACAGGTGAGGTCTCCAATGCGAAACAGGGTTCTCTGATCTGGAGCTGGACCTCTGACGGAGCCACAAACATAACTTAGCTTGCAGCAGGGCTCCAAGTGTGAATGTGCCGTAAGACTCGCATGGTAGGTCGAAATGCGATCGCACTTTGACAGAAGCGGAATTGCATTTTACCTTCTGCGTGTCTCTCCGCCCTTGCATGTGTGTGGGAGTGATGTAGGTGGTGAGCTGAGCTGCATAGTGGACTTCTCTGCTGTCCTCCAGAGGTGAAACACCAGCCTTGTGGACATAAACAACTGCATACAGAGTACCATTAGCCCGAGTCTCCTCAGGCAGAGAGACATTCACCTGCCTACGGAGGGAAAGATGGAGCGGTATGAGGGAAAACAGTAGAAAGGGAAACGGAAAAAACTATTTATCGAAAAAACAGTATTGTATTGTAAACAGTATTTATTCCACATTATATTTGACCAGAAATCTGTGTTGATTTAAATTTTTGTGTTTCTGTGTTTGTGTTTTGTGCATTTTTACCTTTTTTTGGGTTAATGAGACACATATAACAAAGGTTTCTGTTTTCTGTGTTGCAGCTGCTAAGTTGACAGTGAACAGAAAAACTTTCAACGTCCTATTATTTATATTACATAGTCTATAACCTATATGTTAAAAAGCCTTTCACAAAAAGCCCACAGTTTATGGTTCACAAAAGTAGATAGTGGTTAGATGGTTGTTGTGTTAACATGTCACACCCACCTTTCAAATGTCGAGTGTGGGTCAAATGGGTCTATTTTTACAGTGAGGAAGAGTTGGCTGTTGTCTGGCATGAGGCAGGTAAAGACACTCAGCTGGATAGAAGACAAGAGAAAAAAGTGTTAACCTAAGCAGTGAGAACATAGTGAACAACTTCTCAACTTCATCTCAAAGTATACATGCAGGATAATGTTTATTTTATGGTCTGGAATTCAACACCACTTTGGCTTCCTGAACCCGAGGCAGAGAAAATATTCAACATCAAGAGAAAAACGCATCAGAGATTTTTGTGATTGCAATGCAACATCAAGTTTTATAAAACTGGGGAGAAAGCTTCATGTTGCAGCATCATCAGACCAATAAATCTGTGAGAGGATTTGATCCATCACACAGATCATCAAATCACGCCAGATCTTAAAATACATCTCAATGGTTGAAAAAATCTCCAGTAGCGTATATTGGCAAAATATGACCTTGTGGCACGTTAAGCCAAGCTAAAATGAATTATTCTGCCATCAAAGTTTACACCTTATTTGCTTTAGGTTTGGTGCTAAGCAGTACTTGCTGGTCAATAACGTGATAAAAAGGCAGAGGCGGTTTAGTTCTTTTCACCGAAAAGATCACATCCTTGCAGAAGTCTTGAAATTGATCTTGATTTGTCCATTTCCTCTGAGTTTTAGGAAATGAGAAACAAAGGCTAACCTGCAGTCTGGGTCTTGCTGTCAGGTAGGAGGTGATGCAGTACTCTCCTCTGCCTCCATCACAAGGTTTGGTGTTGAGGAAGCCGTACAGCAGCCAGGCAGTGTGAAGCATGTAAACCACAAACACACCGAGCAGCAGCTTCGCGATGGAGCTCCTCTTACCGCTGCTGTCCGCGGATTTGGAGTAACACGATGGAAACATGGCAGCTACTCACACAGGAGGACGAAACTCTATGTAATCGTATACGGCGTCAACACAATATAATCCCCACGCTTCCTTCCTGCCACAGTATCTTTCCGGTGATCTGCATCCAGCGGAGGGATACTGATGCTGCGCGGCTGCGTCCACACTGTTTTCATCAATCTGTTTCACAACATCAGATCGGGTAAAGCTTACTGGCTACACACAAACTAAAAAGATCTAACTAAAACACAAGTTAGACATTTATTTTAGTAAACACAAGCTACGGTAAATGGTAAGACGTCTTTTTATGAGTGTGAACCTGTCCAAGAGATTTCAAGTCTGGTCCTAACTCTGCAGAGAAAGTCGAGTGAAAGCTCCAGATCAGATAGTTGTCTGAAGTGTTAAGTTTATAGAGTTGCTGATTTTCTAAGGACTTTGCTTCAAATGACTGCTCTCGGTCTATTTGAATAAAAATTGCACAAAAAAAAAAGAAAGCTCACAGATTAAGTCAAGTAAAATAAATTGAAATGTATACTTTATTTTTGGCCTCCGTATGCGTTTTTTCTCAGAGTAAAGAAAAAACAATATAACTTTGCTTATAGACTGTATATAAAAGGATTAAGATGTAAAAAAAAAAAAAAAACAACAACTAGCAGGGTGGTAACAGACTGAGGGCAAGTAGCTTGGATAATAAATACAGGATTTATTTATTTATCATAAATAGTTATATCCTGTAATTATAAACTGCACATACAACCCACTGCATATGTTGATATATATAAATTTTTTTTGCTTTTTATAGTTAAAAAAGTCCTTCCAATTACCGTAAAATAAAATTAATATAACATTTTCTAATGTAGGCCTACCGTAAATTATAAAACAAAAGAGCATACTAGTTAAAAAATAATATCAAAAAATAGATTTGGAAATGAGAAAGATATAGAAAGAGGCTAATGCAGGATGTCTCGTGTGCCACGTTCACGCACAGGCGCGTGCGTGCGTCACTAATAGAAGCGTCATGACGCACTAGCCGAGGGTATATAAAGGCTGCTCATCAGATGGCTCCTTCCCTTTTCACCTGGACTGGAACAAGAATTAACCTGTTACAAACCAAACCGTGGAAAGTAAACTCTTGGAGAAGTGAATCCCTGGACAAAAACTACTGGAAAATAACGACTGGATCCCGTTGGACAACAAAACAACTTCATCACTGAACTGCTGAGGAAAACCGAGGACTTTGAATATGGCCCTGAGTCGACCACTGGTCCTGGAGGAGCACCTGCTGAGGGGAGTCGCCCATGAGGTGGACAACTTTGCAGGTAGGACAACGTTTTTCTATATGATTGAAATCATTTTGCTATTACTGATTCATCATCTTAAAACCATAATTAGCTCGATTACTGTATAAATCAGTGTAACTTTTAAAATGTAAAGGTGGATAGTTCATTAGGCCTATTAGAAAAACACAGATTTGATGGACATTTATTCGACGATTTCTCCGGGTGTAAAGATTATTTGAAGGGCTGAATCTCAGAAATATCCCGGGAAAGGTGTGGAATTCATTGATAATTAGTGTAGTGGTTTGAAAACACTGTTGTTTAGGTTTGAGTGCATGAAATTGTGTAATTTTTGCATCGAAAATATTGTAAAAATATGGCGACTGGGCCAAATTTCATAAAATGCCAAAAATCAGCTTTTCTTGTGCACCATGGAAACGATGGAACTTTTAGCTCCAAACGTCATTACGTCGACGTAGTGTACGTACAGGTGTAAACACAGCAGGGCCTGTTGTTGCAGGAGTTTGTTTTGATTCTTCAAGCTTGATTTATTATATCTAAGCTGATATGGAATAATTTCGTACTCGTGTTCAACGACATTAACATTTTTAACATTAAATAAATTTGTGTTCAGATTTTCTTCCATTCGCACCAAAGTACCAGTGTTGTTTAGAAGTAGATAAAGTGGAAGGTGTCTGGCTGTTTTTGGATGTTCTTCGGCCTCCACTGTTCATTGAGTTTGTAGGTGACCTGGACGTTGGTAACAATTTTAACTCGTTAGTGTTGCACGTCGGCCCTGTCGTTTTAACTTTAAACTTTAACTTTATTGCAATACTTCACAGCCAACTATATTACAACAATTTTGTAATTCGTATTCAGTCTATGAATATGAAATAATCATTAAATGAGTGTAACACATGGGTTTTTATTATGTATGTGAACTCAAAGTTGCCTTTAAATTTGAAAAGAAAGGGTCCAACTTTCAGTCTTTTTCTGTCCAAAAAAGATTTGAATAATGTCTGTTAATGTTTTGTTACTATATTTAAGATAGTCACTATGCTTTTAAACCAGCTGCCTTGAAAACGATCATTATAACATTTTTCAACATTTAATAGGCAGGTGATTCTTAACAGCTTTGATTGTGCTCACTTTCTTATATCCACATACAAAGTGCAGTGCAATTACATGTGTAAGTACACAAGTAAAATAGGTTTATACTTTCAATACTGTTAGATTTCAGACACAAAGTTGCTGATTTGCATCGCATCAAAGTCTCATACAGTGATCGTAAATGTGGTTATAATTCATAGAATAACAATATCCGTATTTGAGAAAATGTTTCTTCCTCTCAGGTAGTGTAAACTACATCATTGGCCGTCCTGGAGAAGATGACCTCCCAGAAGTTATGATGGTGGATGGTGCTGAAGACGGTGAGCTCCCAAGCTACGTATCATCTGGTGAGGAAGATGATGAGCTGGAAGAAGGGGAATTCTTTGATGAAGAGGACGACTTGTCTGATGCCATCAGCACTGATTCAGGGTATAGCAGCATGATTGAAGATGAAGACGACCTGGAAGATGATGATGACGACAGACCTCGCTCCCCCTTCATACACCGGCTCCCACCAGGAAACTTTTGGCAGGATCAGCAACAGATGCATCCTCCTGTTTTTGCTGGCGCTCCTCTCGCTGCTCCTGCTGGTGCTCAGGTACCCTCCCAGCCCCTGAAGCTTCTGTGGCTTCCCGAGCAGCAACTGGAAGTCTGTCAAAGGTTGGAGGAGTCTCGTCCCTCAAGCTCAGGCCTCCGCTCCTTCATAAAGAGGATCAGGGAGGAGTGTGATGCAGAGCAAGCAAGTTGCAAGAGGCCAAGGAGGGATTATGAGGAAAACCCTGACCCACAGCAGCTGATGGACTGGCACCTCCAGGTACCCTATCAGCTCCCTAAACTTCTGTGGCTTCCTGAGCAGCAAGTGGAACAACCTGAAGGAAGTCTCTTCTCAGTCTCTCAAAAGTCAGAAGACTCCACTCCCTCAACCTCAGGCCTCAGCTGCTCTACACACACAAGCAAGGAGGAGGACTACAGGTATTCAGCTCCTTCAACTTCAGGACTTGGAGGCTTCACAAGCAGGAGACACTGGTACCATCCTTTTGGAACCTCAACATGGGCTGAGGACAGCGACTCTGATTAGAGTCTGACAACCGTGTTGGCTGCAGGTTTGGAAAACTGCAAAAAATTTCCATTTGGTGGAGATGCTGAGGCCTCATGTAGCCTTTGCATCAGGCAAGGTAAGCAAGGTAAGCCCAGATCCAAGTGGGCACTGGTGAAAGGCATAGTGTCTTTCACCAGTGCCCACTTGGATCTGGTGGCTAAATCATCTCCTGGAAACCCTCGAGGGCTGACCTTAAAGCCCCAGAGAGCCTTTGCGTCTCACAAAGAACAGAACCTTGATGCTGTGAGATGTCAGGGCTGAGCACTGCTGAACCAAATACTTCAACACCTCCCTGCAGAGGTACCTTCTCCTGGTCAGACTCACCATCTCTGACAGTATTCCAGCTAGCCGAGGATGCTAGCCTGACTTTAAATAGGGTTGTTGTGGAGTCGAGGAATAAAAAAAAAACAAAAAACAACAACCTGGAGGTAATGTATGAAATGCTCTACCACATGAGATGCTTCTTATAGCAAAATGTGGGAGAAAGGGTAAGTATTTAATCAACATCTAGATACCCAGGTAAGTAAACAGGTTTTAACAACAAACGTCCTGTAATTTAAATTTTAAATAAATTTTATTTCTCCTACTCACTCTGTTACACTTTTATTTTTTCTTTAGAAGATGTAGATGCTTCACCAAACTAAGGTAAGTCGATGCTTAATGGCAACATTAACAATGTCCCCTGCAACTCTTATGATTACTAGTTATGTACCTCTGTAGTGTTACTGCTATTTCTTAATTCTCTATCATTGGATTGAACCTCTGACAGAGCAGAGCCATCTAACATCTAACTGTTCTCTCCAGGCTTTAGAAGTATATTTACTGAATCAACATCCAAACAAGAAACCTCAAGACTGAGACGTAACCTCCAGGATTTCCTTGACAGCAGTGAAGAGGCCCAACCAGACCAGACTAGAAGGATGGACGAGCACAGGACAAACTGCAGAGGGGTGGTCGCCAATTCTTTCACTCAGTTAAGTAAGTAATGTCCTCACTAAGACCACAAAAGTACCACTAGTTACAGGAAGTGATGATGAGCTGCAGTTAACATCACATACTGTATGTGAGTCACATTTATTGTGGGAACCTTCTTAAATATAATTACATTGTTTAAAGAATAATTAATTAAAGCCACATACAATAAATATCTGCAAAGCAAAGGTTTAATTACTGAGTCCAAAATGGTTCATTACTTGTTTGATTATTTGACAGGGCAAGACCTGTTGTGTGTCTTCGACACTCCTGGAGCAGCTGAGAGTGGACATGGACCAACAAATCATCCCAGGAAGAGCCAGCACTACAGCAGAGCACCACTCTCAGCTGCCCTCCAGGCACCAAACCCAGTCTGAAGACCCAGTGAGTACCATCTCAACCTTCCTGCTCCTCCAACCCAGCAACACCCTCTTCGGTTTCCCGTCCAGATGAGGAGGAGCGTCCCGACCTGACCCGCACAGAGGAGGTTGTCACCATGTGCCTCTTCTGTGTTGGTGGGTTTGGGAGGCTCCTCACACACACATACAGGAAGCTTTCACCAGCTCAGAAATCAAGAAACTGAACAAGAAAACAGTGAACTCTGAAAGATTATTTAGAGTAGAGTATTGAACTGTGTTACCTTCAATACAGTTAGTATAGATGTATTTATACTGTTACTGTTCTGAATAGTACAATACTTATTGTCTTATGTACTTTAAGTATAAATGACTTAAATTCTAATAATTAATAACTTGTATACTTGTGAAATAAATATTGTAAAAGTTATGATTTCATGTTTTGATTTTAATTTGAAAAGAAGGCTTTACTGCTACAAATGCAACTTTGCACTAATTGATTTTGGCTACTTTAGTAAATATATATATAAGTATTCCACACAACACACATAATATTATATGGTGATTTTTTTTTTTTTTTTTTTTTTGAATGATCAGGTTTTTTCCTCTACTGGTTCTACTGATGGTTTGTAACTGAAAAGACACAACACAAGAGACATTCTGCTGTTATGCTCATCCCCACATTAGACAACTGGGAAACATTTTATAAAATGTTAAAAAATATAGGTTAGTAATAAGTTTTTATTATGTTGAAATACAAGGTTTGTATCAATTCATGCACAATCTGTACAAGATTGAGGTTAAACACTGGGTTCTTTGTCTAGGGAAATATAAAACAATTTAAATGTATTAATATAATGGTTCATGAAAAATAAAACCATTCAAATTAGTTTTAGATAAAATTATTACTATATCCTTCTTGAACATTATTTACACAGTAGTGGTAGTTAATTGTCATTTTGAATGTATTGACGATGACCTGATGACAAATGTGACACATTGACTGCTCAGGAGACTTGATATTGTTGGATTCAGTGCTGTGGGAGGACACTTTAGTCTTTGTCATTCACAGATTATAAGAGTTAGTCACCTATGGGCCATCTTCATCAGTCAGCTGCTGCAGGTAGAGTGGCTCATTGTGTTTTGGTTAAAGAGGTTTTACATAAAAATAACAATATTTAAAGGTGGATCTACAGGGTTAACGCAGATCCTGTGAGTGCGGCGGTGATACATCGATAACAGGTGATGATAGTTTGTACAACTAAAAAATATTATCACACAGCAATGAAATATACAAACATCAGGTGTGATGACCCCACACCCACCATCCACCTCCATGGGGCTGACAATCCTACACCTTCCTCACAAGTTTGAGAGCATTTGCTGTGACTGGTTTTGCTTATTCTGGTCTGTAATCCTGACAAAAGTACAAACTTGTCATGAGTTGTCATCAGAAATGCATCAACACAATGACAAAGCGTCTTTTGAACAAAATGATAACCGCTAAAGTAAGTGGGGGAAATTAAGAAATGTCTTGTGGGTGTGCTAGAGTTGTGAGAATGATGCTTCTGTGTGAATTGCATCAAAGGTATTCATTTTAATATAAATAAATAAACGCAGTCGGAGTGAGTCTCCGATGTATAGACGATCTTTGGCGGTGGGTTCTAGTAACCGCGGTGCATTGTGGTCAGGCACGTTGCTCTATTTGTCCCCCCTCCATTATGCTAACACACAGACCTGCGTTTTCGGATTAAAACAGCCGTACGTGTAGTTTCAGGACTGTCGGTGGAGAGCGGCAGGTAACTGATGTGTGTTGCTCGTGTCTTCGTCCACTGTCATCGGGGTTTTGTGGTAGATAGTTGCTGAGAGCACAAACTGTCCTGCTGCTGTCAGCTAATGAAACGAGCATAACACGTAAGAGCTGCACGGCGCTCGGTGAGGAAAGTTAGGAAGTAGCCCAATCCCAACATTACAGCAGGCTACTTTTGCCAATATTTGCTCTGTACTCTTAATGATCATGTTCGGGCTTTTCCTTGTTGTTGTACCTGTGGATCTGGTCTCCCGGATCACAAACAGCTGGAGGACACTGAGGGACCACCAGTGAGGTAACCTAAAGGTTTGACACACTCGAGAGTCCTTCACGCAGAACCTGCACTGAAGCTGAGCATCTGAGCTGAACATCGGTTCACCAGAGCCACCGTCGCAGTCTGTGTGTTGTGGTGTGAGGATGAAGCTGCACAGAGTGCTGCTGGCTGGCTGTAAGGACTGCTCTGGGATCCATCTGCCTGGGAACCTTTATCCAAAGCGCCTCTTTAGTTCTGTCAGTGCTTTTATCTCAGGACTTGCTGAGACTCAAACCCTTCCCCTTTGTCGGGCCCGTACAGCGCACTACCCTCTGAAGTATACTGTGCCTCTTGGAAATGGAAAAGCGGCTTTGTACAGTAGGAGTTACAGTGATGTTGGCACTCGGCATCACCCCAGAAAATCCCAATATACTGCGGGGACTAAGGAGAACCTGCTTCAGGGTGGTGCAACATGGCCTGGTAAGCATGAGAAACAGTAGTGTTAGTTAGAAGATAGGTGACCTCAGGTGATCTCATCATCACAGGTAAGTTAGACGGGTAACTGTTCATTTTAAAGACATATGTTAATGTTGAATTGTACAGTCTTTTTTCATCTTTAACATATTTTAATGACTGAACATGAAGCAGGCCTAATGTGGCTGATATGTCTATCTGATAGGTTCTATCACGTATTAATGAAAATGTAAATGTGAAACTATAAGGGATCTATTACTATCAGATATCTAAAATATTAATATCAGCGTCTGTCTTAAAATTGAAGCATTGTCAATGTATTTCATCTTTAGGTGAGTAGACCCAATATCAACCTCTGTCATTGTTGAAATGCCTTGTTAAGGCGTCTGTATACCTGTGTCTATCCACTGTAACATTGTATTTCATACTGCTAATGTTTTTTTATTATGTTTATGTAATTAAATTCTATCAACAGAGGTACATTGAAATTCAAAGAAGCTACGCAGAGTGATTAAGAATCAAATTTATTTCAGTTAGTGCATTGCAGGATTGTTTCTCAACATAACAAACAACAAACCTGTGTCTAATTAGCCCTTTAAAATCGCAATAATTTTCTAAAGTAAGTGAATGGATGTGAATTGGAGCCACTGAAATAACTGTTAGGGTCATCAGATATAGAGCTTGGTATATCATTATTATAAATCCCTGTATTGCTGCAGCCAAAGAATGAAAAATAAACAGAATCTTTTTGCAGTACATAAAAAGGTGCAGTTGTCCAGGTGTATGTGTGAAATATTTTTCTTCACATGTGATTTAACTACTTTTCCTAAACAGTGTCCTTTATCCGTGGCAGAGTGACAGATGCACCTCTTTCCAGTGTGTCTCCAGCTTTTGTTGTGGTAAGAGATGTACCAAGCACAGCGGGCTAAAACATTTCAGTGGTTACTGAACAGTTGTGATTACAATTAAAGCTAAGTAAGGTATCCTAATGGCAAAGTACTTTTAGTGAAATTGATGCAGGCTGGATTTCATCCAGATTTCACACATTCTACAAATTTACTGTTGTCAGTTTGTATATTGAAATACATAAAGCTGGTCGCTTAAATAACTATAATCATTAGAAGAAGGTAACCAGATTCTTTTTTATTTCACAGATGAAGTTTGACAAAGAGGGAAATGTGACATCATTTGGTAAGTTTTACTGACTTGTTTTTTATTTGATGAGAAAAATCCAGGTTGTCATTGAGACTGATCAGTTATCTCTTTTACCCTGTGATGTGACCACTCTCACAGAGAGCAGGTACCATTTTCAGTTTATCCCCAGAGTACACATTTGATTTTAGCCATGACACTGCTTGCCTTAATAGTTTGTGTTAGTTCCCACACTTTTTTTTTTCAACAAGAGTTTTTTTTTTTTTTTTTATGTTATCTTTTTATATAGAAAGTGCTGAAAGCAATACGTATATAAGATGTGTTATGGCCTCTGCATTTGGTGTAGAGTCCTGTCTCGTATGAAGTCAAAAAAACACATAACACACAAGGGTATCTACATTATTCCCCTCTGCCTCTGTTCTTCAAACTGGAGTGATTTTATTTTTTTCTCTTACAGAGAAAAAGAAAACAGAGCTTTGCCAGGAGCTTAGTCTTCAGGCCAGAGACCTTCGCTTTCAGCACAGTACCAGCCTCGCTGCGAGAAACAACTGCATTATAATACGAATGGAGGTATGCTCGCTTTTTTTTCTTTTTTCTTATTGTGATCCATAACACATTTTGACCAAATTAACATGAAATTTTATCAGACTGGTGAGTAAGAGATTCAGTGATCACGAGCCTTAAACTAAACCATTTATGTAGTTGGATCGTAGGAATATAAATCTATACATCAATGTAGTCAATGAATCGTTACAGCCCTAATTCAAAGCCATTATGAAGTGAACTAAAACTCAATGCATGAAGCTCAATTGGAGTATTATTTACACATAAGACAAGAAAACAAAACTTGACTTTGTAGGAACTCTTTCCATCACATACACATCATTCCAGACAGAGTTTACAGACAAGCTTTGATATATCAGTCTTAATTTTGCTGACCTGTACAAATATGGGTTTTTTTAGTTGTGGCACTACTGAATGTGATGTTAACTCCTACTGGCACATTGCTGGTGTCCATAGTCAGCTCTGGGACAGACTGGTCTGTCGACATGGTGAAGAACTGTCTCATACCCACCCTCAAATGCAAAAGCAACTCTCAGCTGGGGCTAGAGGAACAGAGCCTTGGCATCTGCTGGGTTTGTGCCTCAGCAATTCAGTAGTTGTCAGTAAGAAGTCGTCCTTCTCAGAAGTCATTGTGGCCTAGAATAAATTATGAGAATGTAATCTAGCAACAGTGTTATATTAGTTGAGGTCTATTTGATGCATGTCTGTCTGTTGTCTTCCCTATGTTTTTGTTTTTCTCCCTATGATTCCCATTCTTGACAGCCTTGCATATTTTTAAGTGCTTTATATCTTTAACTGAGCTTACTCACCTACTCTCAGCCTTGACAACCTGCACACTGCCCTGAGGGTTATACACATAACCTTTATGATGGCCTGCAGGCGGTAAATGTAAGAATGAGGTGCACCAAGTGTACTCGGGGCCAGTGTAAAAGCACTTATCATAGGTGGAGGTAAATGTGACAACCAAAGCAGCAGCTGGCAGAGATATAAAACATAAAGATGATGTTTGTGAAGTACAAAAAATTTATTCTGATAAAGTAAAAGAGTGTTTTCTTAATGCTCGTATCTTCTTTGGTTAATGGGTCACATTTAAAAAGTGAAATGAATACATTCATTAGCATAAGAATAGGACAAATACCTTTACTTTTTGAATAATTGCTAAACAGTGAAGATGCAGGCCTGAAGTCAGAGATTGAGGAACTGATAGAAACATTTCTATATTCTGTACCTACGCATCTCTTTTTGACAAGCACAGAAAGCATAGAAACTGTATTTCTGTTGAAAATTTAAAAAGCAAAAAAAAAGAAAGAAAAACGTACTGTGACTGTTAGAAAGACAAACAAGTAAACAAACAAAGGGTTGAGTGACTGGTGCATCAAGTAGCCTAAAGTAGTGTACCTGTTAGGTTTACTTACTTCTGGTTCTGTAATTGATTATATCCTTAATAAACTAAACTAACACAAATACAGAGCAGAGCAGTGCAGTGCAGAGGGTGGTACGCTGAGAAGCCTCACTCATATATTGACTTTATGTGAATGCTGCTTTAGACCCAGGATGCAGAATGTGATCTGAAAGGTGCAGCTGTGTTGAATTTCAAATGTTCAAAACAGTTTAATCATTGACACATGTCTTTATTTGGTGTAATCTTTCAATATTGGGGATCAGAGCACATATTTTAGTGCTTTCTAACATAGCTTCTATCCTGCCCCTTGTGTGTCCACAGTCTCTTAAAGCCATTGTGACCCCGCAGTCCCTTTTGGTGGTGGATTTTCGTGGTCTAGGACTGGAACGCTGGTTGGTACTGGAGCTCGCCTCTCAGCTAGCATTGCAGACACACTCTCTGCCCTTCGAGTTCAGAGCACTAGAGGCCATACTGCAGCACACGGTGAGAAATTCTGTGTGTCCTTGTCTTGTTTAACCATGTTGTCACCCAGGTGAAACCTGTGTAAGATGAGGACGTACGTGGTTCACGTGTCTTGGTTTATCTGTGTCACTAGGTAAACACTCTACAAACCCGGCTGAATGAAGTTGAACCAGTATTACTGGACATATTGGAATCCCTGGTGGATCCTAAAATCCTTTCTGCTGATAGAAGTAAGCTGCATATACTGCTGCAAAACAGCAAGAGGTAAAGCACACAACTATACACACTGACAAAGCTTGTAAATGCAAAAAGGGTAAATTAGGTGAAGAGCAGAATTGCAATGTTTGACTATTTTGTTTTAACTAGAGCAGTTATCTTAGTGGCCATAACATTTTTAGCATATCAATTAAACTTTAATTTACTTTTAATCACTGCTTTTAATCCTTGGATCTTTGTATGGAGTTTTCAGTCTCAACAACACACATAGCACCATGGCAGTGTTACATCTTGACAGTTGCCTATTTTGTCTGTCTCTATTGTACCTCTGACAGTTTATCAGAGTTGGAAACGGACATAAAGGTTTTTAAGGACTCCTTGCTGAAGATTTTGGATGAGGACGAGATGATTGAAGAATTCTGTCTGACCAAGTGGACAGACCCAAGAGTTTTGTATGTTACATGTGCACTCACATACACTCACATCAGTCCTAACAGCAGCTCTCTTAAAACCTAACTTAAAGGCCCAGTCGCTGGCTGCAGTGAAAGACAAGACAGGATAAGACTTTGTTGATACCCCAAGGTGCTGACGTCTGCTTCTGTCACCTTCAAATAATGTTTTTTCTGGAGTATTTTGATAAAACAATATTAAGTATGTCTTCATGAGACATAAAAAGAACATTAAAGTTAGGGCAGGGGCAGTCGTGGAGAAACTACAAACGTGCACTCAAGGGGAAATGAAAATGCGACCACGAAGGGACTCGAACCCTCAATCTTCTGATCCGAAGTCAGACGCCTTATCCATTAGGCCACGCGGTCAGATGAAAGGAGACGTGGGCTGTGACTGGCTCGGTGCCTGGGACTCCCAGACGCTGGGCCTCGTGCCAGGAGCTTTGATTCTTGCTTTATCTCAATACACAGTCGATGTTTGACAATTTGTCGAAAAAGTTCATTGGTTCACATGAATGTTTTCATCGGCGCCGACGACATTTGCAATTTGTCCGAATGCGCGTGCACAAATGGCGCGTCCCCCTCTTTCTTGAACGTTTCTAACGGTGAAATCTTTGGTTAAATTGCGGTTACATTTTCGTATTTGTAATATGTAATGTGATGACAGCTGGATTACATGTATATTTCCCAACCGCCTCGGTCCAAACTCTTACATTATTATTATTATTATTATTATTATTATTTTCTAAGTGCTGCCTGCTTATAGGCCTCTTCATTCCTTCATGTCCTGTCACCTCGTACTCATCAACTAAACATGGACAGTTTGTGACCAGCTCAGAGTTTGGTGAACTCGAAACGCACGAATGAGGAAACATCATGGGCAAAATAGAAATTTAGGATAATAAGAAAATGTCCTTAAATCTGGACTGCTGAATTTTGAATATGATCATTTTAGACATTTATTTTATTGCTGCTCAGGACTAGACAAGGACCGACTTTGTGACAACTAAATTTATTTATATATATTTGATACATTTACAGTCATTTTTCATTTTTTTGGCAAAAGTCTTACATTAAAACTACATTTTCCTTTTTTTTAGTATAATATATAATATGACTGCTTACACTGATTTCTGAATGTGTTGATAACCTGGTCTTCTCTAAATCAGACCAGAATCAGACCAGGATTTCAGAATTTTTTGTGACTATATGTGCCTGTCTGTCTGTCTGTCTGTCTGCCTGCCTTTCTAGTGAGGAGAGCAGTTTGGGCATTGACCATGCTGAGGAGATGGAGCTGTTACTGGAAAATTACTATTTGCAGGTACTGCTTTTCTACTAAAAAAATATGTAACAATCAGATGTATGAATATTTCACTTCTCCCATTAAAATGAAATATTAACAATTTAAATGATTAAATTACGCATAACTAATGAATGAAAATTTTGAACTTCACTGCAGTGTACTGATGCCTCTGAAGCAGAATTACAGCTGGAAGGCGAATTGACCAAAAGCATTTATATTCACCTTTTTTGTGCTGTTTAACCCATCCACTTGCACTCCCTGATCTGTTTGTTTTTATATCAAAGGCACAGAAATACAATGTTAAATGTGATTGTGTGAGAATGTGTGTTGAATGTGGTGAGAGTGTTCATGCAGTGACAGAGAACTGCTCCATACAGGCTGAAGAGCTGGGGAACAAGGCCAGAGAACTGAAGGGGCTCATAGACGACTCAGAGAGTGTCATTTTTATCAATCTGGACAGGTACAAACATATGCTGGGTGTAGTATATATACATACATTATATGGATGCATATTTTTGAGTGACTCACAACACTGTGATTATAAATCCTGTAAATGGAGCTGCTTCACACACCATCTTGTATTTTACTGTATGTAGAATATTTGGACAATCCAAATTGTTTATTTCTAATATTTGTCATTTACAACCTTACAGTATGTGCCTCTTTTTTCCTTGCTCTGAAACTTGAAACAAAACACTTTCTGGCTTTACATGTGTTGTCTGTTTTTATTTCAGCCATCGTAATGTCATGATGCGTCTGAATCTGCAGCTGACAATGGGTTCCTTCTCCCTCTCCTTATTCGGTCTGATAGGAGTGGCCTTTGGTATGAATTTGACGTCATGCTTTGAGGAGGTGAGACAGCGTTCTATCACATGTGGAGTTTGACTGTTGTATTTTCTGTTCAACTTCTCAAATACATATGAATCTGTCTATGATATATTTTCTTGCTTTTTTTGATTTTATATACTGTAGATTACTTTGACTTTTGGACTGTTAGTCTGTTAAAATTAGCAACTTAAAGATCAATTTTTTTTTTTTATTATTTAGTTAAAAAATTAAAATTTTGTATGTTTGTAGGTTTCCCTGTGTGTATTTATCTTACATGTATCCACTCATGCTGAACCATGTGTCTTTCTATGTGCACTGTAACTTTTTGTATATTCATACTCACATATGTATTTTTCTTTATTCCCAGGATCCTCGTGTTTTCTGGCTGGTAACAGGCTTCATGTTCTTGGGCAGTGGGCTGATATGGAGACGACTGCTATCTTTCCTGGGACGACATCTAGAGCCATCAGTACCCCCACTAGTAATACACACATGCACAATATGTAGAACGTGGCACCATGACATCTCATATGGTCTTATGCATGTTCTGAGGCCAGTCCTCACCCCAAAGTCCTGATCATAATTTTATTCTGTAATTCCCAGGTTAACGAGTAGCTAAGGATCAAGTCATAAATGTCCTTTCTCCTGTTGTGATACAGATCCCTCCAGTTTGGAAGAGAAATCTGAAACCATCAGACATCAAAACAGGAGTCAGATGAAGTTCTACCTCCGATCTGTAAAATGCCACAGACCTCACAGAGACTCTGCAGCTTTAAAGACAATTATTTCATTACCCAGAACCTCCTGAGTTTTCTACAAGTGTGGGAAATCTTCATTTTTTTTAACACACTTCATTGTTTTATTCTCGCATGCCTACAAAAGAGAATCTTTGTGTTTTCATCATCGTATTCACCATGTCATACTGTCATCATTAGTTCAGATGCTTGATTAGATGTCTTTTATATCTAATCATATCATATCTGTGGATACATTGTGTGGGCACAGAGGTTTTTTTTATGGGTATATGTGTGTAGGCAAGAGGAACTGGAACAGAAACCAATAACAACTCACCTAATATGATAAGCACCTTAAAGGTAATTGTATGTTTCCTCATTTCATATGTGAAAAAGGTGTATTAAAAGGAAAACAATAAATGTGTGTAATGTCTATTGTCAGGGTTTATAAAGAATTATTTATGCTCTACACTCTTAACTATGTTGTGGGACTTTTCTAAATAGACCTTTTTTAATGGCAGACGTTTTGACTTGTCAAAGCAGAAAATGAACATGCAAATAATATTAATGCTGGCTCCCACCCATTTAGTGTCCACATAAACCATGATCCTGAGTCAGTATACAAAATATCATCTGGATGCTTTGCAGGGAATATTTTTGTAACAGTTTCTGCTCTGTAAGACAAGAATGTGTCAGGCGATAACATGGTATCTTGTGGGATTGTCAGCAGGACTGATTTAAAGCAGTGAGACAGGAATTATCTTCAGTAAATAAATGGCAAACAATGGCTGAGCTGCCTCTGCAGTTTTCCCCCATTCTTAAGAAAACAAACTACCTATAGTTTTATTGACAGTATCTCACTGTTACTGTGTCTCAAATTGATGTTTGAGGTTCTTGATATACATCAACCTTTCAATAGTATCAATGTTCCTATTTTCATGAAAGTGAGTTGAATCAACTGTATTGCCCTTACACCTAGGAATTTGCTTTGGTGAGCTCATAGTGCAACAAGGCACACGCAACACCATTCAATGTAATTCAACAATTTATACAGATAATAAATCCATAAATATTGTAGAATATACAAAATAGCAATACATAAAAAAAACATAAAAATACAAACCTTATGTGCCAGAACTCTGCAAGTTATTAGTATTCTGAATGTTAAAGGTGCAATCTGAATTAAAACATGCATGAACCAGAGGAAACCTTTGTCATCCTAGGATACTTTAGCCCGAAACAGACTATAGTATTATTATACATCCCTCTGTCACCACAGCAAACACACTGCCACTGTCTTACACTGGTGGTATCCAATCTGGAGTATAGGATACCTCTCATGGGTAAAAACAGTCTATAATTTAGTCTCTAAAATTATATTTATTTTTTCAAAATTTCTGTAATTGTTTTTTCTCTAACCTAAAAATCACTCTTTCGCTCACGCTGGTCAAAGCCAACATATGCAACAGGAGACAGAAGCTGTTAGAAACCACTGCCTTATAGTATTTAGGAAAAGTCCAGCCAAATACATGGTCACTGTTTCCCTGTGTATTATATTCAGTTCCTCAGACACATTAAAAATGTATTTTTAACAATATTCAATCACATAATAACTAAAAAGAAAGAAAATGTGAAAGCATGAAAACAAAGTAATACATATTTAAATATATCTAAATATATATATCTAAATTATAGTAAGTCCAAGTATGAAATAAGGAATAAATACATTTTTGATCATTTTAAGGCAATCAGGGCACCTTTGGCCACATTTACAACTTTGTCAGTAAAGTCCTTAATTCAAAAATGAATCTGATTTACATCCACTGAGAATAATATGTCACTGAATATTTTCCCCCGTTTTTTCAATATTTCACGTCATAAGTCATGTTTGACTTGGGTCCGTTTTGTGTTGTCATAACCATTTTTTCTGCACTAGAGGGAGTCATATGTCTAGTTCAGAATGCAGTTCGATGGCTGGTGTTTCCCTACACACCGCAGTCAGCTCCTTATCACAGGTACAAATACCATGAAAACATGAAATGTATGTGTTAATAAATGAGTGTGTAATGAAACACTACCAGGTGCATGTTAATCTTATTTGGTCATAAATTGACCTATAGCCTCTTGCGCTATAACATACTAGGCTTTATATCTTCAAAAGCAGCCAGAGCTTACACATTTACTAACCTTTACAAACTAGTGTTTGAGGGAACTATGTTATCTTTTAAAGAAAAGTCACTGTGACCTTTTATTTTATGGTGTAGCCTGGTTGGTATTTGTCTTTCCAACACAAAGGTGTCCATAAAGTAAGAAGTTCCCTAAAAAGACCACTATTTTCAGAGTAGCGTTTATTGCTATATGAAATAAATACCTACTAGTAACGAATATAGATAAGAGAAACAACTTTCACTCACCTTCTCATCATTTAAGGAGAGTTTCAGGACACTAAAGAACAAAAACTAACGCGTGGTACACAAATTTGTATGTCTATCTTTAGCTGTATTGTTGTTTGCTTTCTTTTGTGACATATTGGAGAATTTTACCTCTCAGGGTCTGACCTATGAAACAAATGTACTTTTCTTAGGTGAAAACAATTTCCTATAAAAAAAAAAAGAAAAAGAAAAAAAATCTGCCTGCATCAGCCTTGACAATCACTATGTGGGAGGGAATGGGTAAACATTGAGATAATCATATGACTCCAATATTCTTCCTGTTTGGTATAATTAGTGGTATTACAACTCTTCCCAATTTACAGCCATACCCCACCAGTATATGTGATATAGTGTTTATATGTGAGTAAATGTAGGCCACTGCATTGATCCATTAGTAAATCAGGATTGTGTGTGTGTGTGTGTGTGTGTTTTAAGAGTCGCGTCCATCCTCCTGCCTTCCTCAGTGAACGTCACGCCGCGTTGACGTCATCGCGGAGCCACGCTGCGCAGTCAGTCTAAACAACTTTTCCAGAGAAACTCCACATCACAACGCGTCCAGGAGCCGCCCGCTGAAGTGCCGAAATTTAACCTTTAAACGTGACCAGGGATCAGCTGAACGACAACACCTGCCCTTTTGACAGCTGCCGTTTCATTTTGGAAGTTAAGATGAGAAATGTGTGGCTGTTGTTCCTCGTCGGGGTGTCGACTGGGCTTATTAGTGAAAAAGTGAGTGGCTTTTTTCATTTTTACTCTAAATGTGAACCAGCTGACAATAATGAAAAACCTCAATGTTATTTGACTTGTAAACGACGAAACCGATATTGAGTTTTCTTTAACACAGGTTTGGTACAAGTTTAGCCGTTAGAGAGACAAACCTCCTTAACGTCTGATTTTGTTCAGGTGTTTCGGGTTCCCAAACAGGTTCCCCACAAAAACAACGTGAAATTATTTTAAATACAAAGGTATAAAATACACGGTGTATTTTATATTTCCCGTGTTGTTGAGAATATTTATTTTAAGGACACATTTTCGCAAATTGCTCCACCAGGACGTTTTATGTAAAGTCTGTCCTTAAATGATCTGCAGGATCAACATAAGCCTAGTTGTTTTTAAGCAAATGTGATCTACCAGGAACTATTTATACAAAAGATATGTGATTCCTTGTACTGACCTAAGGCTGATACTCAGCTACAGACTGAGCGTTATAACCCAAATTCAGGCGTCCAATTGGTGTCAAGTTCACACAGAGCGAAAGGCTGTTCAGCCCCCATCTCACAGCTTTGACATTTAAACCAAAACCTCCAGACCTGCCCTGAATTTCTCTCCCACGAATTTAAAATGTCATTATTTGCAAAAATGAAAATGGAGTCCTAATGAATAATAAACCAAAAAAAAGGTCTGTCTGTCTTCCACCTCCTCTCTTTTTCTCTGCGTGTCTGTCTGTAAAGCTGGAAAACACCTGGAAATGACAGGCTAAAGCAGAGCTCTGTACAATGTTAAAATTGTGGAGAAAAAAAAAATCCTGGTTGCATGATTTATTGACTGTAAAAGACGCAAATGAGAGCCAGGGAGCTGACACCTCACATGATATCTATGATTGATGGTATGTATATTGTGAAAGGTAGAGGACTGAAAACTGAGTCTTACTGGATGTTTTGTAGCGGGAACTGAAAAGTAAGTACACATTGGTTTAATACTGGAATAAATGCATCCCTACTCTGATCCACTTATGCCAAGATTCCCCTTTACTTCATACCACTAATACACATACTTTAGTCCTAAATTGCTGGGCGTGATGGGTTACATCATATATCCAAACTGTCTCTTTCCCTGAGTGCGGCTGAGTTGGTTATAGAATTACTTGTTAGTCAGTCAGCAATGTTGCTCACATCTGAAATATGAATGTACAAACAGGCTTTCTGCCTGTGACAGTTTATGAGCCGGTAGTTGTGTCATTTTCTGGATGGATGACTCACAGTGAGTCCAACAGGGCTAGTCCAGGCAAGCTTGAAACTGTGTGGGATCCAAGCAGTTTTCCATTCATCCAAAAAAGGCAAAAGGAAGAGCTCAACACCAGTTCTCATTATTATTATTAATGATTATTTGCATGGTGCCTGAAAACATTTAACAGGAAGACCAAATTATGCATGTATGGAAAAGAAATGATTAAATGAGAATCCATGTGCTCTGTTAATTAGCACAGTGTGAGTCACAACTTATTAGTGTTGTAAAAATGAGAGAAAGATTGCACACATCAGATCGGCTTCTGGCCTGTTTGACTTTCCTTTTTGTATGTCTATCTTTCAATCTCAGCATTTCCTTGAGGGATTTTCACGGCATTGTCAAACACATCAAAGAGACCTGAAGAGAGTTGTGAACAAGAGCTAACTTGGTTTTTACAATGGGAAATGCCACATTTGTACCACTTATTATTATTATTATACTAACTGTTGTTAAAAGACTAAATAGTGCTAGTGTTAACGGGTCAACCATTTTATTCTCATTGCCTTGTCAAACATACACCCCCTTGAACATAGCGTTGTGTGATGCCGCTGCTATCTAGTTGGTGTTGACAGGTTTTCTGTGTGCTTTTGCGGTTACACAACCTCACTTTTGACCTGGCTGCTGTCTCATTGACTTCCAGCTCATAATATTTTACTTAAGTAACTGTTGGCCCAGAAAACACAAGAAAATAAAGATTTGTTGTTCACAAGATTTAATAAATCCTAACACACTCACTCACTATCCCTGTTTTTGCGTCAATGTTTTACCACTGTGATGTGGCTATTTCCAGGAAACTGTCTTCACTATGACAAAGCACAGGGATACCAGATGGTTACATACAGTCTCTATGTACGTGCATATTTGCCATGTACATATATGTATGTTTTCCAGATGTGTGTAACCTTTAGAGTGACTGAATCAGGTCTTCCAGTAAACCCTAATGTATAACTTTGTGGCAGGGGGATGGACAGAGAAAACAGTAGCTGATTTTATTTGGCCTTTTGTCATTTGTTATCATTTTGTTTGTTTGTACATGTGTTTGAAAACAAACAAACACATAATTAACACTTTTAATTAATCAATTAATCAATAAACCAAAAATTATTCTGCAATAATTTTAATAATCAGTCACTTATCAAGCAAAAGTACCAAACTTTCTCTGGTTTCAGCTTCTTTGTTTTGTGTGTGTGTTTAGTTTTGACAAGCACAGCATCTGCTTTTGTAATCCCTGGCTGAAGATAGCAGGAATGTGAGAACCCTGTCTGTTATTTCAGTCAGTCTTGGTATTATGAGACCTCACTGTCCTTTGAAAATTGATGTTGATGATTTTCTGTTTGGCCTGTTTCCTTGCAGTGTGAACATCTGGTTTATCTCATAATGTTTTTCCTTCTATATTTCTTGTCATGTTGTTGGTTGTTACATTTCAGCTCAGACAAACTTCACTATCACTGGCTCCATGATTGAAATTGAGCTAAAGAATTTGAGTCTTGTTCTAGTTTAATAAGACTAAAAATAGGCCTACCCGTAGATTACTTATATGTTACAGAATGAAACAATAGAAATGGCACACAGTATAAATTCATTAGTCTAATCAGTTACTAGCTGCATAAATTGTTGGGTTTTGTTTGTTGCCTTATGGTTTCATTTTTGTTTACAGATAAGCATATGTATGTTGTCAAATGAAAGTTTGTGTTGGCACGAGAGGAATCATGCCTTAAGAGTTATTTTTATAATTTGTTTGTTTCACACTTAACATTCGTAAAGTGTGAATATTTATTGCAGCAAAAGACAGAATGGTAAACCTCCTCACACATCTTCTCTCACACCTGTTTAACCAGAAAAACACGGTACTGTCCCTGTGTCGTTCCATCTTTTTCCTTACTCAGACTCCCTCCTTTCTCCCTCTCTAAGCACCTGTGTTAGTGGAGGCATAGTATACATACCAGACATACTTCAGGTCTCAATGGGCTATATTCATCTACGCCTGTGTGTGTGTATGTGTGTCTGTCTCTGTGTCTGAATACCAACAACTGCTGAGCCATTCCTTTTTTTTTTTTTTTTTTTAAACTTCAGAGTCATTATCAGATTTCTTTGTGTTTCTGAGCTTCTGTCTGAAGTTATCTAGCATCTGTTTTCTGCTCAGAACAGGTTTTAGATGGAGAGACACGTAGGGCCTTGGTTTTCATCACACTCGTGTGCATGGATTGGTGGGAATCGTTTTTTCCACGTGTGTGTCTACTTGACCGATCTGTGTGTTGTCTTTTGAAGCTACTCTATCCATTCCTCCATTCCACACACACACACACACACAGAGCACTGATCTCTGCTGTGTGACTCTGTGAAGCTTCACAAATTACTGCCACAACACATAAAAGGAACAAAAAAACAGCCTCAAGCTACCATACATGCTGCAGTATGGATGGAATACACACAATGGTTAAACTCCTAGACACCAGTGAATACTGGCCAGCATAGGTCATTGGTTGTGAGGAGTATTGTCTTACCATAAGACTGAAGAGATGCTCACATGTTTTCAATTAGTGGAAGGAATTTTGCATGTGTGAATGAAGCTGATTTATGTCTATCTATGTCTCACCCTCCCTTGTATTTGTTAGTATTTCTCTCATGTTAGCATCAAATAAGTTACTAAAATGTCTGTCAATTTTCTTTCTCCCAGCTGTTGGTCTCCTCTGAGTCACCATTTTATCCATCAGATGACCTGTACCTAGATGACCAAACATCAGGTTACCTTCCTATAGATGATGAAGACAACATAGATGACTACTCAGGCTCAGGATCTGGAGACTATGGTGAGTAGACTACTGTCTCTTAAACTACTTTGGTTTTCTAGTAGTTGCACAATTGTTTATACATAATATAGACATTTATGTGTTCACAAACGCATTGTGATTTTTGTTAAGTAAAAGGAACACAAATAAATGTGTAGAAATTGTACATTATGGAACTTAATTCTGATTATGACCTCTCTAACACTGAACTGGCATGCTTTCACTCAAATTTCCTTACAAGCAGTACAAAAGTTTTCCCGATCTCAGGGTGTGTTTCCCAATCTACTATCTATCTACTCAGTCAAACGTGTCTGAGCAAATAAGCTATATGTATTATAGAGGCAAGAACTTGTAAATTTAGGCACAGAAGCACTATCTGTGTGCCAGATGTTTGTCCTGAGGTCATGTGAAGTTAACCAGGTGAGATTTTATTGGAAGCCCAAAGATGTCGGATACTTTCTGCCTTTATTATGAATGACTCACCATTATACCCAAACTAGATAACGTGTTGGAACATTTAGTTCATTCAAAGCATTCAGTGCGATCCCAACATGAGGCTTAAATGTGGTATGATGTGGTTATGTAAATTCCTGAAAGCTATAAAACTCACAGATTACATTCCTTCTGCATGTAACAAAACTGGTTAATTAAGATCCTCAGAGCACATTTAAAACATTATCAGGCAAAATTTAGATTGTTATATTGCAGGTAGATGATCGAGAGACCAACCAATTCTAAAATAGCTTTTATTAATGTCTTTTATGGTGTGAGGTTGAAAAGATAATGACTCTAAAGTGTTCCTCTATGTCATCTTACGGTGGAGTCACAGACGAATTACTCAGGAGGATCCTCAACTTCTCTAAGACCACAGTCTCCAAAGAAATGGTTCCATTTCAGCCACAGTCAACAGCAGACACTCCTCAAAACCCATCTACCACAGTGGCAGCACCGACAACAAACATATTCCCTGATGGAGACAACAGGGAAGAAGAGGTAGACTATACTTTTACTCAAATCTTTATCTTGTCTTCAGTCCCAAGACAAACCACCAGTTATATGCTATAGACCAATTTTAGATTTTCAACGTAAATACTTTCATACACATTTAATGATTGTTCAATGTTAGTAATCTCATGATTCTACATAATTCAAATCCCTTGCAAGTATATAGACCATTATAGAAATTTTTGTTTTTGTTTTGGTTGTGATGGTAGGGTGTGGAGATAGTTATTTTGTACTTCTGTAAATAAAGCTATAAAACTAAGAGCTTTAACAATGTATTTCCAACATCCACATCACTGTATAAATGCTGTTAATAAAATTATCCTCACACATTACATCTTTTAGACCCTACTTTCTAATCCAGTGTCTTATGCATCTAATTTCATGCGTGCGTATATTGTTTTTCAGGTGACAACTACTGGCCCAAAAGCTGACCAGTTCCCGGAGGGTACCAGCCCCAGCTCCACCAAGTTGCCTCCCAGTGAAACCACAACCAAATTCAGTTTAGATGTCACTGTAACCAAAGATATATATGAGGACAACATTCTGGATAACAGGGGTGTCTCCACATCCAAAGATGAAGAAAATGTCCCGGATGAAGTTGAGAATGTTATACCAGATGGTCAAAGAGATTTATATGAGATGGAACCTGAAGAAGTGACCTCTGAGAGCTTATGGGAGAGGACAGATGTTCTGGCAGGTAAGGATAGATTTCTATAAGGCCTTTTTAGAATATCAGGATTTAAAATGATGATTAAAACCATTTGTATTTGGTAAAATGATATATCTTAAAGTTAATGGTTTTTTTAACTACTTTTGACAGTGTTGTTCAGTCTAGGTCACAATATTGTCATACAATACAATACAGTCTAAAAAAATGATATATATATATATATTTATACACATCTTACACATCT
>CM076653.1:24300918-24469322 GCA_038496675.1 Rachycentron canadum
ACTACTTTTGACAGTGTTGTTCAGTCTAGGTCACAATATTGTCATACAATACAATACAGTCTAAAAAAATGATATATATATATATATATATATATATATATATATATTTTTTTGTTCTTATGTCTTTTCCAGCGGTGATAGCATGTGGAGTGATTGGATTCCTCTGTGCTGTTTTCCTCCTCCTCCTCCTCGCCTACCGCATGAAGAAGAAGGATGAAGGTAGCTATGACCTTGGAGACACCAAACTTTCCACGACAGCCTATCACAAAGCACCTACCAAGGAGTTTTACGCCTGAACTAACAAATGGGGACTGAATGGAATCTGTCACTTGCCAGTCAGGGCTGAGAATGGATCTATTAACAGCCGAAGATGATTCCTTTTGTTGAAGTTTGAAGTCAAGAACCTCTGCTCTTCTTCAGTGCTGCTTAGATCTTTTTCTTTCATCTTTCTTGCACTGCTCCCCTACCATCCTTTTATGTTTTTCTCCACATAATGTTCCCTTTTTGTCAAGAAGAGGTCAAAAGAGAACAAATAAGACTATTAAAAACATTCTTATCATTCCATCCTAAGGGAGGACTTTCAAAACACATCCTAAATTTTAATAAAGGAACCTTCTCTTTGGTGTCTCAGCAGAAAACAACCATTCTAGTCTAGGAAAGTAATTAACTTTTAAGTATTGATAACATTGTGCCTTTAAACCCATTACTTCCCTATGCTGAACCACACAGGGCTGAACTTGGTTCTGCATTACAGACTCAAATGTCCTATTTAGCAGAACCACATAGTGCCAGCTCAAAGAAACAGCACGTGGAAATAAACATGAATATCCTTAACACATTTTGAATGCTGTTCAATGAAATAGTGCCAGATATTGGATTAATACTTCAAAGAACCTTCACAGGCTGGTACCATTTTACTTTTACGTCTTGCATTGTTACATTTCGCTTTCTGTCAGACTTTTTTTTTTTTTTTTTTTTGTGTTTGTTTTTTTGTCATTATGAGGAATGAATCTGTTTTTTCATGTGCTGTCCAGTATTGCTATGAAAGATTTTGTTACTCTGCAGGTACATATTTTTGTTGTTTTTTCTTGAAGATATTTGACATTTATAGAACTGACCAAATATAAATGTGCCTTATTTGTCTTTGAATAATTTTTAGTAGCTTTTTTAATGTGTTTGCATATTTGGAGAAATGTTTTGATATGATAAATTTCTGTAAGCTTTTTTTTTTTTTTTTTTTTTTTTTTTTTTTTGTGATGTGATTTCAGCTTTCATTGCATTCATACATGAGTAGCCTTAAGCAGCTTAAAGTCCCTCAACCTTGCATCTGTCCAACACTGATATCATTTTCAGGACTCTTTCATTTGGTGACTAGGTGCAGCAAACATGGGACAGGATTGCTAAGGTCGAGCCAAGGCTAATGACTATAATTCACAAGCCATAGAAGTGACCAATGTTATCTGACGAAAGCCAAAGCACATTCCAGTCATACTGTCAACTGTATACGGCTATAATGGTGGGTTTGAAGTTTAACTGACAATTTCAGCATTTATGTTTTTTACAGTTTATAGTGTCCTGATTTATTCTTGCAGCAAGGTTGGAGACTTAAATTGCAATCAATGGCAGATTTCTAATTTCAGATTTCTTAGCTGAAATAAGTAGTGTAACTCACTGAGAGTTTCCACCTCTGATGTCAGGTTTTAAACAGTTTTCCTAATTCTCAGTCTTTACCTCAACTAGCCAACCAAATGAGTTTGGTATCTTATAGAGCTTGAATAAGAATAGGCTTAACAGCTATGACAACAGGGTGGTATTCCTAATTTTTTCTGGTGTATACCCTGTAAAAAGTATAGAATTTAGTGAAAATATTGTGTATTTGCCCTATGTATCGACTCTGAGGTATTTTATCTAACTACCTACTGCTTTTTATAGGTGAAAGAAGAGTATTCATGTCAGCTTCTTGTTGAAATGGCAGAGAAGTTGTCTTGAAGCACTACTGGCCTTACAGTGGCTTTACATATATATAACCAATATAGAAATGTTATTGGTTACAAAGATGACTAAGATCAGTGGTTGATACATACAGAGAGGTCGGGTCAAGTGGTTAAAGTAGACCTGCCATTTATCTATAGATTCTCATTAAAATTGCATTGATTATTGATTGTTTATTTCTGTTGTTCTGGGTCTGTTGAGTTTGAGTTTGATATTGCATAACAAATTATAGTTGGTATATGCAGTTCATAAGATTGTTATGGCCATTTACCTTTTGTTAAATGTCACTGCTTCTATCTGTCGCAGCAATTTGATAACCTTTGCGCAAGATTTTACATTTATATTTTGCGATTTAGTTATCACTACATTAAGTGTTTTCATGATATAACTCCCTTGGCCATAATAGTATAATAAGTAATAAAAACTACAAGACTACACTATCTGGATAAAAATGGAAACTACCTATTCACTACTATGGCTGGAATAAACAGGATGGTCTGATCACTAACTCACTGCAATTTACTGTTGATAATGTGTTATTTGTTGGTCATTTCAATCTCCAGTGCCTTGCAATTCATTGTCTACATTCACTAACGGTATTTGTGTCATGCTTCGACCTTCGAGCTGTGCAGAACTACATCTATAATAGTTCTGGGTTTGACTGCACTGTGCAAGTGTGGTCTGGGAGAATCAAACATTTCTGTTGGCACCAACAACAGAAATGTCAAACATAGCCGATAGCCATAGAGGGTTAAGACATTGGGTTGACTTGTTGACTATCCATCAGATTATGACACTCAATAACCTGTCTCTAGCATCTCCGTAAATTTATACAATATGTTGATGATGCTATAATTTGTATGTATTAATTTATACCTGCTTAGACAATTGTCCAGGTTGATAGGTCAGTGATAAATTGGGATTGTACAGTATTTACTCATGGATGAAGCCTCTTTGTACTTACTGCTCAGTTGTTGTTGTTTTTCTTTTTTGTTTTTGTTTTTTTTGTCCTAAGTTGAATATGAATTGACTGAAACCTTGAGTTTAAGCACCTACAAGATGGTAAGGACCAAAAAATTTCCCAATGAGACATAGGCTATGTGAGAGGGGGCCTACAGAGAACCGTGTTGCTGAAATGGTATATCTTATGAGGTTCACTACTGAATAAAAAGGTGGCTTTAATGCAATGCAGTTTGTCATTTTTCTGGCTTTGGGCATTGGTCAGAGTATAATATGCATTCTATATTTGCTCTTGTACACACACATCAGAACAGGACAGATGTATTCACTCAACAGTGTACATGCTAATGTTCAGCAGCCTACCTTCCCGTCTTAGCTTATGCTCTATCAAAGATCTTTTTTACAATAATTTCCAATTTATACTGTATCCTTGACACACAAACTCTTTGTGCTCATTGGCCATAATTTTATGTATGTACACAGTATTGTGAAATCTGTGTTTTAAACAAAAGTTTTTGTTCTCAATGTTGTGCATTCACTGGGAAAAACAGCAAAACAAAAACTATCAGATGTCCCTACACTGAAAGATCAACTGTTAGTAAAAGTAGTTATATGTAAGTTTTGTTCAACTTGTTTGCACAGTAGTTCAGAACATTTCTTACACATGGAGCCAAATGGTCAGATGTTTTCTGAAGCCCAATAATGCAGAGAAGGATAGCACAATGGCAGAGGAAATGGTGAAAAAAGATGCTGGTGAAAAACAGTGTTTCTGGTTTCATATATAATTGTAAACAAATGGAAAAGAGGTAGAACATGAAATGGATCCTCCTCAAAGAATGAATGTAGAGAATTAGTGATAGAGCAGGGAGGAGTCATTTGTTTTATTACAGTGTGGATACAATAAGAGGAACTTTGTAATTTGGTATGTGTATAATGTCAGGAGAAAGGCAAACAGCATTAATAGGAAGTTAATTTCTACAACTTGATCAAATCTTTGAGGGGTTCAAACATACTTGGAATTTAATATTTAGATTTGTCTACATGCAATATACCTAAATCTTTATGAAACAACAGCCCTGTCAACAACACTGTCAGCTAAGAACCCTTTACCTTGATGTATTTAATATATGACAAATATCTTGTGCTAGGCAATGAAACGTTTCTAGTAATTGGTATAGTAATTTGTAATCTGAACAGACTATTGTACCCATCGCTGGCATTTATCTATTGAACATTTAAACATATGAAATGGAGCTCAATTTCAAAATAAAAGGACCAGACAAAAACGGAAGTTAATTTGTTCATCTAATTGTAGCGTGTTTATAGATATTATAGCTCACTATATATTCGAACTTCGGGAACCTCATTCACAATTATTGTGTGTGGTTTTTTAAAAATATATATGCAGTTTATATTTGTTAATTTTTTTTGGAAAGTGTCTTTTATGAATAAAAGATAATGCTTTTATTGTGAAAAGAGGATAACCGAAAGTGTAGTTCGTTAACTACGTTGAAATGACGAATACGGAAGTGGTGTTTGTATTCCGGGCTTCAAGTTGCGTAGCTTGTATCTACACCACTTTTACTTCTATATAAAGTCTTTTAACGCCAGCGAAAACAAACTAGCTTTGGCCCGAAGGGTTTGTGTTTCTGTTATTTTTACGAAAATTTCAAGTCATGTTTTATGATAATTCTTAGTCGGTAACGTTAGTCTGTATTGAAACTTCCCTATGTCTATCTAACAGCATGTTTCTGATTAAAAAATAAATAAATAAATACATAACAACCCAAGAATAGGTCTTTGTTAACATTGAAATCTTGTGGTGTATTTGAATTGATAGGACGAGCTCAGACTTAAATTAGCAAGTCAATTGAAAGTGGTTAACTTGACTTCTCTCTTATAGTCAAAACGAGATAAAGGTAAATCTAGTAAACATTGATAAAATCAGATTGTATATTGTTGTGTATTGTTTGGAGTAATCTCTGTTAGATTCGCTGCACAGCAAGAACATTTGTGCTAATTGTTTTGAATGAGTTATTGAAATCTTGATTGTCCCAACTAAAGAGGTTCAGATTATCATTAAATGTGATTCAGTTAGTGAAACTGTACAGTGTTCTCCATATGAATTTGTGGCAATGTGGGATCTGTTATGTGCTGCTATTTCCAGGGAAATCCCTGATTATTTGACCATGACCATGTGATAACCACACTGATATTTCTCTGTTTACAGATGGCCTTGCAGGGGGGACTGCTCTTCCCTGCCTCTCTCTCAATGTTTCTCTGCATGTTGTCCTCTCTGTGTGACTCTCACCCTCATTCTGCTTGGTCATTGAGTTCAAGGGCTCTGGCCAGGGATGCGTCCAATAACACTGCAAGAAAAGGTATTCCTGTCATCAGCAAATAGATAAATCAATAGATATATAATAGATATAAGCCTATGCATGAAAATTGGTGCTGATGTCAGTTTGTCTTCAGTATTTTCTTTAGATATTATAAAAAGCAGTGGTACAAAAATAAAGTGCTTAAAATACGTATGAAATCCCTACCTTATAATTACAGCTCATGTTGGAGACTGGATTGAAATGTATTTCATCTCAACTCCTAACACACGTAGAAGATTCTTCTTGAGAGAGATTTTAGGATGACACCTGACTTTCTTTTCGTGTTTTCAGCTTCAGATATAGCAGCAGAGGTAGCAGGCTATGCTGATGTGGCAAAACTGATTATTGACTTGGCTGTGTTTGGCGCTGCCCAAAACCGGTCTTACAGACGGCTGGCCGACTTTACAGACACTGTAGGGAACCGTGTCAGTGGCTCACCCAACTTAGAGATGGCTATCAAATACATGTACAGTGCTATGACACAGGATGGGTTGGATGTCCATCTAGGTGAGTATGCCTTTTTATGTCTCACTTGATGCAGGATTTTAGAAATAAACAGATGATTCTCGTTCTCTGCTGAATGTAAGTAGTAGTTTTGCGCTTGTGTCTTCTTGTGCTCTTTCTTCTCCAGAGCCTGTCAAAATCCCACACTGGGTGAGAGGGAAGGAGACTGCAGAAATGATTGCACCCAGGGTCAAAAGTCTGGCTATACTGGGACTGGGTAGCAGTGTAGGAACACCACCTGAAGGTAAATATCATTACTATATAAAAACATCTTAATGATTGTAAACTGCCATCTGTCTCCCTTTTACTTCTCATTTCTTGTTGTCCCTGTTATCTCTGCAGGTATTGAGGCAGAAGTGTTGGTGGTTCAGTCTTTCGAGGAGCTGAAACGTAGAGGCAGTGAAGTCATTGGCAAGATTGTGGTCTTTAACCAACCATTTGTCAGCTATGGGGAGACAGTGGCTTACCGTGCTTTTGGTGCCTCTGAGGCAGCCAAAGAGGGAGCTGTGGCCACACTCATCCGATCTATCACTCCATTCTCTATTAACAGGTATCTATCCATCACTTAAGTACACTTCATTTTAAACTTTTCTGTCAAATAGTGAATGTTTACTCCATAGTAAAATTTCTCTGTCTTTATTTTTCCCTCTTTAGTCCCCACACAGGTTGGCAGGATTACCAGGAGGGAGTGAGGCGCATTCCTACAGCTTGTATCACCGTGGAGGATGCAGAACTGATGTGGCGTATGGCGCAAAGGGGGCAGAAGATTGTGGTCAGACTCACTATGGGAGCCAAGACTCTGCCGGATGCTGACTCTTTTAACACAGTGGCTGAAATAAAAGGCTGGCAGCACCCTGAGCAGGTAGCATTCACACATGCGCACACATGCTCACTTGCTTGCACATAAACACGTACCTGCTTGTCTGACTTGTTTATAACTTTAGCATCACTCAATTGTCTTTCTTTTTCTTTTAGTGTGCAGTGTAAAGATGCTGGTCAGGCCTTCTAATTAAATTGTGTGGGCTGCAGATATCCTGTCAGAATTACTTTTAAGACTCCATCTCTGGCTGCTCTTGTCTCTAGTTCTAACCTCTTTTTGCTGAATGAGGATATTCCCACAGATATTTAGTCCGCCTTTATTTTGCCGGTGTGTATGTGTGTGATTTAATCTTTCCAAAGAGGCATTGAGCTTGGCTCAGATGGAAATACTGAGATGTAATTTTCAATCATTTAATATACAGTGGGTTTCCATGGAAACACAACATTGTACAAACAAACAATTCACTTGTTGTTTTAGGGTTTTCTTGGTTTTGGAAATAAGTTTTTTACTTAAGGAATTAGAAGATTTGAAAAGTTAAAATTATCTTGCATTAATGAATCCCAAAACTCAGCACATATGAAATGGTTTACGTAAATTACAAGCTTGACATTACTGCATGTTCCTGAGATCACTGCATTTTTCCTCCTGGCCAATCTAAACAACTAAACTCTTTGTACTTATTTTTAATTATCAGGAAGAATAACTAATCGGCTATGTTTGAAACTAATGAGGCAGTGGGAACGTAAATGTAATTTGATTCCACAATGCACTGTGTGAAATATGTGATGCACCCCAGTCATAAAACACATTATCTGACCCATTTTGCAGCTAGCGTCACACAATGTCACACACAGCTCCTTGGCCCAAATCTAGGTAATGACCCAGACATGTCTAGCAGGTAGAACCAGATCACCGCATAAGGTGCTGCTGCACAAAAGTATGTAGCTACACTGTGGGAGCAACACTATGATGCCCCTTAAAAATATTACTATTACAACTATTTGTTGTGTCACTGCCTCGACATGGTTGAGAGCGTAGTCCAGGCGGTCCTGGATACCAGATGTGGCATTTTTAGCACCAATGTACATGTTGCCTACACACAGATGTGGATACACCACCAGGATTAAAAGGGCAGATTTAAATTAAAGTCATTGGAAGAAACTGTCTGGAGCTCTCATCCTCTCTGCTCAAAGTTGTGCCCTGTCTGACTAAGATGAAGGAGAAGTAGGATTAGCATTTCCTATTCATGGCGACTGCCCAGTAGGGTTGAACCGACTGGTTGGTTGAGGTGACTTTTGCTCTGTGACATGGTACAAATCAAATTGTTGAGCTCTTGATGCCAAATCCTGACCCACCCATCTTCATGCCTCAGCAGAAATCTAGATTCATCAGACCAGGCTGCATTTTCCAGTCTTCATGTGTCTGGTTTTGAGTCTGACCATTGCAGCCTGAGATTTCTAATATTGACTGTCATGAGTGGAACTCAATGTAGTTTGCTGTCATAGCTCATCCACGTCAAGGCTCAAGGTGCTGTGAGTTCTGATTCATTTCTGCTCATCAGAAAACTCCTGTCTGCATCAACATGCGAGGAGATAACGGTGGATCGTGTTTGCACTGAGAATTTGCCAACAGTGTGACTATGAACTGTATGTGTGTAAGCCTTTACTCCCTCACAGAGTCTTTATTGCAAATAGACCTGCTGATTCAACATAGCAAAACATCTTGTCATAACAGCATAGTCTAAGATGGCCAAACACAACTCACCTTGACTGCTAAGAGAGCACAAACAAGGTCTGGTTTGTATTTGCAATAATTTCATTATGTCTACTTTATTTCAGCTGTTTCCAATGTGTGCAATATAAGTTAACAGCTTTACAAACTGTAGTCTCTATTTGTGGGAAAAGGATGTAGATAACTTAAGAATCAGTCACAAGATTTGGATTAGAGGAACATTACTGATGTAAGTTGTTGCTATTTTTATCTGGGAACAACCGTTTGGTCCCTCATTATAGAAAAAGGAAATGAAACACATGGCATGGTTGACATCATTTTGGCTTTTTGAGTTGTGCTCTTGCTGACCGTAGCACAAAATGTGGTTAGGTTGTGTGTGTGTGTATGTGTGTGTTCATAGACAGACATACATTTGAGGTTTAGTGAATCATTTCCACAGTTTACCCTTTCAAGACTTTTCACAGTCCTCTGAGAATGATGAGTTGCTGGGATTTTTTCCACCCACTTAACTTCTCCAAATTGTCTTTTAAATTACAAATCGAGTTCAGTTTAATCTAAGTATTAAATGCAAATGTTAAATCTAAATGTTGGAGAAACAAAACATTTGGATAATATGCAAATAAAGAAAGGTAAATATGACAAAAGTTCACAAATATTGCTATAAATCATGTGGTGTGAAAACTAATTTAAAAAAATTTTCACCAGTGTTTTCAAATGTTTGGTAGTAAATGTGATGAAATGTTGATGTTAATTTCAATATACACCACTTTACAATCAGACCCCATTAAGATGGTCTCTCATGTTCTGGACTATGATGACTTTAATGAATTTAGTTGTCTTCACTGTCATTGTCACGGCACATAGTAAAAGGCAGCTATAAACAGACTGATAGTAGCAAGAGGGACAAAGTATATTAACATCTATACAATGGGGGTAGAAGGAGTTTTACTATTGTAAAAAATGCAATACACCAGAAAATTATCCACAATGGGTTGAAATAAATATGCATGTCTTGATATTTCATCAAGTCTGGTGAACCGAATTGTAGCAAGACAATTCCAAACTGAAACATGACTGTAAATTTCCTGAGGCATATAATAACATGGGACAAACTCTCACATGGAAAACAAACATGTTTGATTTAGATTTAAACATGTCTGGTATTGCAAAACAAATCCATTGATTCATAGGTCTCAGTATTTTTTTGTCCCTCTGTTTTAAATGCCTAAGTAGGACTTTACCTAAATGTTAATAGTACTGCTTTTATTTCAACTAAACTGTAGATTCCTGCAGCTTTAAACAGAAAATAGGATGTGTGTTGTGTGATGCATTAATTTTAACAAAAACAGTGTCCTCTGGGTCATTGCCCAGATAGGGCTTGAACAGGTCAGAAAATGTTTTGTAACATGGAACAACAGGTCAGGAACATCACATTGACAGGGAACTCACCTCTTCAAATTCCTCAAAATCCACAAATCACCCTGAACTGTATGTTTTTGTCTTTGTTTCCTGTTTTCCTGTCCTTGCTGATAAGTTTTTTTTAACTATAAAATCACGTGGACAAAATTTCCTACTGCATTCTTTCAATCTCCTTTTCTTTGTTTACATTCCTTTTATCTGTCCAATCTGCAAGGTAGTCTTACTGAGCGGTCATTTGGACAGTTGGGATGTGGGCCAGGGTGCCATGGATGATGGTGGTGGAGCCATGATTTCCTGGGAAGCCCTGTCACTCATCAAAGACTTAGGTAAGATAGACCATACCATAAAGGCAAACATAAATACAGTGCAGGACAATGTGAAGAGGTACTTCCACAGAAAGAAACATGCACATTGTATAGAAATACAGGAAGAAATCTGGACTGAGGCAAGCCTACACAAGCCTGTGAACAAAGTCAAGTACATGATTTAGTTTATTATTTCAGTAACCAGTTTGGCCCACTGAGCTCAATAGTATTCTTTAAAAACAAGTGACCAAGCTAAAAAAGTACAACTCTATTAGACTGTAGAAAAATGTAAACAAGCAAACTATAGCAAAGCTCCATGAAAGGGAGAAAAATATGCTGGTGCTTCATTTATCTCCAACAGCAAGGTAGTGAATTTGATGAAGAAGGATCAGAGTATCTAGTTCCAAATTTAGGGACAAATTATAAAACAATGCTTCAGACTGTAAACAGTAATTTCCTTCAACTGTTTGTAGAGGAACAAGAACACACATAATTAGGAAACAGACTGATATACAGTGGACTATTCTTATAGACAAAACAATGCAACTGAATAAGCCTATAATCTGACAGGTTTATCTGAGAGTACGAGGTCAACTGGTGAAAGGTTTTATAATCAGGAACATAAGTGTGGATTACATGTTTTAAATAAAAGAACTTCAATAGTAATAACTGAAGCCATTATTTCTTTTTTCTGTACATATTTCATCTACACTGCTGTGTGTTCATTCCTCATCTGTCTCTAGGTTTGCGTCCAAGGAGAACCCTGCGAACAGTGCTGTGGACGGCTGAAGAACAGGGGGGAGTCGGAGCGCAGCAGTACTACGATCTACACAAGGTACCATCTACTTCTATCTATCTACTAGTGCAGCTAAATTTTAATAACACCAGCGAAGCAAGGAGGGTTGCACTATGCTGTGAAAGTATAGACTACAGGAGTGTAGAAGTACACTTCCAGCAAACTGGAGAGGTCATGACTAGCTACCAAGTTTTTCTCTTTGTAAAGAATGTAAACGTCAGTCTACAATCTTACAGAGTTTTCCTCATTAGAGATTTGGCTGCCTACCAGGCCTTGACCCATAAGAACTCCACTCTGTAAAACAGAGGTACTGCATTTTTTCTTACCATTTTTCACTAATGTACTGCAACTCTTCAGTGGACTGCCCAGTCCTTACATTTGATTTACTGTATGATCATAAAGTAAATGTCCTCAATCAGTTAAGGCAGCTGGACTAGCAACTCCTAGTGGTTAGTTGAGTGTGTATATCCTGGTTTGAATGTAGCTGTGCTTAAGTTTACCACATGAGGACTCATGAGAACTGTTTGTTAATTCATTATTTCCAGTGACTGAGGTCTGTATTGGACTCAATTCAATGCTCTCTTGGCCTCTCACTTCTTCTATCTGCTCCGTCCTCTACATCCTTTCTCCACCCAGGTGAATCTGTCCAACTTTGACCTTGTCATGGAATCTGACTTGGGAACGTTCACCCCCGTGGGTCTACAGTTTACAGGCTCTGATGCGGCACGACAGGTGGGATTGGTGGCAACACTATCGCACAGTTATTAGTTTCAAGATTAGTTAATGTGCTTTTTTTCTTCACCAACTCCTTAATTAACATTTATGACTAAACCTTTAGATCACATCCTAATGTCCCAATGTTGAACTTACCATGTAACCTACCTCACCGTTGTTCATTTAAATTACATTTACTTTCTACTACAGCAGAGTCCATAGCAGCTATTGCAGAAAACCCAGGCTTAACCACAGAAGTATTTTGTGTTTTGTGTGAATGTGACACAGTAACGTTTAGTGACATGATTGCAGAATGTCTAATATTGGCTTATAGTCTTTTGTCTGAATTAAATTGGCCATTTAATTCAAGAATCAGGCAATGCATCTTGGTATTAAAATATTTTAAGCAATGTTGAACTAAAAGCGCTGGTGTATAACAGACTGTCTGTTGAGTCTGTTGAGCATTGCTGTGTCTTTTGGATATCCAGTCTGTCCAAACTGTAACCAGCTTTAAAATGAAGTTAAAAACTCCTCTGTTCTCCACTGTCTTTATTTAACCTTTTAATGTTGCTCTTTAAATAGATTTTATCTGTTATATAGTTTTTTTACTTTTTTAATACTGTCTTCCGATTAAACTTTTTGCTCCTTTTTTTTATGCTTCCTTTCTGTTAAGCACATTGAATGACATCTGTGTATGATAATGTACAAATAAATTAGCTTTGCCTTTATCAACAGGTGATGGAAGAAGTGGTCAAATTGTTGGCTCCCATTAATACGACTAAACTGGAGACACACGGAGAAGGGACAGACATCTCACCGTGGATGCAGGCGGGAGTACCAGGTCAGCTGAATCTGTCTGTTTCCAATTAGCAACATATAATATAACAGAGCACAGTAAAACTTGGTATTATAACAGCTTTATAAAATTTTACAATCTATAAATATAAAACAGAGAAATAGAAATGACTTTTTCATTTCTCTGGTTCTCGTGTTTATGAACTCTCCTTTCTTCTGAAAGTGCCGCATCTACAGGATCACATTAGGGGATATTTCCACTTTTAGAGGAATTTCTAGATAATTTCTAACTTTCTAGGGAATTTCCTCTTCTAAGTATGACTAAAAGCTGTTACAAGTAAAAAAAACTTGTCAAGAGTAAAGTTGACCCTTCAAAGCAAACTTGTGACTTTGTGTGAATTAAGATTAAATAGAAATAAAAGCCTAGAATTCATATAGTAAAATTGTGTGTTGCTAGAACACACAAACCTGAACCAGTATATTTCTATTGGCATCATATGTGTTGAAAAAAAAAAGCAAAGAAAGTCATTTTTGTATATTATTCTTTTGATATTGTATCCCATGTAACACAGATCAGGCTTTAGAGAGGCTTCTGGCACTTTAGTCTCAGAGATACTCAAGCTTGTTTCCTGTTAAATAACACATCTTTTAAAAAGCGCAGATACCTGGGAGCGCCCTGGTAGCTCACCTGGTGCAATGCATGCAACTTAGACTCAGTCCTTACCACAGCGGCTCAGTGTGAATCCAGCCTGTGCCCGTTGCTGCATGTCATCCTCTCTGTCGCAAACATTCCTGACACTCTCTCACTATCTTTATCACATTAAAGGCATAAAGCCCAGAAACTTAAAAACAAAAACAAAAAAATTAAAGCACAGATTCCACTGTAGATGATTTCAAATCCCTTGATTAAGATTATCAAGAAAAAGAAAGAAAGAAAAGAATTATTGTTATATATTTTTGTTTTTTGTATGTTTTTTACATTTCTGAATTGCTGAAACAGATTGAACCCACAGCAATGTTTCTTTTTTTTGATAGCTATTTAGTGGTTCAAACACCCTCTCTGCTCTGTCATGATTTTGTATGGGTGAAATGACATTTTACAGACATACATTGTTGTATAACCTTTGCTGCAACTAAAATGTGTAGCAGCTCACACCATTTCACTCAGACAAAAGTCACCGTTATGCCCGTTACACATTCTAATAATTTGCTGCACAGGCACATTGGTCCATGGCATTGTTCAAACCATAATAATCTATATTTTAAGCATTTCTTAAATTGTTTTATGTATAAATCTCTAGTCATTTACAAACTTCTACCCATGACAACATTTAATTTCCAAACAGGAAATAAACTGCACTATTTTACAATGAAAATAGTGACAGCTCATGTTGAATCCTCTAGTTCATAAACCACCATAGATAACCTGCATTTCTTCTCATCTGTAAGGTTGAGTCAAAGTCTCTTCAGTGGTGTCTTTACTATTGTTGATTGTAGGAATAGTTGTGGGCTGTCCAAGGGGGAGGCAAACACTGCAGTCTCTGTTGGGCCTGGGTAGCTTCAACGCATAGACAAAAAAATCGGTAATTCTGTCAGCGCTGGCTGTTATTTCAGTATGAATGAGCACAAAAATAATAATTCAATAAAATGACTCCTCACAACTCCATTTAAAAGTCCTTCACTCAAAATTGTGCTTGTGCTGGTGAAGGAAGAGGATTAGGAAGAAGACAGATTTGTATGTAACTTTTGGAATAAACAAAAGCCAGGATTTCTAATGTACGATATGTCTTTAGCTCTGGACTCCTTAGAATTTCCCTCTGGGAGCCATTTTGTTTTTACTTGGACAGGCCAATATGTTCATTGCTATATTTTATTACTTTATACAGTGGGGTCCAAGTTTACGTTAATGCCAAAGAAATAAATAGGATGCATCCAGAATGCCACATGCCCCCCCCCCATGAGTGATTTTTCATAAGTTGGATTGGTCCAGGTGAAGTGGCTTTAACTTGAGAACTGTACCTTATTGATGGCAATGGCAAAGTTGTCTAGTTGTTTTGAAACCTGATGGGTTAAGGTTGTTAATCAAAACAGTATTAATGGATGTTATGTAGAACCAGCAAGAGAGTGTTAACAGAGATTTAATGAAACAGGAAGCTTATCAGGTTCCATTTTAAAATAAAAGCTAAATCTGTTTTGTTTTTTTTTTAAAACAGATGATTAATTGACTGTTTTCCATCAACCCTTTCAAAAATGTTGGAGTGGATCCTGCATATCCTGAGTTTTTGCTGATTGTAGAGTTCATCTTTGAGCTGGGCGTTCACCTATTTTATAACCCGATTTATTGAGTCCTTGTCTCAAACTGATGGCTTCATCCTCCGAGTTCCAACACTGACCTTTTATTTGAGTCCTTAATTACTTGTACATGGCAGATATCTGTGTTTACAGTGACTGTATTTCTCATGAATCTAAAGTCAAACTAAGCTATTTAGAAAAATGCATGGGCACTTTAAAGTTTTTAGCAGTTTTAAGTAAAGTCAATAACTGTACTTACTCTACTTGAGTAGGTCTACAATGAAAAACCTAAATAGAGTGAAGTAGAAATGACAGCACACAATCAGTGTAAATTAATGAAACTTTGTTTTATTACAACACATGTACTAAGACTGTATGTGTGTTTTTAGATTTCTTAATATAAAAAGACAGAAATAAAATCCCCTCTTTACATAACTAGTTGAATAATGAAACCCATATGATCAGACCCAAGTATGATAGAACTGGGACCCATATATAGGATCCAGAGGCTGCTGACAGTTTACCTGTCCACACCGAAATCAGTTTTCATGCAGGCCTGCTCAGTCCCTGTGGCTTCACACAAAACACGTTTCTTTTCACTTCAGTCTGATAGTCTGAACACATGAAGGCAGTGAATGCCGTCTATGCAAAAAAAGTCCTTGTTTGGCAAGTGTGAAAGATTTCCCTATTGTTTTCACCTATTCCTCCTGTTGACTTTACAGGATCAACATCTCCTGTTGATTACCATTCCATCTTTAGCAGTAACAGTGAAAAATAAAAAGTTGAGATTTTTGGTCCAAACTGTTTTTCCACCACTGACTAGATTGTAGCAGAAGTGAACTTGCATTGTGCTCAGAAACACATTGCATCTACAATAACATTGAACCTTCAGCCAGGAAGACCACAATCACATCGGATCTGAAAAAAAATTAATAGAGAAGCCACTCAATTATTCAAATACAGTCTTGTATTAAAAAAGTAATTTAAATGGAGCAGCTGAGGGTTTTGTGCCTTGCTCAAGGACACTTTGAATGCGGTTGTGATCCAGGAATATTAAGACTTGAGTACTACAGTCTGTATCAGACAGAGTAAAGGGAAACTGTCATGAAAGCCCACTGTGAAAACTTAGACAAGCACTAGTTGAAGTTGGACAAAGGTACAGGTACCTTGTAACTGCTGACGCTGTTTCATAGGGCTTGTTTTACACCATAGTCCAAGTCCCCAGCGTTCTTATTTGTTCCGCTCACTAATCGTTCAATCACCAACCTCTCTCCATGAAGAAAGATTAAAAAAGGATAAAAACAAAATGCAGCTGCTAACCCACAGTGACAAGAGTCCTCAGAGTCATGGTGAATCCTGGTTCATGAAGCAGCATAAACTAGCTGCATTCGGAAGGGCCTTCCTCCTCGTCTGTAAGGCTGAGTCGGGGTCTCTTTGATGGTCTCTTTACTATTGTTGGTTGTAGGAACAATAGGGGACTGTCCAGGGGAAAGGTGAGGGTGCAAACACCACAGTCTTTGCTGGGCACTCGTGCCTGGGTAGCTTGAGAGACGAAGAAATTAGTCATTCTCACAATTTTATTCTCACAGAATATGCAATACGAATGAGCACACTCACTGTTAAGCTTGGTGAAAACAAAAACAACTAAATTTCATACATGACTTGATGACTTGTGGGACTACAAACCTGTACTTCGGATGTGATTTTGAAGAGTTTTCATAGATAGCTGTGTGCCAACTGATCTTTTCTCAGGGGGGTCAGTCTGGGAGGCTACGTGTCTGACAGCAGGCAAAATATGATGAATACTGCCACCGGTGCCCTTCACACAAACAAGAGAAAACGGCAATAATCCATTAAAAAGATCATTTAGAAACAATAAATTATGAGACTGTACAGAGATGCCTTTTATTTTCAGCAAAAACTAATTTGTTCTGTTTTTCTTAAACTTTCAATAATGAATAATTCAATGAGTTTTCTTTTATCTATTATAACACTAGTGATATTCTACAGTATTTTTGTATTATCTTAAAAAGCTTGGCATTGTTCATTTAACAAATGTTACTCAAACACAAGTATACAGTATTTTGGGGGAATTTTTCAGCACCAGTGAGTATTTTACAGAAGCAGAAAGGTGTAAGTTCATTTTAAGTCACAGGAACTATCGTCTGCTACCATGGACGTAGGTCTTAGAAAACATCCATGCCCTCTCCCACTTAGTGGTTGTGACAGACGAGTTAACGAGTCAGGAGATGAAAACTCTGCTGTATTGAAAAGGCAGAGCACGTTCATATCACAACAGAGTTTCTCCTCCAATTTACTTGTAAGGCCCACTCCCAATGTGTATCCTCACAAACTCTGAGACCTGATCCCAGTTTAGGGCTGTCCCTCTGTTAAAACTTCAAGAGCATGAGGGCTCTCAGACATAAGTCCACATTTCTGCAGACTTTGCCAGAGCACAGTTTATACCATTGTGATGTTAAAACCAGGGTTGGTGTGTCTTACCAGTGGATGCTCAGAAACATTAAAAACGGTTAATGACAAAATCGCTGTTAATCAAAGACAGTTAATTAATGAGCATAAAAAGAATGAACCTTAATGTTAATGTTACAATTTAAAGAAGTGTACATGTATATTTTACAACCACAGTTTGGTCTGGTTTTCCATAGTAAAAACAGGTATGATGATAAATTCCAAATGTTTTATATTCGCTATTATTCAACATATTTTTTTGTATTTATATATATTTTTTTTTACGGGGAGTAAATGAAAGTAAGTGATCTCTCCCAAATGCTGTCCGTTCCTCTCTCGATCATTTTGAGCCCATTGTGCAGCCTCTCGCACCCAAACAGGTGAGGTCAATAAAGTGTGTGAGGGTTCAGGTCAATAAAGTGTGTGAGGGTTCAGGTCAATAAAGTGTGTGAGGGTTCAGGTCTTAGATCTTGGAGGGGTCTCAGTCTGTCCACACCACAGATGTATTATACAGATCTACACTCCGGAGCAGAAGGTGGCGGTAATGTGCCAATAAACTGGATGTCAACAGCTAGTCGAGGAATTTTAAGCACAACTGACCCTTCAACCCTTTTTTTTTTTTTTAAACATATAGTCCATGGTTCAACCTGAATGTGTCTTTACATACAGTCTATTGTGTGTTCAACGCCCCTTCGTCTCCCCTATCAGAGACGCTGTGCTGTTTCCTCTGGGTTGAATGTGCTCGTGGTCAAACTCACAGGCAGATGATCCAAACGGGAGAACTTCACTGCTGCCTCCCCATTGAAACATAAAATATAACGCTAGTTTACTCACAGGTTGTGGGTTTGACGTCGGGCCCAACAACGTGGGGACTGACGTGTCCTTGATCACTAGTCTCTTTGAGAAACCTGCATTGTACTGAGCCTGATTGAGGAAGCAGTCGACGCTGAAATGAGCCGAGCACACGGTCAGATTCGGGCTGAAATGCTCCGGGATTTCAGAGAAAATAAACTTCAGCCACTGGTCTCTAATTTTACTATCCTTGGGAAGGGTGTGCAACGATAAATTGGCTCCCTGGCATCCTGCGATTGTGCAGCGCCTCCGCGACATTGTCCTGTGTGTAGCCTGCTAGCTCAGCGGCGGGATGACGTATGGTGTTTTCTTGTCAATAAAGTTACTACAACAACAACAAAAAATGTCGGCGGCGGCGGCTCTCCAGGTGTGTGCGGGGTATGGATGTATGATGTAGCGGTGAGCCGGACTGGAGACACGGCGGAGGGCGGTGACTGTGGCCGTGACATCACATCCTGACGGAAGACCCGACGTCCTGTTTTCGTGGGGGGGGTCCACACACTTTATTGATACCTTTATAGTAGGTGGCATGGTGGAACAGTGGTTAGCGCCGCTGCCTGGCTGGGTTCGATTCCTGATTTCTGTGTGTTTGCATATTCCCCCTGGCCTGGTGGGTCTTTTTCCCCCTCCGGACACATCTGGGTTTGCTCTAAACTGCCCGTGAGTGTGAATGGTCTCTGTATGTCTAAGGTCGGTGACCTGTCCAAGGTGAACCCCTCCCCCGCCCACTGTCAGCTGGGATTGACTCCATTTATAGAGGGGCCCGGGGTTTTATGGGCCCCTGATATAAAGGAGTATCATTTATTTTCACTCCTTTTTCATTAATATGTAGGATAAAGACAGGAGGGGTAATTGCAAATGTTTTGGTCATGGGTTTCAAACACTTTCTGTAGTAACACAAAGGAAAATCTGTGAGTCTGGGGTCTAACTTTAATCATTTAAGGGGTCCTTGAACTGAGAAAAGTGGTTATACAGCATCTTGACCTGCTGTATGATCAATAAAGACATTATGTGGTTTTTGATACTATGAGAAAAACACCACAAGCGATTTTAAGGTGCAGTACTCACCGTTGCAGTGCTTGGGGCTGTGTCCCGGATTGTCGGGATGGACCCTTTCTTCAGTATTAATTTAGAAACAACTCCAGCATCATACTGTCTCTGGTTGGGCACACACTCTGGAGCAAAATGTGCTGTACACACCAGAAAAGACTTCCTGCAGACATGTTTGCGCAAGTCTCCAAAAACAAACTCTACCCACTTGTCTGCAGTGTTTTTCTCTCTGGGGAGGCTGTGCAGTGATTTGTTCCAGGCTCTGCAGCCACGAACAATGCACTTTTCATGGCTGGGTTTCAGAGACATGGCTTCACTCTCTGGCCTGGCTCCCAACGTGTGGGCAGTGAGGGGTTATGGGAATTTCTTTAGCTGGATGACTATAGGTTGTCCGGTTTGACGTAGGAACCGGATCAATTGGTCGCTGGCCTGTGAAGCTGGGGGAGGGGGAGCTAGAGGTCTGGCAGTAGCAGGCGACTTCAGACTTGAACAGCTTTTTCTTTACACACGTTTTCAAAAAGCATAATCGAAACACATTTTCAGGATCTGGAACCACAGACTCAGCCTGGAGTCCGCAGTGTGCCTATTCTTCCTGGGAGCTTTACTCACCGGGGTCGTCCCTTTTGCTGGGGTTGGGACGGCATTAGGGTTGAGGAGAAGCTGCTTTTTAAACCCCATTTCCACCTCTGCATAGTTGGAGAAGCAGTCTCGGGTAAAGTGGCGATTGCACACGTACACGGAGGCGGAGGGTACGTCCAGCCGCCTCAGAGCATGCAGCCAGCGGCGCGCCGTCTCCCTGTCGGCCGGCAAAGAGTGCAGGCCCTCTGTGCGGGTGCACCCGGGATAGGCGCACTTGCGGCCCATGTTTGGCAGCTGACTTTGGGCCAGCCAACAGGGAAAGCTAACATGGCTAAAAACAAACAAACTTCAGTTTCTTCTGTCCCTGTGGATTCGCTGCTAATTATTTTCGCTTTACTGCCACCTATTGGACTGGAGTGTGGACATATTCATCCATATTGCCATAAAGTCATACATTAAAATGTTGCATATTGTGGCAAACTTGCATGGAAGAAAAACTGGAAGGCAGAGATCTTGCTTTCCAAAGCAATACCTGCACCCCAACACACTCTACAACTACAGCTAATATATTTTATTTAGCATTAAAAACTGAACGTGATGCTCAAAACAGTTGTTTCAGTCATGGTGGCCGATTACTAACTACAATTTAACACACTTGTGACCACATTAACAATGAACAGCTACCTCACACAACCATAACAAAACATAAATAACATTAAACCTGAAAACAGCATTGATAAAACAATGATGCTAGCATTCCCATAGGTCTTTACTCCTGAAACCATCAATAGTCAAAGTGATGAACACCCCGCCACTTGCTATAGTATTTTACTGCCATTTCCGCTAGTGCACTTATTTGACAAAACAATACAATGACAAGACCCGGCTACTATGTTATTCCACCTCTTCATTGTCCTTTACAATCAACTAGCAATTGGGACTAAAATCCGTTGGTTATAATGAAGTGACTGTACTTTATATTTACTACATTAAACCATAAAAGTAAATTTAGAGTCAAGTTTTGTTTCTAAACAAAATCTCATAGAGCTAATTTTGTTTCAACACTGATAGTTAAAAAAAAAAAAATCACCAAAGCAGAAAATGGCAGGTAGTCTTAGGAGGGAGTCAATGAACAGAGTAAAATAGAAAGGTAACCACAGGGAAAAGGAATATTTTTCTTCCTTTACTCTCTTACCAATTTTGCGTTTAGTGGCCAAAGTTATTTTTTCTGTTCTAGGGTTGGTCTGGCCAAGAAATATAATCACTTCTCGTATTTTTCAGACCTTTGCATTTACTTGCACAGTAATGTCCTGAAATGATGATGTTTCTCTTCAGATGTGAAATTTTGTCCAAGAATGTTTAAGCAGCTGACTCTTCAGCATGTAATTTTGTTTCAACCATCTTTCTCTCTGTCCCACACCAAGGTGCCAGCCTCCATGTGGCAGACAGTCGATACTTTTGGTTCCACCACAGTGAGGGTGATACCATGACAGTTCAGGACCCTCGAGACATGAACCTCTGCTCGGCATTGTGGGCCGTTGTTGCCTATGTCGTGGCAGACCTGCAAGACATGCTGCAAAGGTAGCCAGTAAGTGCAGAGGATTCTTAGCCTGCAGAGGACACGAAGAGAGGATGATCACTCTGAACCACAGCTGAAGATTTTTTAATGTCAGTTTCTGTTTACAATTTGAATGTGAATTGATTTTGGATCAGAAGGGAACCAGAAATTGTTGCCTTGTGTAATTTATATGTGGTATCAGTATTGTAAATGAATTGCAGTTGATCAAGATTTAAGTTCAAGTGCACTTTACAACCAAATTTAAATGTATACATGTAACGCAAGTAATGACTTAAAAACATGTTTTCTATTAAGATGTTAGATTTGCAAAGCATTGTAGAGGAGGTGTCATGGTTATTTTAAATCTGAAGAAAACTACAGTCCAGTCAGAGTCTACATCAGGACCAAAGAAAAGGTATAATAGGTTTTAAGTGAAAACCAAGAGCAAAATGTCATCATGGTATTTGGTAATTGTAGGGATTTTTAGAAAAACACATTATGCTTAGAAGAAGGGGAAAATTGTATGTGAGCTGATTCTATAAGTCCAGATGAGACCAAGAGAAAAAAACTGTGTATATGATAAAGGACGAAAACAAAAAAATATCTTCTCTGTCTTTTAAAGTGTATAAATTACAAGGTTGAGAAAGTGATGCTGTGAATTGACAGTAAGGGATATAGTGACAGATTAAAGTAGATAAGTAAGCTTGGCAACAATAAATGAGAAAAAAAAGATAAATGAGATGTATTGGCAAATTCAACATGCCAATACAGTTTTCAGTGTTTTCCAGAGGAAAAAAACTTGTCTTTGACAGCAATTTAAGTAACTGCTTACACTGTACTTAGTTGACTCTTGGCACATTTCTTTCTCCCTATGTCAGTTCAACATAATAAAGAATTTGTAATTGTGTAACGCAGTTCATCCCATCTGCTCATGTGACGCATTGCTTTGAGTTTTGCTGGTCATGTATTTTCTGTGAAATAAGAGGAAGATGATGAGGAGGACAAATGAGATATGTACAACAAGTGGTTGTTTCCATAGAAAGGAAGAGGAAAGAAGAAATGGAGAGGCAGAAGTAGGATGATGGGTAAAGAAATCATTAGAATGCAAAAAAAGAAGAAAGCTTTTTTCATACATGGCAGAAGAGGAAGTATTCATCATTTTGTAGGCACCACAAAGACCTGCACTGACGATACAACACACACAGCTGGGATCGCTTCAGCCTAAGAACTGATAACTCAGTACTCGCTGTGGGTGATGTCACGTTTAGTCAGCTAGCCAGTACAGATAAGGTCATTTTGCAAGCACAGATGTTTGTGTGTGTATGTGTGTGTGTGTGTTGAAATAGAATTTCGTAGCCTTTAGTAAGTGTCTGGTAAGCTCTTTCTCATGTGACTAACACTGATTCATGCAGACAGCTATGTTAGTGAAGAAAAACACAGGGAGTCGCACACATTCCTACTAATGTGATTTAGAAAACTAAATTCACACATTAACACCAGAAAGACATTGTCTGACAGTTTGAAATTCTATGCAAATCTACTTGTGTTTTGTGTGGCATTTTCTATTTACAGTGTACACCTTTTCTGTGATCATAGATGACCTGACCTTTTTTTTAGCAGCTGTAATGACGCTATGAAATTCTGGATGATTCTGGTGTTTCTGTACTCAACAAAAAACGCAGCCCACATACTTTATCATCTGCTCAGCTTGACTTTAGCTTCCTCAATTATTAGTTTTGATAGTTTGGTAACTTTTTAAATGAAAGAAAATTAATTCTACATCAAAGATGTGAATCAGACTCACGCAACAAACAAAATTAAATTGTTGTTTCATTCAAACCATTCTTGATTTGAAAATTATGACAGCAACCTTTACTTAAAAATAACTGATAAGTTTCTCCGTTGATGGATTTATCACCAAAGTGCTTTAGCTCTATATATGGTTTGATATAATCTGAGGACATTTAGCAGGTCTTTAACATCAATGTTTTGTTTTGTGTTACAAATTGTCATTTGAACAAGGTGGAGAACGGGGCAGATGAAAAGGTATATACTGTCAATATATACTGTGTCACCCATTCAGTGTGCAGAGCTTACATTTTTCAGTACCGGCCACCACCTTGTGGACATCCTTCAGCACAGCACCTACATTTTATCACTACGAAAACAAAAAGGTAGTAAGGACAATAAAACACGGAGTGATGACAATTTATTTCATTACCTACATGTAGCATTTTTTAATAAGAAAAACAACACGATTTTAATTAGTTATTTGTAATGACACCTGAAGACAGTTGACAAATACGTACAATCCTAACAGCAAGTAAAAAAAATTCTGACAATTACAATTGAAAACACATTGGGAATGAATATTCATTTCCAAGTGCAAATTTAACACTTCATGTAGCCACAGGCCTTCTGGAGTTGAAGACCTTGATCCCATTTTGCATTGAAGATCGAGCATATTTGGTCAGGAGAGCTCCAGTCGTCTGTTTCTCTCCACACAGGTCCCTGGACAAGGGGAAGAGGGGGATAGTAAAACATTACACATTTTAATGAAGCAGGTCTCTTAACTAGAAGAATAAAAAATCTGATAATTCACGTGTTATTCTGTCTTATTAAGATTATGATTGTTTCTTAGATGAATAACACCAACTGTATGTATGGCGTGATGTCCTCTTCTGTCCATTTCTCTCTAAGTGTGAAGAGGTGGTTGAAGCGCTCCAGCGTATCCTCTGGGAGATCCTCCACTCGCAGCAGGCAGATGGTTTCTGGCCGGGACATGCGGTCCACCAGGGCAACACTCTGGAAGATTTACAATGCCATTAGTGCTGAAGTCAGTCCCTCAAGACGCTTAGTAGGAATGAGTATAGAGAAAGACCTGAGGCAAATTGCTCCTTTGTCACAACAGCATTATTAGCTATAGCTAACTTCAGAACAACTATGCTCCATGTTAGCTCAGTCTAGTCAGGAGGCAAAGTAAAGAGATTAAGAAGAAGAGTCTGTAGATTTTAATGGATTCCTGACTCCTAGAGGTGTACAGCCTTTATATGCATTGTCAGGCCAACTTATTTTCCCCTTTTAAAATAAATAGAGCAGAATTTCTTTGAAAAATACTAAGATGACAGTCTTAATTGTGCATATTGACCATTTCATCGTTTTGACGTTTTCTGCAAATTACAATCTTTTCTACTTCAAATATTCAGGTGATTGTACTGAAAATATGTAGAATATGTAAATAATGTTGAGAACCTGTATCCTAAATGCACAACATTGACTGCAATAAATAGAAAAATGAAAACTCCAGCAAACATCTATTATGCAGATTGCTCTATAGAGCATAAGAGAGGTACAGACTAACCTTTAGCTGGTCCAGTCTTGTGCTCATTCCTTCTGGGACACTCTGTTGCCAGACCTCCTGAAACTCTCTCAGGTTGAACTTGACAGCATTGTGCAGCAGCATTAGTGCTATGCCCCGACAAACTTTATCCTTGTGTAGTGTGTAAAACACTTCATCTGCATAGATGAATGAAGATACAGAGATTTTAGAACTGTGAAGAGGCAAATAGGATTCTCCAACCAATTTACTAATGAAATCATATGGTCTATCAATTACATTTTTTTTTTTTTTTTTTTTTTACCATTTTCTGTATAACGTTTTCCATAGCAGTTCAAACAGTGCTCGATCATCTCTCTGTGAATAAGAAAGCAAACATTGCATTATTGGAACCTGGCCGACCATCTACTCTATTATAAGACTTATAATATATGCTTAGAAAGTCAGTATAACTTTGAATTTTCTTATATAGATTTCTACTGGAGAAAATGAGGATCTGCATCAATTTACTTGGGCTCCAATGGGGATAACTCCTCAAGACTGGTTTGAAGGGGAACCTTGTTAAAGGACCATGACTCAGAATCCACCAGCTGAGTCACATGACCAAGCAGCTTCATCTCATAGTCAAAGTCCAGCAAACGCCAATATCCTGAAAGAAAGAAAGATCTCTTTGCAACTCTTTGGAAACACCTGGTAGGCTAAATAATATATATGTACACATGTAAAAATAAACATTTTACCATCAATCAGACAGGCATGGATGGTCTCTAAGTGAGTCTTTATCTCCTCTTCACTGGCCTGAATCCTCTCCAACAGATCCTGCATTGTGTACTAACAACAAAAGAACGCAAAGGGAAGCACTTAGGAGGAGGTGCAATAACATTTAAGAGAAATGACATCTGAGCCAGCAATACTAAAATTTATGGTTTACCATCCATTTATTTTCTATTAGGAAAGGATAAACTATGAACAGATATTAACATAAAAGTCCCACACTCTTTCACTAGATGCATGGCATGATGCAGTCTGTTAGTGCTGCACTGATATTTCACCTTACAGAGATATAATTTGGAATAGTTAAATGTATTTAGGATTCAAGAATTTAGTGGCAGATACTGTGACAGACTTTGAACATAGCTAGTGAAAGAGTGAATATATCCATATACTCAGTCCTACTGGATATTATGTTGAATTCCTTCACTTTAGAACATGTTTTACCCTGTTCTCTGTGACCTCCGCCTGTCCTCCTAAAGCAGGTCCTTCATAGGGATTTTCCATTAAAAGCTTTGTCAGTTTCTTCAGTTTAGGACGGCCTTTCCTCAGTTCCCAGTAGCTGTTGCAAAATCCCCAGATCTACAACAGAAGAAGGATACTGTTAGTTTTATGTGGGTTGTAATTTCAACCAACCATTATGAGCTAGTGTCTGTCTTGTCATGTTACACTAAATATATATATTTGTGTGTATCTCATGCATCATTTACGTACCTGTGCATGCACCACTTGAGAGCTATCCTGGCTGTTTGTAAGTTGGTCTGGCGTTTTGCATCCTGGTACAAACAGCAGCAGGTTGGAGGTGTCAGCTATTTTAAGATCATAGGTCTTGTCACCACTGCAGAGCACAGCATGCTCATCTTTATCTCCCCGAATCACTAGACTGAAAAATAAGAATTGTTAGTTACCATTCATTAGTAACATACATATTACATATTTATGTTCACTTAAACTGGTTATGAGGTCATGGTTATGAGCTGATTCATTTATTACACAAAATGAATAATTTAGAAAAAAAATTATTTGTTTAAGCAATTTAAGTAAAATTTGAGCAACTGACCCAACTTTAAGATGAAAACAATTATTATGTCTTTGTTTTATATTATTATAATTTAAGTTACCTCTAGGTTTTACGTTGCTGTCAGATAAGACCTGCATTTTGAGTATGTCTGCTTCCGTTACTTTTTGACATTTAATTGATTCAACGATTACTCTACAGCTCCATCAACCATGAAACCAACAGAAAAAACATTATGAAAACATAACATCAAACATTTCTCACTTTTCTCGTTCGCATGATCAACACCTCACCTCTGGCCAGCTTCTATGTGTTTGCACAGTGTGTCATCCAGCTCCATCAGGCAGTAATCTGCGGACGAAACGTTTTCCCCAAAAGTCAGACAGTGGACTGTTTTCTGCAGATCCTCTTCTTTCAGTTTGGCGATCTGCAGCGTGGCCTGCACCTCCTCTAAAGTCCTCATGTTCAGCTTCTCACGGCAGATTAAGTCGATAATTTTGACGAATGAACTATTTTTGACTGGCGAGACAAACTGTCAGAAACTAGACGGTGATATGTTAAAACGAGAGAAAACTAAGCTGCTGCGTGACTGTCAAATTTACCCGCGCTCTTTCTATCGTGGGAAGGAAGTGAAATACGCCAGGGCGCGACGTCAAAATAAGACCGTGTAGAAACAACTTCTCAGAGGACTCTTAGATAAATACTAAAACTATTAAAATAGAAAATTTTCTGGTGCGGTATACTAACAAATTATACAAGTGTAGCCATCACGTGTATGTATATTTTGCTACATGGGCTAAATATAGAAAAAGCTTGAACATATGATCAGCGAAGTCTAAACTCTTGTTTCAACCGAATAACGTTAGGGAACGGACTGTCACTCACATTGAGGGTCAAATGTTTTGAGGATGTGCTAACACTGTCGTAGAAATGTCAAGTTTCTCCAGATCTGCCCAGGTGATTTTTTTTATACGCAATGCAACGTGTTATCTTATTTTTAACTCACAATTTGACTGTTACGTGTATGTAATGTAACGCGGGGCGATAGCCACACCTTTAGCTCGCGTTGCTAATAGCGAAGATTAGCTGTTAGCTCGTGGACAGTGTTCAGCAGTAGATGCCAACTGCCAAAAATGCCCACGGGTGTTTTAGTCAGACAATGTGCAATTAATTGTATATCTCGTATTATGTCTAGTTAATATTAGCACCTCCTAATTATACAAATTTTCGTCTATAGACTCACACGTTTCAAACCCGAAAGTTGAGGATAAGGACATCGTGAAACAGTTGACTGGCTACTGTTAATGTTAAAACTGCAGTGGAAACGACATATGTGTCAATTATTGAAATGGATTCAAAAAGTTGTGCGATACAGTGCATAAGTGTAAATATAAAATAAGGGTCGCTTAATGCCACGAATAGTGTTTACTCACCAGTTAACTTCATATAAAGTGCAGTAAATTGAAAAAAGCTAAATCAAATCAGCTTTTGTTCTGACCACGATTGGTTTATCGAACAGCGGCAGCTCTCCCAGGTGTATCAGAGCACTGTGGTGGACAAATTTCTATTATACTGTGTCTGTGGTTTAACTTACATTCAGCCTATTTCTGTGTAGGGGAGATGTCTGCTGACACGCACTTGCCTCTTCATACGAGCAGAGAACTGGGGTTGAACAGCAGTGCATTTGTGCTGTTGATGGTTGTGTTTGGTTTGTTCTGTAAATCTGTGCAAAAACCTCTGTTTACAAAGAATTTCTTTTAGTTGACTATTTATAGTGCCAGACTTAAGTAATACACACTTTATTGCAGAAAAAGTACAGTGACATTAACAAATTAGAAATTAATTACATATTCATTGAATAAAGGTACTATCTTTATAAAAGATCTGTGTGGATTCCTTATACCATTAAACCTGTCATGCCCTTGTGGCTATCAATTTATTCATCCCATTCTTTATTCCTCTCTGCTTTCAGCAATGGGCGACCTTTGCCCGCTCTTGGTTCTTAATTGATGGCAGGATGCAGCCTCCTGGGAAGATCGCAAGCATGTGTTCTGTGAGATTACAGGGGAAACACAAACCTATCTACCATGCACTCAGTAAGTAGGAGCTGAATCTCTCCTCTCCCCTCCAACCATCCCATCTGTGTTTGAAGTGATTACTACACATGAGTGCACCTATATCTGGCTCTTTCTGACTCAAACAACTGATCTGAGAAGTAATACAGCACGTATTAATACAATAGTTTAGTAGTTCCTAAGGAAAAGGCTGTTTGATAACAAAATAAAGCAGTGAGAATATTTTAAATACACACTTAAACAGATATTAACTTTTCCTGTGGCATGTTTTTAAGTGGCAAAAGTGTTTTGTTTTTTTTTTGTTTTTGTTTTTTTGCTGAGCCCATCCACAGCAGCATATCACTCTACACCAGCAGCTCCCTGCTGCTTCTTTAAACTGGCAGCGCACTGTCTCTGGCAGTTAATACACTAACTATAGATAAGTACCCTAACCCAGGTCAAATAACCCAAAATGTCACTTTAAGGTTGTTGTGGCATGAAATTACCACATGATGGAGGTAAAGGATACATTTTTTAAAATATTGTTTCTTTCTTCTCACTCAGTTTATTTCTTTAGCATGCTAGCTGCTGTTTTTGGTCTTATTATTGGCTGTCCAATATTTCTACTCATAATCTCATAACAACAATAACCCTTTGATCATCTTCACAGGTGACTGTGGGGACCATGTAGTAGTAATAAATACCAGACACATAGCTTTCTCTGGAAACAAATGGGAACAGAAAGTCTATTCATCACACACAGGGTAAGTGCTCTTTGAAACTACGAGACACTTTTCTTGTTGCTTTTTTCTCTTTTTGTTCATCATAAAATTTAAAAGCAAAGCATGTCTCAGTAGGCTCTTGTCAAAATTGCTAAGAATTACAGCAACCAATGAACACACCATAGCTTTTATAGTGATGACACACAATGAGGTCTGCATTGAATGCTTAAATATCCATTGGCTGCTGAATGCATCACCCATGTCCTACAACTTTGTACTTTAAAAAAACGGGACACTCAATCAAAATGAATTGTGTTTAGCTTTAAATCTTATTCTCTATCATGTAAGGTACCTATATATATAAAATAAATGTAAGTGAAGAAGAGTTGTTAGAGATATTAAAACTCCATGCCTCAGTTTGTCTTCACTGATTTAGCTTGTTTTTTCCAAAGGTTTCCAGGTGGCTTTAAACAAGTCACAGCTGCCCAGCTGCATCAAAAAGATCCAAAAGCTGTAAGTGTTGTTAGTCAGTATTTTTTCTTACCAACAAAAATGTCCTTAAGTCTCAGAAATGCCATCATACCTTGCACAGTGGATTTCTATTCTATTATACTGTGTATATAATTTTAATCCACATTCTTGGAGATTAGTATAATTTCTGTCTGCCACATGCTGTGCAGAGTAGGTGTTTCATAGTTTGACATTTATCCCTTCCTTCACGTGCTGCTTCTGCACATTAATGTGTAGTGTGGAGCACAGGGATTAAACAGCAGTGGATTTACACTGGAAATGGTGAAACCTAGTATGAGAATGTCAGTTCAGGGATAATTTCTGGGGTTTTGGTTGTGTTGCATATTCACGGGTTTAGGGTTACATTTCATGATGTTACAGGAAGACCAGAGTCTGGCTTTTTACACTCAAAGATAAAATTACATTTAGAACCTATTGTGGAGAGAGCAGCAGTCTCAGCTGCAGAGCACACGAAATTCATAACTCTTAAATCAATTCCTTCACCACAACAGCCCTATGTGGGCATTGGAGTTTATTTTTCATTTGATTCCACATCCAGAAAATACTCAGCAAACAATGTGTATTAGTCCAGATTCAAAATAATCCCCAACAAATTCATTTCTTTACTATTGTTGGTGTTTGCTAAAAACTACAATCCTAGGAAATTAGAGAGGCATAAATTGATGATATATATTCACGTCCTCTTTTTAAAAAGATATTATTATTTTCAGTAGGATAAAACAAGCTTGAGGTTGAACGGTACAGACAGAGTGGGGAAGTAAGAAAGTATCGAGAACTGGACTAAATTGACTCGTGTATTAATTCATGACATTGTTATATGATCTATTTGAGTGTGGTTTTTTGCTACATCAGGTGATTGTCCATTGATTCATTTTAATATCTGACTGACCCTCTCCCATGCTCATTGTAAAATGTATCTTTAGACTTGTCAGTGGAACATTTAACCTGAATGTTGAGCTTCACAGGTCGGTGAAGTTGATGTGATTTGATTTGATGTTACACAACTGGGCTGTTGAGAATCATTTAACATGTCAACAGCAGAGCTAGACAGCAAAAGCTTGCAGACCTTGTCCACATGCGGTTTGTGTAGGCTAATAAAAATACTGAAAAGTCATTTGGGAAACACTAAAAGTAGGTGAGTGACTTGTATTGGTTCCCAATCTGTAGTTTACAAAACTAGGAGACATGTCTGGGCTATTGGCTCTTTGCAGGTTTAAGTCCACCCTCTGACCACAGACGTGTGTCCTGATGGTGGTTCAGTTAAAATGAGGTTTGGAGAGTTGGAGAGAGAAGAGGGAGAAATAGAATTGGACTGATGAATGATTTGTCAGCGCTGCCTCTGTCCAGCATCTCTTTCCAATATATCTATCCAATATCTCAGTCCAGTAACTCTGTCCAAGTTGAATTCACATTTTAGCATCCAGACTCATATTCAGAAACAAAGTCAATTTTTGGGACGCAAATGTAAGAAAAATGTGGAAAAAAGGATGTAAGGTTACTTTTAGATGCTGACTTTTTTTTTTTTTTTTTTATGAGAAACAGTAAGTTTGACTTTTCAACCTTTTCAATGTGCTGCTTCTCAACAGATTGTAAAGTTGGCAGTTTACGGCATGCTGCCTAAAAACCTACAACGACGCACTATGATGCAGCGATTACACCTCTTTCCTGATGACGTAAGTCCTATTTCTCCTTATTTCTCAAAGTTGACAGGTTGACAGATACTCGCCCTACAACTTCATCCAGGCTTATTAAGGACTATCAGACAGAGAGCACATGATGAGGAAAAAATTTGCATTTCTCATTTTAATCTTCTTTTCCCAACCTTTTCCAGGGCAGTTAATTAATATACAATTAAGTAGTATATTGTAGTTCAACATGATTGTTGACTTTAATGTAGGAGAGTATTAGTTCGGGATCTATGTTTTACTGGCTGCTGTGGCTATATGAAGTTGTGGACATTGAGGACACTGCCCTGCGTTTCTCTCTGGGTTTAGAGACACCTCAGCATTTTTCACTTTGTATAACTTAAAGCCACAAGGATCATATGACAGTCTGTAACGTGACAGTCAAGTTCATTTGTAGTGCTCATTGTTTCAGCTCAGGGTTCAGAGCTTTACTTTGCCATTTAAGTTCACTTTCACTGCTCTCATCATCCTTGTTCCCAGATACAGCAGGCAGCTGTTTTGAGCAAACTCTGATAAACCAACTGTACGTCAGCTTAGCTCAGCACCTAATGACTTATTAGCTAGTTATTGACTAGCTGGTAACCAGAGAGCAGCATTGAGAAGCTAAAGAGCTTGATAAAAAACAAGAAACGGGTAAAGGGAAAGTGAATATTGGACTTGGATACACTGGATGGTCAGAAACAGGGCTCCAAATGAATGCTAATATTGCTCTTTATCTGCTTGATGTGTAAATAAGCAGTTGTTTGCTATGTCTTGTGTTTTCTGTATAGTGTTCAGAATTGCAGTTCATAGCGCAAACAAAAATCAGTGATCACGTTTAACCATCGGTGTGACTAATGTGTTTCCACTCAGTTCTCCGGTGTCAAACTGCTTTTTCTTACTACATTGCTCAAAAGAGAAAACATGCATTGCGTCATTGTTATGGTTAATTATGTTCTCTGCAGTTCATAGACAACACCTTTGGCGCGCTGTAGCATAAAATTTTTATTATTTTAGAATTGCATTGGTGAGATTCGGCAGCGTCACACATCATAGCTTCTGAAATGGATTGAAACAAAAAAAGTACTTGACAGGCTGTTAATTGACCTGGGCGTCATGCCCAAAAATTAACTTGATGTAAATTTTATCCATGTGGGAGCACCAACATTAATTCCATGTGTATATGAGAAGAGTAGAAAGTCAGATCATGGAGTTTGTGGCACATGGTGTCTGGTGTGAGAATTATAGGTGAGGAAAGTTTGATACCTGTCTTTTATTTCTTCCTGGTCCTGACTTGACATCTGGATTGATGTTATGCAGTGTGCATCCATAATTACAACCAGATGGACTTTCTGAGTCTCATGACTGTCTGCAGTCCCATCTGCAATTCAGAACAGTGCAGATAGTGTAAAGTTGCTGTAGTACTCTTGTTTCTGTGCCTTAAATTTGTCTTTTAGTCAAAACTATTTGTCCACTCCTTACTGAATCAGTAGGAACACACCCATCTTGAAAAAGTATTAATGAGAGCAACTGTCTGTCAACTCTGGAGAATGATGGCTTTGTCTTTGAGCCTTTGAGTAGAATATCTGAGCTGCTTCCGTGGTGTAAATGATACCCTCTTTTTTATTCTCACATTCTTTTTCATGTCCTTTCTTTTCTATTCTTTTCCCCCCATCCCATTTCCTTCCCTTCTCCTTTAATTTTGTGTCCTTCCTAAAACATTCTCCTTTTGTCCATCCCTCACCAGGACCTGCCAGAGGATATTCGAGCCAACCTGACGGAGGAGCTGCCTCAGCCCAGAGAGATCCCCAGGAAACTCAGCGAGTACACCCAGGAGGAGATCGATGCCTTCCCCAGGCTGTGGACACCGTATGTAGAAACACACACATACAGTTTGTACTCAAACGCAGCAACGCCAGAAGAAATGCACACGCTACACAGAGTGCACGTGTGGGTGACATAACATACACAGAAATACAGGAGGAGTTGATTGTAGTACACACAAAAACCTCCCCACGTGCCAGATTAACAGGATCAGTGACTCATTCTCTTTTTTGCTGTCTCCTTGTCAAAGACATTTTGGTGTGTTTGAGTGTGTTTGGAGTGTTACATTCATAAAAGGTCCTCTGTGCAATAGATTTTTTAAAATACCAAATGAATCATGGCCTCTGTTCTCACTGTCCTAAAAAAGCCATGCGAAACAGAAAGAGAGAGAAATACTATATTATTAGTTATTTGATGCCTTTTAATGATCATTTTTAGCTGTTAGAGATAATTACTGATGCTCCTGTAAAAACTACACTTGTACTGTCTTCACTTTTTCCTGGTTCAGTTGTCACAATATGACATTAAATATAATGATCGTTGGTAGAAGCTCATGAAATAACAAGAGTAATGCAAACACAAAAACACAGTTTTAGTGTTGTACTAATGAGGAACAGCCAAAAGAGGGTGATGTTGAACTGAGCACCACCTCAGTATGACCAACCTGCCCCTGTGATTCAGTAGTTGCGGTCAAGTAGTGTTAGGTGTCATCCTGTGATTGATTGGAATAGAGTAGCTGGTCATGTAGTGGTATCTTTTAATTAATTAATTAAATAAATAAATCATGCTTTCACTTACTTGTTTTTTGCATTGTGAGGAAATACAGGTTTGAGAGATGATGTTATGGCACCAACAAAGTGGCATTTTCATTTGGCATACATCTTTTCCTCAGCTGCGCTCATTTGGACTGGTTGTTGGCTGTAGAGGAGTCACAGTAGGCGGCATGTCACTGGTAATTAACCAGTGTGGTGCAAGCTTTGTGTCAATGAATACAGGGGGTTTCACACTCGTGCAGCGCTTTACTTTAGACCTTGTCAGTAGTGCAGAGCACATTGTTTTCATCGTCTTACTAAGCAACACATGCATGAACAGATCCAATTCAAACACCTGCCAACCCCCCTTTTGTGGCCAGTTTGACTCTGACACTTTCCCTCTGGGCAGGAAAAAATAAGATGCAATATTTCTCATTGTAAGTAAAAACACATGATACACAGAGAACAATGACTGACTTTTGGACAAGCAGACACTTGATTCATGGGAACAAACTTCCTAAGGTTAAAGATTCACTTTGTGAATTCAGTCATAGGAGCAACTAGATTCAGCTCTTATACTTAAATATATGACCTTTGCCCCCAAGTTCACATTTTTATTTGTCTTATTAAAGGTTTTTGTGATGTTTAGATGCCAGACTATCCAGAAAAACTTTAGAAATGATGACCATTGTTTATTTTGTGAGCAGCAATCATATATTGCTCAGCTGCTGCTCTGTAGATGTTGCATTGTTTCACATAAAACGTTTATCTCAAAGTTTTCAGCTTTTTCTCTGGGTGCTGGGCCAAACCTTTGAATATAAATAGTAAAATGTCACAAGCACATGTGGGGAGAGTCAGCTGCTTTCCACCGCTCCCTGACTGTTTAGACATACTAGCTTTTTCTGTGGGCCGTGAGACAGAGCATCTGTTATTTGGCATAATCGTATTCATGGCTTTTCTGAGTGCAGTATTTTCTGGTTGGAGATTAGACTGACATTGTGACCCGTGGTTTGATGCCATGATAAAGTCATCCTCTTGCATCTCTCTGGGCTCACCTGCAATAAACATCACTCGAACGGGTTAACTGAGCCCATTCTCTGCTCCAGCTGTTCAGCGCTAGCCTTAGCATCCGTCGGCATCTTCCAGCTGCTTAACCTAGTCAGGGTCACTGCTCTTTATCCACCTGAGCAGTAGCTCAACACACTGGCAGTCTTTACTTTAACAACTCAGAGGTTGTGATTGTTGATGAACAGGCAAGAAAAAGATAAAACAGTAAATGAAGTGTTGCCTTGTGGCTCAGCTATATAATGCAACTTTTTGTATTTACGTAGTAAATAATGTTTTACATAAATTGTCATGAGCTGGTTTATTAGTTACACATAGCTAAAACTAATGTAGTCTGATATAATACACCTTTATCAGGATTTATCATGAGTTGTTTTCGTTGAAATATTTTGAGAGATTTTGATCAATGGTTGATTCATCTGTGATTTAACCTGAGCTTCTTAATATAAATTGGCATTAAATTTAATGCAGGATTTTTGTATTAGACCTTATTAGTATAAAGGAGGTTAATGGAAGTTCATTTTCAGTTCCTTACTGCATGTTAAAAATAACATTTTATAGAAAATCAACAGCACTGGGTCTTTCCAGAAACAGCCTTCTGGTTTCTTTTGACTGTCCAGAATTGCACTTACAGTTTTCATTGGTATTAGCTTCACCAGAAGAAACAGTCTATTTTTAAAATTTGGACACTTTATTCTTGTGGGGAAGGGGGACATTTTTTCTGATGTTTTCGTGCTTTGAGCACCATAAAAAAATTCAACGAATCTTCATTGCATTAGTGTTGAGACAGAAATCTCAAAATCTAGTTGAATAAAATCAAATCTGCATGTTAAGTTACCAAAAGAGGCAATTGTTGCTGTAATTTGGGTTGATTAACCCTTTAAACCTACAAACAGCGCTTCATTATGATCCTGACACAATTTCGTTGTGGTTCACCCCTCCACCTGGTACTTGAAACACATTTGAACAAAACAACCCACGTTTGGAATGAACACTTGAAGTGAAATAACTGAATTCAATTAAGTGAAAACAGTGAATTTACACAGTGGGCTCTGATCCAAAAACTGTTTTCATTCTCTTCCTGACCTGAGTTTGTGCGCCTCGTACGGATGTGTACGGTGATAAATGAGCCGCTTCTTATTGTTTACTGATCCAATCTCCTCAGACAATCAGTGCGTGTGCTCAGGCCTGTCACTGCGTGGTTGTCAAGGTCAATCCTGGTTTATGTAAGAGACAGCTTTGGCCTGGTTAATATTCCCCCACACTCTGTCTTATTCATTTTGTGTGTGTGTGTGTGTGTGTGTGTGTGTGTGTGTGTGTGTGTGTGTGTGTGTGTGTGTGTGTCAGGGGAGATGAGGTTGAGGTCATTCAATCGTTACCCTTTATTAAACACATAGTTAATATTCTTTCTGAAAATGTTTGGAGCAGAGGCAAAAGATTATTATTGGATATGCAATAATAACCACACACACTCAGACATAGAAAAACGACAACATAAATATACTGCTGTAGTTGATAGCAGAGCTATTACACTTTATAATATTTTTTCTACTCTGTATCAAAACCAATACAACATGCTCTGATAGTATCTGTCTGCTGCAATTTCTGCCTGAAATTAAAGGGGAAAAAACACAAAGAGGATGCTGTGTCCTGTCTCATTTTGAAAAGAAAAAACGATAAGATCTTTCTGGTTTCTCATCTGTCACTTTCTCTCCATGTTTTTGCTTGTAATCGCTTCTTTCTCCAGACTTTTATGCCTCGCCATACTAATGTGCTGTCTTGTGTTTTCTCCACAGACCCGAAGACTACAAGATGAAATGAAATCAAGGCTCTTTGACGTGAGGGGATTTTCACATTGATGCTGCACCGAAGTTAACAGTTTCCTCCATTTTATTTGTAGTTATGATACATGAAGAAAAGTATTGTAAAGGTCAATTCAAAAGCACACTAAAAATAATTTTCTCTGTTCAGATGAATTGTTACACAAAGCCAGTTTTTGTGTTTCTGTGTAAATCCAGACAACAGCACTGGCATCAAAGCTTGACTGGATTTTACTAAAGCAGTCCCAAGTCATAACAGATGCCAGCATCATGGACACAAACCCTCTGCCTTTCTCTGTTGTTTTGGGGTTGACACAACCACAGTAGACCTGAATCATCCAGGACCAATTTGAGATTATCCCGTGTGGCTCAGCTGAATTATAAAATAGGCTATTAAACAATTTAATTAACCTGTGCTTGTCAAGTGTTTTATTTTCTTACATAATGTTGTTAAAGTTAAACAAATGACCTAAAACACAATGTTGTAGTTCATTACAGATTTATTGGTTATAAAAGCAAACAAAATAGAAAATAAATAAGTTCATATTGTACTAAGGGGCATGGTGGTGAGACACATTCCTCATTAAAACTGTTCAAGTTTGACAGTTGAAATCTCAAATGGACCAGGGCCAGCTCACAGCTAAACTTTTAGTCACTTTAGTGCTTGTTTTTTCAGACTGCAGTGTAGGAGGGGCAAAGTTTACTCTCGTTGTTCAGTCCTCGCTGGTTTCACAGAGAGGCAGCAGACTGTTTGGAATAATAACTACCTCCAGGTCTCCTTCCAGCGCGAGGTCAGAGGTCAACCAGTGAGATAACAGTTTCCACAGTGAGCAGGCCCGACTTTGCATAAGAACAATAAACAAAACAAACTGGGGTGGCAACACAAGACACAAACAACAGCAGTGTCCTTTAAATTCACCACAATCAGAGTTTTAAAACCCAGAACAGACCTGCTCTGTGTTTGTAGTGACAGAATGAAACATTGCAGGACAAAATGATGGTGGCCAGATTTCCTCTGAATGAAAATGATCATTTAGAAGATGAATTTGATTTGTTTTCCACAGTGTTAAAGGAAGGCATTAAGCTTGACAGACATTTGATGCATCTGCTTCTACATTTCATTTTGGGGGATTAACTCCCATAATAGCTCAGGCAAAAATACCAGTAAAGAGAAGCAAACTCAACACAATACTGTACGGAGAAATAACTTCAAAAACAGTTCAATAATCCTTTACACACTAAAATAAGCAGGGGAAACAGGTTTCATCATTATAAAAAGCAGCCTGTACAAATGTTGCCAGCTCATTGTCCTCAATGATTTGAAGTGTGAAATAATCTAGCTAGTTACATAAAACCAAAACAAGATGCACGTATCCAGTTACACACTCACTGGTTGGCTCAAAGGAGACATGCAGCTTCACACAAATAGAAGGGTTTAGTCCTGAAATCAGCTGTGAGATGGGAAGAGACAGGTCTTACCTTTACATTACCACTGGACGATGCTAACATAGATCAGGCACTTTTCGGACCCCCCATATACAGAGATATCGTACAAGTCCACAGAGCTATTTACACTATTTCACCTGGTGGAGAAACTCACTGGAGACGGGGGGATGGGGGGGTTCTCACCATAGTTTCAGATGGTGGGGATGGAGGGGTGTGATGTGTATGTGCATGTCAGTGTCTGATTTGTTTTTGCGTGTGATTATCAGTGTGTGTTTGTGTGTTGTGGCGTGCAGGGCTCAAGCACTTTAGGTGAGTCCATCCTTCCTCTAAAGTCCTGCCTCCTCACTCTCCTCCATGACGACAACATCACGTGAAAACCTCCTGGCGACGCCCGGCGACCTCAACTCCACATCCTCAGAGTGGAGGGGGCTCGAGCGGTAACCATGGCGACCGTGGGCCAAGTGAGAAGGCTGTTGGGGGTAGTACTGAGGGGGGTAACCACGATGGTAATAGGGGTCCTGCTCTTCCTCCTCCTCCTCTGCCTCGTCTTCTCCTTGGTCGTTGTTATAAGCCACTGCTGCAGGGTTGTACAGCTGGTTGTAGGGGGGGTTGTAGGGCTGGTAGCCACCATGAGGCAGGGGTTGGACTGGGGTGATGGGAGTATTTGGGGTCAGTTAAAGTGAATGTTTCTGGATCACCACATAAAACCACCACTACAGGTGAACAGAGAGCGAGGTTAAGGCTGGCTATGTGACTACAAATGAGGAGCAGCACAGCAGGAATGGGAAACATGCACAGGTGCAAATTGAAACTACAGCAGGTTTAAATGATTTTAAACAGTTAAAGTTTCTCATCCTATCTTACTGAGACTGAAATGAGTTCACTGGGACTGTGCATAAGCAGATTTGTGACCAAAAAACTTGGTTAATGACACTGAAGGAAAATGTTGCCCAGATCTGATCATTTTTCAAGAAATGAAAACATCACATCTGGTAAAATTTGGATTTTCTATCCAGGTCACTGTATGTGAGATGTACAGATAGAAGGAGCTGGTTAGTGATTAATGCAGCCAATCAGCATCAAAGCAATTCATCAGTACTTAGCTGAGATTAGCTTTGAGGAGATTTGAGCTGGAAGTGGGGTGAAGAGGAGGCTGCTGCAGCAAAGCATTGTGTGCACGAGTATTTGTTGACAGATGGCACTGTGATCAGCGGTTGCGATCGTCACAGCAGCGTTGTGTGGTTTTGTTTGGTCTTGTGGGAAGGTAAGCTCTTTTGTCTCAGAGACAGTGCAATGATGAAACACACATCTTAAAAGTTCAATCAATAAATTAAGCTCATAGAAAAATGTATCCAGTTTATCTTTGTAATAAACATGTCATGTGCAATAAGACTGAAAATCTCTTGTGAATAATGTTTATAAAAACTTGCACATGACCCAAATGAGGGCTTAAAGTTGCTTAAAATCACTTTCTCTATTAAAGCCACCTTACTTTTTTTCTAAATGTTGCAACTGAAAAAGAAAAATGGATGATAAAAAACATTTAAAAAACACTGCTGCAAGGATTAGTAGTTAAACACTGGGGCCAGGAGTAATTATCCATCTCAGGAAACATGGAGGCCTCAAGGGAATCACTGAATATATCAGTTTCCTCAGTTTCTAGTATAATGTACAGGGCACAGAGTGAGTGATGGAAGGAGGTGAGCACAGGAGGAGGAGGAGGAGGAGGACGGTTGGAGAATGCTCCTCAGTAATCATTCCCATAGTCCTGTTGAACTTCAGGCAGAAAGATGAGGAAACAGAGGGATGGGAACACAGGGAGGGAGGAAAAAAGTCAGAAGCTGTTACACCTCATATCAGAAAGAAAACCCAACGACACCGACGAAGAGTTAAACCTCTCAAACTGTACTGACAGACACTTTTCCAGCTGTTGGGTTGCGGTTTTGGAGGTAGAAAAGTTGATCTTGGAATCTGCTTTTCTCTTTTAGAGGAAGAAAATACACCCACCCAGAGTAATTCTTACAATAAATTTAGCTCTAATAAATATTAAGACATTCATATAAAATGTTTGGAAAGATGGAAAATGTGTCAGATCTCTATTTCTCTTTCTTTACACGAGAAAGTGGAAATAAAGATTTCCAACACAGAGAACAGAAGTACAACCTGAGTGATTGTAGTCCATAAAATACACTAGGACAAGCATGCCTTGTGAGTAATACAGAGTCAAACATTATTGAGGTGATTTCTTGCAGTACTACTAACACACCACAGTTGCAGTTTAACTGCTGGTGTGTGTTTTATTGGCAATTAGGCTCCTCAGTGAAAGCTCATTTGAAGGCGTTTTGTTTCACACACACAGCTACAGCAAACTCTGAAGTCAGTGAAACGATGTCTCCAGGAATAAGATCTGAGAGGTGAAGGCTGGGTTTTCCCTTGTTTTCTTGAGTATTTTAAAGCAATATGTCAGTTTGAGGTATTTAACTACTTAACCAGAGAAGGACAAACTTGTTCTTGCCCTGTTATGTATCTGCTTGCTGCTCCAAGATATGCCCAAGGGTGAGTTGATAATTTACATGCCTGCAGGATCAAGTGTCTTTCTCCCATTTCTCAGAAGCAGGTTATAGACGTCTTTATCCTCTGACCATAATGGATCTGCTAATTTCTTACAGACACTAATTTCACTCTTAACGGTGTAATCGTGAATACTTTTTTTTTTTTTTTTTACGTGTCTTATCCAAGAACATGGGAGCAGTAATTCTGAAAAGTAAGTGTGATGTATGCAAACTCCTTCACACCCATTTGCACCATGACTCATGTGACCCTTACATGAAGATGGGTCAACAACGCGTGACCTCAATGACTCAAGATATTAATGATACCCCAGAGGTTAAATACCTAAGACTCCCCACCAGTCAGTGGGAGCTGAAGAAGCCTTACAAATGACGGGTCAAACCTCAGGCAAGTCTAGTTGCCTTTGTGGAGCACTTGAAAATACCATAAACTGGATGACAGGGAATCTTAACAGACGTCGTAGGCTAATGATTATGTAACCCTTGTCTTTAATCACATACCTTGGAAATGTTTGTAGAAGCAAAACAGAAATAAAAAATCATTAATATGTCTGTCTTACTCTGGTTTAGCAGGAAAACACTAGCACGTTTACTAAAAAACCCTGAACTTTCTCTTTAAAACTTACAAAGACAAAGCAACACTGCTGCTGTCAAAGTAAGAACGCACTCCTTTGTTGCTTTGAAGTGGTCAAGGAGGCTGTGTTTCCTTGTTTGAAATAAAAAAATATTATGACTGGAATCAATTCATATAAAATAAATCTGGTTTGATGGATGAAGTAATGTCTCATCCATCAGCTACTTTCAGCACTCAGTATATCTGCAGGATGACTTGTCAGAAGCTGTTAGATGTGTAATGTCCTTGTGATGGCCCAAGACACTGGGCACATTCAGCTTCAAGGTCATCAGCAGTATGAATATTCAAAGTGTGTGTCGGCATATTTTATTAGGTCTGAATACAGACAAACAGTTTTGGTCAGTGACACAGTTAACATCTCAATCCTTCAGTGTGGACATGAATATATAAACTTCACAGTGGAACAACTATAAAAGCCAGATTACTCCCCAATTCTCTGAGAGCTTTATGAGAACAATAACCGCCTCAGAGCCGGCTGTCACTGTGAAAACAATATTTCTGAGTTTTATATTTAGAAAAGGTGGTTTATAAGATGGAACGACTGGGCAGGGCTGGATGGTTTAATACGTTTATGTTAATAAATTAGCAAACATTAAAAATAAAGTTTTTATAAAAAGTGAATGTCTGAATTTATTCTTCAGTAGTTTGATGCTTCGAACAAATTATTTTTGTAGAGTGACAAAATATAATTAATGCTCTAAATAAAGAATGTTTTGGTAAAGTCTGGATATTGTGTGTTTAGAAATGGTTCCAGTCAAAATGTCACTTTGTTTGCCAGAACCTGACGTTTCTATGAACCCTGCATGTGTCTGCTCCTGTATTCATTTGTCTCTCGTTCATGGCTGTAGTGCTTTGTGTGCTTTGGGTATAAAAACTCACAGCAGCTCAGGCGGAGCTGAGCATGCATTTTTCAAAAGGCTCTCCTGTTTTATTGACAGTGAACTTAAGAGCATGTTAGAGATCTTTGCATCTTTGAATTTTACAGACGTGTCCACATTTTTATCTCCTGGTATTTTAGTGTGCTGTGTACTGAAGGTATCACTTGGCATTTAACTGGTGTGAGAATGTGTGTCTGGCTACTTTCAATGTGGTAACCCAGACAATCTGTCTCCATTCAGTTTGTGGTGTTACTGCTGAGGCAACACTATGCTTGAAGTAGCCCTGTTTAGCATTTATAAGTAGTTGGCCATAAAAATATTTAATGGATGGTTTATACCACAGTATAGTGGAATAGCAAGCAGATACTGTTTTTTTTATTTATTTGTCAATAAATACAACTCCTCCGCAGTTAAGGCGGAGTAGTTACAACTACAGTTGTAAAATATGTAATAATGTATTTGTAGAAGTTAGAATTATTACTGCATCTTAATAAATGCTTAAAATTTAGCTGCACACTACATTATAGTGTTTTACAAACCATTTATTAAATGTTTGTATACTACTTGTAAATGCTAAAGGTGGGGGTTGGATGATGTTTACCTCCAACGTTGTATCCCAGACATGAGTTCTGGTCACAGTATCCTGGTGGACCAGCTGCTCCAGTGGAGCCTGGATTCCCCGGCCTCCCTGCTGTCCCCGGGTTACCAGGTCGACCAGGTGGTCCCTGGCTGCCCGTCCGTCCTTCACCTGGCAGGCCTGAGGGTAGAGGAAGAGTTGGTGTTGAATGACAAAGTCAGTCATCAATAAACATTTGTTAAAACAACTCCGGTGATGTGACAGAGAAGGGTCACAGGAATAGAGAAAAAAGGGAGGTAAACAAACTGAAAATGTGCCATCCAGCGTACACACTGTTACTGCACTATCACCCCCTCAATCTCCTCTAAATCCCCCTCTCTGCTGCTGTAACAACATGACATAAAAAAAATTAGGGGGCAACTAACGTTTGCTTGTCATTTCTGGATAAGGGAGATGATAGTGAATGTCCTGAGGGCAGGTGCAGGAATAACAGCTCTGGGCTGATATTAAGCCGGAGGCTTCTGTTTGTTGTTTACACGGACTCACTTCAGCAGTCAGCAGAAATATGAAATCAGTGGAGTTTCATTTGCTAAGTGCTAAAACTATTATCCCAGAAAAGCACAGTGGTTTCCCCTATACCTTCCTCAAGTTTGTGGATCTTTTAAAAGTTGTGTGATCATACAAAAGTTTCCAGGGTTTTCTGTCAGCCTGTTCTGTGAGTATTGATCGCACAACAGTAAACAGAAAATCTCATTCCTGAGGGGGACATATTTTCATAACACAAAACTCAAACTCCACACAAGGAAAATCAATACAGAGAATTATATTCATGGTCCAAAACGTCTGGTTGCTTTTCTTAGACAGAGATTCAACAGAGAGCAAATCCAAAACGGATTAAGTCTCTGTGTCATTTAATTCTATTGTTTAAATATTTGAAACATTTTTGGTCTTATTCATAGGGACCACAATGAAAAAAATTCCACATACAGTAGTATGTGGTCACAGATTAAAAACACCAAAAACAAAATGTTTGGAACAGGATAATGCTAAATGATCAGATTTTAAAAGTAGCTGCGTCATCTCCAAATGTTATCTGAGCATTAACAGTGGATTCAGTTTGTTGTGTTGTGCTTATGAGGGGCCCTCTGAGGACCATGTTTGTGTTTGTCTGTATCTTACCCGGAGAGCCAGGTGGCCCTCGAGGTCCCTGATTCCCAACCCCTGGATTCCCTCTGTCTCCCTTCTCTCCTGGCAGACCTGGAAACACACACAGTTCACAGAGATCCACATTTAGATGAAAGGCACATGTCACTTTCTTTTTCTTTGGATGTAAGACTTTCACTTGTAATTAAGTATCCTGACATTGTTGCATTGGTGCTTTTGCTTATTCTGAATACTCTTCCACCACTGTGCCATCCCATCATCTGTATTAATGTTGCAAATTTTTGTAGAGAATGTGCTGGATAAATTATGTCTGGATGATCTGTCTAATAAAATGTATGATAAACCCAGAGTCCCAGTGCTCAGTGCTGCTGTCAAGTAGAGCAGCTGTTTGAATGACCTAATGGAATGGAGTTTTTTTTCACTCACTCTAATATTAGAGAACCACATTAAAACGATCTACAGATTTACTGTCCTGCTGCTTTTATCACTGTCTTAATCAGTTGTAAAGAGCAAATAAGCATAGTGGGGCTGAGGAAAAACATTTTACCTGAATAAAAATGTATTCTCTACAGTGATGGTATCTAGTTTGTTAATTGGCCCTCTGTTGACCCAACGCATAGCTGATCCTGTTTCTTGCATGTGGACCATCTACAATAATAGCAACATATCTAATTGTGTGTGTGTGTGCGTGCGTGTGTATGTGTGGCTACAGATCATACATGTTTTTGGGAAGAATTAAAGGTCTGAATTGAGGATGTCACCATGCTGGATATTCCCTGACAGAAGTTCAAATGCTCTTGGCTTTTCTAACCCTCTGTGTGTGCAGACTCATCCAGTGTGCAGTTCTTCAGTGTGGGTTGCATGTTTTAGTGATGAAGACGGAGCCTTATAAAGGCTGTTTCCCGTCTAAAAGGCTCATGGCAGGGGAATGACCTCATGGATATTGGAGTTACTGTCTCCTGATCTGGACTGAACCTCGCAGGAGCTCTGAGCCTTACTGTGAGTTTGTCTGGAGACTGTAATAAAGCAAACTAGTAGGTAGGTAGACGCTCCAACTTTAGAAATTGACCATTTTTCCATTCTCTCCACGGTAAAAAAGACACCTAGCTGACAAAGAAAATGCACCACTTTACATGCATAATGCATGAGACTATTTTACAACCACACTTCTCTCACGGGCTGGACACTCCTGTTCAACATAAGTATTTATCACAACACCAAAGGCTTAGACAATCATATCACAATAAGGGTGTTTATCCAAATACCTGGCTCTGGTAAAGAGGTACCTTTTATTATGAGCGATTTATTCTGGAGACAGCAACAGGAAAAGTAGAGTTTGAGGTGAAGATGAAATTGTGCTGATGCTGACTCAAGTGACATTGTTCAAGGCAATTTATCAGAATTCTCTCAGCTCCCTCTGGAGCCACAAAAAGCTTTATACAACTTTGTCCACATATGCTCTTGTACTACAAGACCTATAATGAGACTTTAATGTGTAAAATCAGTAGAGTTAGATAAACACAACAAGTCTACTTCCAAAAAAGTGATAGTGAAAAAGTGAAAACCAAAGGTTGGGGCATGTTGGTTTCCTAAAAGTTTAAACGCTGACTATGAACCACAATGTTGCTGTTTCAAGTCTGGTCCGAATGGCATTCTCCATCTCTTTCTCCCCTGATTTCCTGTCAGCTCTCTAATACAGGTAAATGCCCCCAAAAGTCTCATTAACTCAGTGTTTCTCTAAACACTAAAACACTCACTGCATATTTTATTTTTCACATATTAATAGTCACTCTGTTTTCCAGGTCAGAGGTAGATTTTTGTCAGTTTTTGAGAAATAACAGCTCACTGCATTAAGGTCTGACTTATAAATACCAAAATCTGCTTCCCCTCTCTCACTGCTAATATAAACATTACAATGGAGTTAAAGTGTCTAGACACAATGCAGACAGCAAATGACTGATGGTGGACTGTGATCACTCCATGATTACAGAAAAAAATAAGAGGTTAGGTTAAAATAAGAAGATACTCTTTACTCATAAAAACACCCTCCTCTCACCTCTCTCTCCTGGTCGTCCATTCTGGCCACTGGTACCAGGAAAGCCTGGTCTGCCAGACGGACCTTGCTCACCCGGAGGTCCTGGGGCTCCTCGCCTACCAGGCTCCCCTGGTGGTCCAGGTACTGTTCGGACTGATGTTGCTGATTGGACGGGGATCTGGTTCAGTATAGAGTTATAGCGAGACAAGTGGCCTGCAAGAGGAGAAAAATGGCTTGAAATGATTTAGTTCACCTTTTGGGTATTTTGAGAAAGAGTTATCTGGTGTTTTTTTTTTTTTTTTTTTTTTTTTTTAATTTTGTGTGCTGTTTAAGCACAAATCAAATCTAACTATATAATTACGCTTTTAAGCGTTGATGTGTAAATACCACTGATTACTCACTCTGGATGAGCTGTTCGCACACTTGTCGTGCGATGGCACGAACAGCAGCTTGAGATTGCACATCGCCCTTAGGAACAAATAACACACACAGAGCTCTTAGGATGTGAAAATACACAAAAAACAGCAGACTGATACCACTTTTCTATTTGAGCAACTATAGCAACATAAACTTCCACAGCAGTGGTTGATAAATTGGCGGGTGTGTGTTTTGTGGGTATTTTTATGAGTGTGCTCCACCTTTGTTCCACATGCTGACACCTCTTATATTTATATTGGCTAAAACAGATATCTGAGAGCAAAGCAGAGGGTATCTATAAATTACACAATTAAATCACACAACATAAATCAAAATTTAATCAGATAAATACATGGGCATAACTTGACATTCCCCTGAACTATGTAGAAACATAAATTTTAAATCAACATTTTTACTGCAGTTAAAATGAACAGTGGGAAAAGTATCCACATATGCATCAAACTGTACTGTTAGTGTCTTTATTTGACAGTATTAAGACCCTTTCTGATAAGGATTTTAAAGGAATACGTCACCCTGTACAAAAAGCTTTCATATGACTTGTGATATGTGACACATTAACTGCTGGAAATCACCAAAATATATTTTTGGGTATCTGCACTAATTTAGATTGATGAGAACTGTTCCGTATGTGACAGAGGTGGTGAATCTTCTGACTGACTTTTTATTAGATAGTCACCTTGTTGAGCTTTACAGGATATTTAACTTATGTAGACAACTGAAACTACAATTGGAATTAGTTGATAACCTAAGTGCTAACTTTTGTATTATATTTTGTATATATATATATATATTTTGTATTTAAATATTTTGTATTTAAATTGAAGATGTTGAAGATCTAGTCTTACGGTCTTCTGTGGATTTACAAATGAAGTTCACTTTATTTGTCATTAGAGGTAAAAAGCTGGCTCTGAAGGAGCTTTCTAAAATTTGACAAAAATAATCTTGATCTCATAAAAGATGCTGCTGAGGGGCATTATGGGAAATGTAGGCTCTAGTAACTAGTGACTTGGTAACACCTCTAATATAAGATGATTGTATGGTGATCTTACTGCTTAACTAGTGTTTATAATGAACTGAACATCTGGTAGTTTCCTCTTTTGCCTTGTGATCATCATCATCATCATTCAGTTATTTGATCTATTACTGTGTATATAAAATACATTAAGAAAGAAGCTTTGTGCTCACATTTTACCTGTGCAGTTATTACTGTATGAGACACTTTAAGGATGGATGCTCATTACAAGATACTAACCAGATTCCAACAAGCTTTATTCACAACTGGATAACCCCTCCGACCCCCCCACCCCCCTTCCAGGGAGAAAATCCTTTCATGTATTTTTTTCCAGAGTCTTTCATGTTGAGCTCTGCAACGAAAATTAACTGCAGCAAGGTACAAATGTCCCTAACAGTTGATAAAAATGAAGCAGAAACAGAAATTACAGGTTTGATTCAAGTTGGCAAGTTGCGTGTCTCTCAAGCCCTTGGCAGTGATGTCCTTGCGACTGTGTCAGCAAAAATAGCTCCACTGCAAATTTGAACCATGAACACTGATTTGATTTGGTGTGCTCTAAACGAGGTTGAGGGAGTGAAGGGAGAGAAATAAAGTGAATGTTTGTGCAAAAGACGAACGAGAAACCGTAAACGTGAACTGGAGAGTAATTGGTTTCTTCAAAACAAGGGTGTGAAGCATTAGTGAGAAATTGTTGGCATTTTACTTCAGTGAAATAACAATATTTCCACAGTAAAATAGAGCAGTAAAACCTGATTTGCTGTAAAAAGTGGTTGAGGTGTGTGAATGAAATGACTTACTCTTTCTCCCTTATCCCCTTTGCTACCAGCAGGACCCTGGAACATAAAAGCACAGCAGAAGAATAAACATTTGACTGGGACATCTACTCAGAAAAAGCCATGCTCATCGCTCTCTCTTTTAATGCCTGCACTCTGCCTCTCTCCATCTCTTTGTACCATTTTCCTTATGCCTCTTCAAATACACATCCTTTCTATACTCTAATCTGAAAGCTTGTATAACTAAATGCATTTAAATGTTGACAATGTGCATCAGGGTTTTTTGTGTCACAAAGACAACACACACATAAGCCCCAAAGCTAGTGTGCCCCCAAACAAAGCACAATGTCTGTGCCTTGGATGGGCTTGCTTACTGCTGCTGCCAACGCTGTAAAGCATATAGATGCATATCTGATTTTAACACCCACACACCCACACACACACACACACATACACATCGGCCAAGCACATAAAGGCTGTGAATGCATATCAGAGTGCAATGCATTGTAATCCAGAGGCAAATAAAAGACAAATACTTCCTGGCCACAGAATGATATGCTGATATGATATCAGGATGAATATCAGTTTGATGTTGTTACAGCTTTTGAATAAAGGCATGTTTATCTTGGGGGGACATGTCCTTGACCACTGACTGGCTGTGTGTGTGTGTGTGTGAGAGAGAGAGAGAGAGAGGGTTGGTGGATAGAGAGACATAGAGAAAATGTGTGCGCAGCTCTGGCATATCATATGTATATTATATTGCAGATGATAGAAAGTCTGTGCCAACATTTGACATAGCCGTTGAACTGGAGTGCAGGTCTCCACAATAAAAGCCTTCAACTGGATCTCCTTCATGGGCACATAAATGTCTACTGTCTTATCAGGGTGACATGGGAAAACCAAATCAAACTGTGTGGGAGCCAAAGAAAGTATCTGGGCATAAGAAAGACAGTCTCTCCCATAAAAATCAGATTTATTTTATTATTTTATCAAACCTATCTCCCCAGAGTGCCCCATGTATGTCCAAAGAACAGAGTAGATGTTTTTGCAATCAAAATGTTTTACAGTTCATCCACAGAGGGAAGTACATTTATGATGACTTTCCTCTTCCACAGCCTTTCGATGTGGAATGATAAAACGGTCAAACATTGTTATTTTTTTCATTTGTAACTGGCGAACTTAAGACTGCTCACTACCAAGTCAAGCAAGATGAATTAAAAAAAACCCTCAGGTGGTGGAGTCATTGGAAAAGAACTTTCAGAAGCAGTATTTTGTCCGGGTTAGACGCACACTTGGACTCGCTGTCATCCATCCAGGACATCACCAAGGGCTACGTCAACAGACAGACTCAGCCAGCTGTACATACAGAGATTTCTATGTCTGGTGACAGAAAAGATGCATTTTGGCTAATTGTGGTCAAATAAAAAGTAGGTAAACTGATATGTATAATCCAAGGTTGGTTTTCACTGCTATCCACATGTGACATCTGGCTCATCACAAGAATGACAGCTTGGACCAGTTGAATAGAGATTTTAGATAGAAAGGTCTTTTAGAAAACCGACACAATAAAAAAAAAATGTTTTGTCGTGTTGTGTGTTATGAAGTTTCATGAATATTGATCTTGATAGATAGAGCATAACATTTCCAGATGTATCATGTCATTCTTGAAACAGAACAGTTTGGTTTCACATAAGATGCCAGCACATAAGATCCAGGATTTGACAGGGCTTGAAGTCCTGCTGCCGAAATCTTTACACTCTATTTTGCCTGTGGTGATATAAATCCACTGTCCTTAAACATATTTCTCAGTGCAGTGGCACTTTTGTATCCACCCCCTAACAAAAATGTTAGGAATAACTTCCCCAAGGTTTCTTAAGGTCAACTGCAACACAATGAAGCAAAATGCTATATTTCCCTGAAGATTAAATTGTTGCTATTCCTGATAAAAAACCACTTGTTTAAAGGGGAAAATGTTCTTTTGCAGCAGCAACCTGGGGGAGGGTTGCAGGGCGGAAAACGAGAACTGCATCAGCAATTTAAAGCTGAGGTAAAGGTAAACTCTAAGTAGTTTTTGTTTTTCCCTTCTGAATTTATTCATTTATTTCTGTATCTTTTTCTAGATTTATGTACTGGAGTCTGATTTAATGATATAAAAAAATGTGCCATGTGTTCCTGCAACCTGTGAACAATAATGTGCGTCTGACAAGCCTTTTAAAACCTGAGAAATATTAAAAATCCAAAACAACCTTTAGTAGTTTAAGATATTAAAACTGAAGATTTTCTGTTTGTGCATTTACTGCATTCATAATGTGCATCTGTGTCTGTTAAAGTCTCACAGATGAGGCAGATGTGATCTCTCACTTTTTTTGGTGTGTATGTGTTTTTTTGTGTGTCTACATATGTGTGTGTTTGTGTGTGTTTGTGTGTGTGTGTGTGGGCGGGGGGGATGAGAAGTGGGGTCTGTAGGTGATTTATAACTCCCCCTCTCTGAGCCAAAGTTTGCTGCTGGCCTACAGACCTGACCTGAGACTGGATTAACTGTCACCAACATCAGAGTATCATCTGTTCCTGTTAGCATTACACAAAGTTTGGAATCCAACATCTTTTCCTCCGCATCCTTTTCTGGGCTTGTGTTGTGTCACATCTTTCTTCTTCTTTTGCTCGACTAACTAAAGCATGACTCACCAGACATTTTTAACATTTTGATTTTAAAATGAGTATTTATTATTTCTTAAAAGGTCACCTCATGAGATAAGCGAACGAATATTTCTCTTTCAGATAATCTATACAGATCAGCCTTGTTAGCAATACTAACTAATGAGCAAATGATAGCTGTTATTATGATTTGAGTCCAACACAAACAGGCTGGTTCCAGTTCGAAGAGGCACGATCAAAAAGTTGAGAAGACGAAAAAACAAATAAAATGAGCTCCTTGTCAGCATTGGACCCAAACCAGAATGTTTAATTTAAACAAACCTGTAATGCTACGTGACGCAGCTTAGTTATTGTTGTTCCCTGTAAATTTAGGAAGGCATGATGGGAGAAAATAATGTACAGACATGGACAGAGAGGTCATGTCATCTTTGTTTCATTGCTAATTTGTAACATCATAATCTTTTGCATGAGGGTTAGTTAGTTTGTCATTCAGGTTGGGCCACAGTAACACAATAACATTAATTAGTCATTTTTCTAACCTAAACAGCCAAAGCTAAGTTGCATGTATATTATTTGGGGTTCTACTGTCTCAAGCAAATTCTGTATAAAAGATTTTTTCACATCAATCATAACAAAATAATAATAATAAAAAAAAAACATTTTCACTCACGGGAAGCCCTTGATCTCCTTGGGACCCTGCTGGCCCACCTGGTCCTGGAGCTCCAGGTGCACCTGGGGCTCCCTGAGAGACAGACAGTTCATTGGAGGAAGAGACAGAGATGGAGAAGGAAGGTGACAGAAAACAGAAGGACCAGTCAGTCCACGTGTGAAGGTGAGCTGCCAGGAAAATGATGCTAAGAACATAAAAACAAAAGAGACTCACAATGGGTCCAGGAGGTCCTTGTCGTCCCTGTGGTCCGCTATTTCCCAGCAAACCCTGAATGAGCAATAGTGAAATACACTCATACATACATTAAATATTATGTGCACTTTCATAATTGTAGGTTGAATTTCGTTTAGCAAAAACCCTTTCTAAGAGGTATGAGGAATTTCCTGCAAGTCACCAAGCTAAACCGACTGTACTATTTTCTAACACAGTTCATAGACTGACAGAAACCAAACTCAGGAGCTGTTGAATTACTGCTACTTCTCACTGCTGGTGGTTGTCCAACCTCAATCTGCCAACAACTGCCTTGAACCAAATGCCTGTTTTTACATTTCGACAGATTGTATAAAACACAGGTGTGTTCCTCCTGACTTTTCACAATAAGATTGTTGACTTTTACATAATCTCCATTTTAGCTGCCTCAAGGTGTGTAAAACCATCTCTGCCTTTTAATGTCTTCTCCATGCTGCTGTGGTTTTGAAAGAACATGTGAAAAAGAAATTGCGGCTTTCACTTCAGTGGCACATTCATACCTATGGCAAATCTGTAGGCCAGTTTTCTTAATGTATGACATATAATAACATGATGATGGCTTTGTTGTGTCTTCATATTTATGGGTCATTCAGATTGAACAAATTCATTGCTATTAATACACAGTTTGGAAACTGAACTCAGCATCAGATTGTCCTGGAAAACAGTTTAACCTGAGGTTCAGCTAATCCTCTCATTTTTGCTTGGATGTCTGTCGTAGTTTGTGGTCGCACACTGAGGCTGATGCCCTTTCAACATGGACACTCTTTATACAGTTCTCAAATTAGCCTGAGTGAGGGTAAAAGCCATGGAATGAAAACAATAAAATTACTTAAAAATGACAGACAAAATGATAATGAAATAATGGAAGGTGGACAAATGTAAAAGGTTCAAGAAATAGTTGATATGCTGCTGTTTGCTCTTTGATTCCTAAGCACATATAATATACTGGATATGTTATGCCTTGCTTATACAGTTTCTAATCCCATTCAGTGAACAAAAAGAGGGATGACATACTGCATTTTTAAATTCTCCTGTGGTGTTACATCCTTAATGCTTGCCAAAGCATCCAACAGTATCCTCTTTGTTAAAACCCCATGAGTAACTTTACCCCCCAAATGAATATAACCAAGTGTTTGACTGCACAAGAGAATATGCCTTCACTACACAATAACATATGCATGGACATCTCAACCTCAGCCAGTGTGTGACTTCATAAAACTCCTCAGCAAGAGTCACTCAGGAGTCACACGGTAAACACTGGTCAACCCACTAATGGGACTCTGGAGGAGATTGAAGCTCCGACCAATAAGTGTCACACACTTTTTACTTTGAAGTGCTTTCAGACTGAGCACGACCACATCTGGAACAAGAAGACAAAAGTCCTAAGACAAAAAAAAATTCTTTAAATTTCCTGCTGTGACGCAAAAAAGTATTTGATGTGTCACAGGGAGAGGAGTCAGCCTGGTGTCACACTATAAACACTACACTAAATCACACTGAAAGCTCCAGTAATGGAAGTGTTTTAGATATGTAGTTCATCAATACTGTGCTGGAGCACAATGCAATGTCAGAATTACACACACAAATCATAAATACTGACTATATTATAATCTGCACTTTGTTAAACTTTCTCTGTTTGAGGTTTTAACAAGAAATTGTGCTTTGTGCCTCGTCTCACAGGAATCAGGCTCATGAAAATGCATCACTGCTGTTATATTTTGGAAGCCAAGCAGCGATAGGTTTAGGGTGCGACCATCTAATGCAGAGGTTTGTATGCATAAAGAAGTACCCACATTGTGCAGCTTCCCTCTGGGTAACCTCTATTAACAAAACTAAACTTTCTTTGCAAAGGACTTTGAGGTGAACTCGGATGCTCACAAACTGTATGTTCTCCTTATTGAACGAATTACAAGTCAGCTGTATATCTACAAGTTTTTAGGGAAAACTTAGATCTACCCAGTGTGGTCCAGGTTCTGTAATGCAAGCATCAATGACACAATAAAGATTTATAGCTTTCCTTGATCCTTTTCACGGTGATATAGACTAACTGAAGACCTAGGAGACAGTTTTTGTTGTTTCAACTGATCTAACTGGCTGGTACTGTAGAGTCTTGGACGAGGCTTGTGATGTTTTTTCATTCTAAGACAGGGTTTATTTTGGCTTGTATACACCCCTCGAAAAAAGGTTTTGTACAGTCTGTATGCCAAGAGGACTAGTGCTGATAAGTTTTATTGTGAATCAAATGGCTAACTGCGTTCCCTCTTCGGTGTCATCAATCATATGACACAGACAAGTAGCTGGGATAAAGCCCCTTCAAGTGGCAACCTGTAAAAAACAGGCAGCGATTTTCAAAAGCTGTTCCTTGTACATAATTACTGTGTTATATTCTACTTCCTATATTAACATAGCAGGAAATGCTGTAGCTTTGACCTCTCTTGTGAATCGATTCTTATCAGTATTCACTGCGTCCTTTTCCAGACTGCTTTCAATGCATCCAGTGAAATAGACAGAATTCAAACCAAGCACAAGAAGCGTCAGTGTGTGACGTTAACTCTGCAGAGATGAAAGTACTAATTTTAGATCTTTCCTGTCTCGTATGAAAACTACATTGTAATTAGCTCTTTGTGAGTCCACAAACATTCCACATTGTGTTTTTTCCTTCCTCATAATAATTAGAAATATAGAATACACAACAGATCTGGAGCATCTTGATGAAATATGTATGTGGGAGGTCTGTCATAATCAGTGCTGCAAAGGCGACGCGGTTCCCAGTTGACAGCAGCTAAAATTGCTCCCTGATTAGTAATTTCACATGATTACACTCAATAATTACATTAGTAAACATACACTGTACTCCGTGATACAGTGCAGGCTGGCAGTAAGAGATTTTGAAGACAACTGTATTCTGTTTCACACAGAGCAAGCCTTAATAAATTGTGATATAAATGCATTGAGCTTTACTGTGTTTAAAATGTATTTACCTTGTAACTGATGATAACTTACACCAACAAGGAGTTCAAGAGTGTAAATAAAAGCTCAACAAATGTCCAGCAATAAAAAAAAAAAAAAAAAAAATGCATGGTCACATTTTAAATAAAGATGAGCCACTCTTCAGCTCTACTATAGCTACTAAACACTGACTTTAACCTTTAAAATTCACATTTACTGTGAGCTTGTGTCAGTACTTAATGCTTCCAGACTCTGATAGTACAGATGCAATATCAAACATTAGGCCTTTAACTCTTATACCATGTGAGGAAGGGAGAAGTATTCAGGGATTAAGATTATCTGACACATTCTCAGGCCATGTTCCTATATGTTTATGGGCAAGTCAGTCTGTTTCACTCCCTAGAAAATGCCTGACAACAGACATAAAAATTGTAATGGGGAAAGAAAACATTGTTCACTATGTCTGTTGTAGTCATGCACCAGTAATAAAAAAATCTTTGAGCATCTTAAAAGCAACAAATGAGATGGTTAAAAAAAATCCTTGATAGAAAGCAGATAAGACTTTAACACAGATGTAATTTCACAGTGTAGTAGCTGTTATTGACACCTTTAATTAAACCAAAATAAGATTTTGAATCAATCTTTCCCTCTCTTTTTAACTCCAAATCTTTCTAGCATTGTGAAAAGAAACTCCAGCCACATGACAAGTCTGAGAACTATGTATGACTTCTTCTGAAACCCACCACAGAGGGAGTGTCCAGACTCCTGTCAGCCGACGAAGAGACAGCAGATAGATTATGTGAAAAGTCTTTCACCTTGCCAGGAGCCAGGCCAGGACAAAACTCTTCTGTTATCATATTACGCATTTGGATAAAACCACCTCTTTCTGCTTGCCGACACATTACCCTCTGGCTGCGTTTCTGTTTTGCTATTTACAGCCCTGTTGGGTATTGTAAGGCCCGATTCCTCTGTCAGCATCAACTAAAGCCAGCTGGTATCACAGAGCCTCCATGAATAGGATCTCATCCATTGTGCATGTTGTGTCCGAAAGCTGTGCAGTGCGTACTATTTTCAACAACTGGGGGACAATTTGTACACTTTTATAAAGGAACATAAAACCAAAACAAACACAGCTGGATGTTTAGAAATTGTACACAGCTGGAAAAGTATCAAATATTTTCAAAAGAAAAAAAAACTACTATTGTTTGAGTGTGTATCGTAAAGCCCATTTAAAATATCACTTAAAAAAAACAACTATAGTGCAAATGTTTTAAATTTTGCATTGTTTGCTTTTTTGACAGCCAAATGTTTATTTATTATATTTGCCATATGTATTTAGTGCCTGCAAAAAAATATCAGAAGTACCACATGAATTAACAGTTTTGATGAACAAACGTCAAACGTAGGAGTGATTTTGCAAAGGAGTGATTTAACATTTCCATGGTTTTCTATGGTTGTGTGCCGTTGTGCCTACCTGCCTTTCTTCCAAACCATTTCCAAACAGACTTTTCATTTTAGCACACAGTCTATAACTGGTAATGTTGGTGTAAGCAGAAAGATTTGCTGCTATCATGTCATATCCATTTATCTGTGAGCATGTTATGATTTTTTTCCATCTACACAAAATAACAGCCTTCGAGTCCCACTTCCAAGATTGTGTTTTTACACACCATTTAACTCAAAACTTAAGTCAAAAAAAGATTCTCTCTATAGTATCTCCGTCAACATATGAAGTATATCAAATATAAATAAATAAATCAAAGTAGCTCAAAATGCTCTAACACATGCAGCATCACAAAGTACCACTGTAACAGAATGTGCAACATTAATCCATAGAGGTGACGTTATTATCTTACTCTTGCTCCTGGGGGACCGTCTCTTCCAGGTGAGCCAGGGCTTCCAGGGACACCCTAAACGAATCAAGAAGGTTTTGAAATCAATATGCCGACATTAACTGTGGTTAACATACAGTACAGACAGAAACTGGACAGTTTGTGACAAAAAAACAGAACAGTTCTTATATATATAATAATTCATGGTACCTTTGGTCTAGTGTTCTTTACAATAAGGTTTTTTTTTACTTTGACTATTATTTATTTGTTCTAGTCCATTACAGTCGAGAACTTCATTTTTAAAACACTTCATCTGCCAGATTACATAAGGTATAAGGAAAGTCTTTTTTTCTCCAAATACTTAAAATACATTAAAACAGATTAAGCCAAAGGTCAAACAGATACGGTTTTGCTGCTTGCCTCAACAATGCTTTGACAGCTGTGGACATAAATTTGATTTGTGCAATAGAAGCAGCTTCTAACCCCCTGGACACACCACAGCCTCTATATCAGGCGGCCACCCTGCTGCTCCAACTCCTGCCCCATTTCCCCTTCATCCAACTCTCTGCAGGTCAATGCACACAGCCGAATCCAAAACACAGTCATGGATTAAGTGTTGAGGTGATTTATCTCTGCACTTCAGTATTAGTGGGGAGCTCATAAAACAGGACAGTTAACACTGTTAAAAAGGTTCTACAAATTACAGGACAGGGTCACAGAGGACAGGCCTCATATGATTAACGACGTGCTGTTGTTTAGACGTTTGCTTATGTGCATTCTCCCGAAACATCAGCAATGATATTTCTTCAGTCACTTTCACACAGACACACACATGCACACACGCACAGAGTGTGTGAGCAAGTGGTTTCAAAATTTTTAAATAAATGAAAATGAAACTTGATTTAAGAAAACACTTGAAACAAGTTGATTAAGATTGGACTTTACAAGACTTTAAGGTCTCACCGACTTGATAAGGATAAGGTTTTCTATTTTAACACTTCCCCTTTATAACACACTGTTACATACTATAATGTTGTTGGGAGCAGATATAACGACACTTTAAGTGTTAATTTGATGCATTTTTTTTCAACAACTATACCAGCAACTATTACCATGTTTAAATGGACAACAAATAAGTGATGATAAAATATAGGAACCTTGTAATCATTTTAACTTAATCTATAATTAAGACTTAATAAATGTGTTTATAAAACACTAAGGATTTGAATGAGTGTAAATATATATTACTATTTATGATAAATGCTATTGTTTTTGCATCTACATATAATTACGTGACCATATGTTATAAAGGAATAGACTTATTCACTTTCTGGTAGACAGTTGGATGAAGAGGCAGTCATCTTAGATAAGCAACAGGACTGGAAACATTAATATCTTTCAGTTTTTATGGATGTACAGTATAGAGTGGTATTGCTCTTCTCATGTAGCTCTACCCCTGAGAGTGAATAGTAAATTTGCCAAAATGCCAAACTATTCCTTTAAATGTTTATAAGATCTTATAAATGCTAAATCAGGGTGTAGGTTAAAGTCAAGAGATGTTGTAGTTAGAATACAAGTTGAATACAAGAAAACAAACATAAATATACACACACAAGCACGCACGCACGTGCGCACACACACACACACACACACACACACACACACACACACACACACACACACACACACACACACACGCACACCTCCCCAGTACACATACCTATCTGAACTCCTCAAATAGGCCTTGAGAATAATATGAGCGAGAAGGCCAAAGAAATGAACGAGTAGAGAAGTGCACAAGTGATTCTGATTCAACACATTAGCCTTGGGATTGCTTTGCCACAGAACAGAAAAGTGCAGACACCCACACACACACGCACACAGAGCTGTGAGTGTGTTAGTGTCCAACATATTAAGTGTTAAGTAAGATGGGGAGGCCAAGAAGGGCAACTATATACATCTGTGAAAGATCCAGGAGACCAACTTTGAATTATTGCCACACACAGACACAAAACACACAACCTATTTTCCAATCTTGGACAAAACAAAAATGATTACTGGATAACCCCAGATAGCACACCACATACACACATACTGGTAAACCGGATGAAAGTGAGAGATGAGAAAGATGGACACACACACACACACATACACACACACACACACACACACACACACACACACACACACACACACACACACACACACACACACTCTTTACTATTCACTGCAGCTGCATTTTTCACTGTCAAATTGAAACAGGGGTGGAGGAGACGCTGATGACAAGGTTACATTGTATTTACTGCACCAAGAAACTGAGAGAGAGAGAGACAGAGAGAGAGAGAGAAGACTCAGGGAGTGAGAGAGGTAATTGATGATTTAGAGTTGTGATATTCTCCGTGGTCCCTCTTATATTACAACAGGGCCCTGGAAGCTACAATATTCCCCCACTGAGCCACACACTCACACTCTCTCACACACACACATACACACACACACACAAACAAACACACTGATATTCCTCTCTTTGACAAAACACATTACTACTCTGTAATATAGTGCAGCACAGGGCAGCACTGCCAGCTTTTATTAATAGGGTTATGCAGGCAGTGAGAGAGAGAGAGAGAGAGACAGAGAGACAGACAGAGACAGAGAGAGAGAGAGAGAGAGAGAGAGAGAGAGAGAGAGCTAGATAGCACTGCATCAGTGTTGCAGCTCTTGACCTGGTTCAGAAACTCGCTCCTCGTGAGGATGGTTACTGATGCTCCTCTCTAGGAAAATTAAACAAGTCTTGCAGTGACTCAAACATTTGGAGTATGACTTAAAATCTGAGAGTCACCTCTAGTCTTATCAGTAAGAAACTTTACTGATTCAAGCCATTTCATCAGCCAGACCACTGAATAGTAAACATCAGAATCCCAGAAGAACAAACATCAGGAACATGGTTGTCAGTGTGGCAACAAATTGTCTTTGTAGCTGCCTCTGCCTCTGTGTATCTGCATCAACACTACAATAAACACACTGTCCAACACAGTAAATATCATTGTCATTATCAACATCATTGTAAAATTTGGTGTTATAACCAAGGCGCTGTTGATACAAAGGTTTTCTGAGTAATTGATTAGCATCACTACCCAGCCACTATACTGTTAAACATCATTAAAGATACCCTGCACTATAACCACCAAGCTGTCGAATGACCATCCCATCATAGTACAGTGTGCTCTGAATGCATCATTTTGGCATGACCACTGATCAGCAGATGGGGGCGGTGACTCAAAAAATTTGAGCTCTGTGGTATGGAAAAAAAATTAATAGTCCTCCTTTATGCTCTCTGCAGGAGCTGTCTCTCAAAAGCAAAACATTTGCAATGTCAGCTCCACATGGAGAGTCCGACTGCAGCTGAATCTGGTGGTAATGAATTTAAAATGAGTTTATCCACTCATTCTGTAAAATTTCTTTTCCCTGTACAGATCACTGTCATAACGGTAGCACTGGACAGAAAGCAGAGAAAAATAATACACAGGTTGTCCGTCTATCACAGGGCATGTAGAGGTACAAAACAGAAACTCTGAGCTTAGGTGCAAACCAAACCAAATGAGTTTGTGTGTATGTATGTATGTGTGTGTATATATATATATATATATATATATAAAATCAGACAACACAGCAATGGACAACACTAGCCAATGCACAAAATATCAGGCATGGCTCAGAAAGGAAAAGCAAAAGCAACACAATTTCATAGATTGTTGGTCAGATCACAAACTGAGTTCATTAAGTAAACCTTAGGACAATAACTCAACTTTAAAGTCCTGATTTACCCTTCACTTGATTTGTTGGATTTGATTTCTTTTGGCTGTAGACAAGCGTCCGAAATTGTAATAGTAAATATTAAAACAATATCTAAACATTTTACAGTATGCTTCACAATAAATAATAGTATAATATTAATATTATTATAACAATGCTAAAGGAAACATTGAACACACAAACACAATTATTTCCATTTATTTATTGTCCTATAGTTTTTCCTGAGTAAACAGTAAAGCTTATAATGATAGTAAGTTTTATGTTTTGCTTTGTACTAAATCCTGTTTTCCCTTTATTTTGCATTTTCACTTCACTGTATCCAACTTGGCTCACTCTAAAAAAAACATGTGCAAGCATGGAAAAAACAATGTGTGAAGTGTGCCCAGTCTTACACAGTGCCTTACACATGTTTTTTTTGTGTACGCATTATACATACATCTGGCCCCTGGACTTTAAAAGCCAGAATTTTTGTTCTTTTTCCTGTGCATAAGTTTGATATAAGCCTGAGTATTTGGAGGGCAGATGTGCACTATCTCTACAACAGGCAGAGCTGCAGGCTGAGGGTGGAGATAGTGTTGCAACAGGATCTACTTCATCTCAGTGTGTGAGTGGGATGAAGCTGAAAGAGCTTTTAGGGATATTGGCTCCTACACACTCAACTTTCAAACAATCTGAAGAACACATGTCTTGTGACATCTACAAGAAATTAAAAAGTAGTAAGTAGAGTGGAAATGTGTGAACAACATCTGTTCTTGTACACTTTATTTACCCTGTGACATTCAGATGTAGTGATAATGAGCCAAGACAGCACTCAACATAGCAGGCCAAGGTTTACTCAGTATACTAGGGTTGTTAAAAGTTGATGTCTGCCTTATGGGATGTCTCCATAGATCTGTCATTCATCTAGTCCAGACAAAAGATCACTGAAATGGAAAATGAAAAAAATGCTGCTTGTATTGGTTTTCGTCCAACAACATTGTAAAATTTAGCATAATCATGATACCATAGTAACCATAGTTTATGTCATCTCAATGATGTATTTAACTCTACAGTCTAGTAGGTAAAAAGCTGATTCAAGCCCCAAATCCATGGATAAACTGAAAGGCTCCACATTGCTGCAGATTTACCCTCGCAGGTGTTTTAGTTAACCTGGTTAGAGTTCTTCTCAGGACTCTGTGTGTGTGTGTGTGTGTGTGTGTGTGTGTGTGTGTGTGTGTGTGTGTTACAAGCATTGCAACTTGTCAAGAAAGCTGTTCTTCCTGGGTTGTATTAAAAAATTCTTTTGTCACCATCATGTCACCTGTTTAGTGGTGGTATAGTTGCTATAACTCCTTGCTGATGTCCAGAGCTCCCAGTAGAACACCATTAAATTAACTCTGTATTACCTCTGATTGATTCACTGCCCAATAATGAAGACGCTGGTAATGATTATGCACATCCCAATGATTCCATTAGACTGTTGTGTGTCTGTGTCTTTGTGAATGTGGGTGTGTGTCAGCAACAAAACTGTCCATGCACGCACACACATACAGTGCTTCTTGAATCTTTATATTCATTTTCTTCTCACCCCCTCTTCTCCTGCTCTCTTGCTCATTTACAATGTACAGTCATGAAACTATGAGGGAATGCAGCATGTTATTTCATTAAGATCTGATAAAAAGAAATTTACGCTTTTGACATGGCCCTTCATCAGTAGGTTAGCATAAGATTTTTTCCCTAAAAGGACAGCAACACTTCCCAGGTACTAAACCTATTAAACTACAATGAATGAAGAATTTGCAATTATATGACAAACATGGACAGATTGCTTTATACAAATACTGAGTTTACTGGATGGGCCAGGATAATAAAAATGTTTTTTTTTTTTTTTTTTTTCAGACTTGAAGCTGTTTGTCCACATGAAAAAGTACTTTACAACCTCAAACATTTTAGTAAGTATTTTCTATATTTTTTTTCTTTTAACATGTGTTAATACAATACAATGCTAAAGCTCAAGACAGAAAACAAAGAAATATGAGAGAAATATTGAAAAGTGGATTGAAGATCTTTGTTGCCTTTATAAGGCAACAAGTTTAATTTCTCTGAGCCTTCAGGACCATTGTGATAATGGATGTTGTACTCATTTGTATTCTCCACACATACACTCATTAAAGAATAATTTATAAACATAGTAACATGCGTGTGCGCGCTCACACACTCACTCACNCACACACACACACACACACACACACACACACACACACACACACACACACAACCCAGCACTACTTAGTTTCTTTAGTCAAGACAAAGACAGAGGGAGTAATCACTGCATGTCAGACAGGTTGTAAAATAGTTGCCCCTTCTGGATTCCTGGATTCTACTTTGTGATGCTAGGGATCATATCAACATGCTGCAACACACACTTCACCCCTGTATCTTACTTTTGTGTAAATTTTTTAGGAAATGCTGTCTTACCATTTGACCGGATGGACCGATCTCTCCTCTCTCTCCCTTCTCACCAGCAGCGCCCTGTAAAACAAACAGTGTCATTACATCTCCACTGGTCCAGTGGTCACATCGATAGCTACCAAAGGACTGGAAAAACCAACATCAGTTATCTTAATAAGATGCGGGCCCACCACAAGTCCCCAGAACAGCCTCAGAGTGCTTTGGACAAGATCCTACAACAGTGTGGAAGTCTATTTTACGGCATACGTCAACATTTGTCAGTTTATATTGGCGCCTGGTAACAGCTCAATGCTAGGTCCATTTCTAATTTCACACATTTTGTGTCCTTACTGAAGATAGATGGGAGTGGAATGGCACACAACACATATTGTGTGTCTATGTTTCCATCATAGTTTAATGTAGCAGAGATGCTTGGGACTAAGAAAACTTTAAATTCCATATTTGATATTTGTCTCTCAGATAAGGTTCTTCTACCAATTTAATTTCCAAAACTGTTTTAGTCAGGTTCTGGTTGAGGTGGGGTTGTCTTTGGGTGGGCCCATGTAGTTAAATACCCTCCCCTTTCTTTATATTTACTCTCTTCTTCTCTCTATCAGCTCACACATGCCATTCATGTGGGCCTCACGGCGCGGCTATTTTGAAAATATAATTTTTATTTTGACGTCTCGTCTCCTTTCCCATTTTTGTTGCAGTCAAGAGTCAGGCTGTAACAATATGCAAATTATGTCTATTTTCATGTTGAAATTAAATCAAGAAATCATGGTAATTTCAGGGATGTTAAGTTGCACTCCTGAAAATGTGACTTTATACTATCTTTTACCATTGACACACAAATGTGCAACCGTCTTACCGGGGGCCCCTGAATGGAGAGTCCACTGGGTCCCTGAGGACCAGGTGGTCCTGGGTGTCCAGGAGGACCAATCTCTCCCACTGGCCCTTGAGGTCCCTGTGAAAACACCACAATGGATTTGGATGTGTCATTATTGGCCCTAACTTTTGCCCTAACCCTAACTTCTCATCTTCTCTGATACCAAAGTAGTACTTAAAATGACATCAAACTTATTCCTTTCAAGAAAGCTAAAACTGTTAAATCTAAACATTAGTTGTACATGACAATTCAAAGTCTTTCTTACAAAGAAAGTGAGTCAGTGTTTAACTGTTAATCATATGACAGTGTTGCATATTTTTGGATGTGAACCCACTTCCTCAAAGGCTGAGGATCAAGTTAAAACTACAAACTCCGGTCAGCATCATCTCTACATGCTCAGAAGCCTTTACTACCAGTGGCTGCTTCTAAAATGAAATCTACTACAGGAAATAGGTGTAGACACTTGTCCATCCATCTATAATCAGGTTGTGCTGGTGTGGCGGCTTATTTGATTCATGTGTGTGAGCTGCAGACAGGATTCCTGCAGAGGGAGTAGAAAAGAGGAGAATTCCTGTAAACCGCCACTGATTCGCAGCATTTGTAGCTTGTTGGCTCAGCAGCAGCAGTAGCCAAGGTAATCTTCACTCCAGCTGTATTTATTGTCTTATTGCTCAACCACACAGTTACTGGCTTCATGTCTTTCTTATCCATGCAAACAATCAAAAGAAACCATGGATCAGATATACATGAATGAATGAGAGAACAGGGAACAGAGGACTGAAATTTTAATTAAATGATATCACTAAAATATGCTGCCAAACTACCTGGAGAGGTGACTCAATTGACAGATGATAAAATTTAAATGACTTGAACATTTATTTTAATAACTACAAAATTTATTTCCACGTTTATCAGTGCATGCAGTGTAACCAGTCATGCAAATTGATCACTGACAATGAATAAGGATAATTCATAGAGCTGGTCTCATACAACAGCTACAGAAGACAAGTGTGATCTGACAGACATATTAGTATGTACATGTGCACTTTACAGTATGTGTGTGCCAGCAGGACAGAAAACCACAACTAACACTATTACACCCATCAAACATAACACACATGGTACGTATTGAGACTCATTTGGATGAGGTTGATTCCATCTTTGTTTCATTCTTCTGATTTTCTATAAAAATGTGTTAAGTTTTAAGTTCTGGGTGGGCCACTGTGTGTAGTGCACTCGATATGCTGTCACTCAGCAGAGTCATAGAAGGACATATGGTTGAAATATAGAACTTTTTTTATTGATTGGCAGCCTTGTGAGTCAGAGCAAAAGTGGCAGAACCCCTGCTGTTTCTTTCAAAGAAGAAAATCTTCAAAACATTTTTTTTTCTTAATCTAAGATGAAATTACAATCATGGGAACTGGGTATTGGTATTGAGAAATTTCCAACAGCATCAGGCCTTGTACGACTGCCACAGCTGGATGGCTTTGAACAGTTTGGAACAGACTGCCATCGCAAAACTTCAGCAGATGCAAACTCTACAGTAAATCTTTCATAATAGTTCAAGACAAGATTTGTTGGAACAGTCAGTTAAAGTCAGGATAGTAACAGTAACAGTGGTGAAGCCTGCATCCCTTGCCTCTCAGGCCAAAAGGAAGATGAGTTAGGCTGGAAAACTAATGTAGGGTTTTCTTAAGTGACCACTTCTTTCAGCTCAAGGGTGCTTAACACCCTGTCTGGAGGGTGGAGTAGACTGCTGTTAAAACAGCTCTTTGTAAGTTGTGAGCATTGCTTCACACCTCTAAAGTCTCTTTTTAACATCGAATCAGTGAGTTGAACAGAGCAAGGGATTTGTTCTGTCCCTGGTGGTGGAGGTGCAGAGCAGTAAGTTTTGTTTATAGTAAAACCTACTACAAACAAGAGCCTTGCTTGGTCTTGTGGAATTATGGTGATCAACAGAAAGATGTCTTCATGCAAACCGGCTCTGTCTCTTTTGCCTCATGAAGAGTTCAGGCCATTTCAACCTTGACATGTGAAATCTTGAGGCTCTCTGATGTCAAGCCAGTTTGAAAGAAGGAACTAATCCAAGAAATATTGATTTATCAAGGTTAATGGTTTGACTTATTCATCATCATTCATTAAAATTATACTTGCTCCAACAGTTTCTGCTTTTGCCTGGAGTGAATCCATCTTTACCGAGAACTCTTCTTCCCCCAGAAACATGCTACCTCATAGATGCTCAACCAAGTAAAAATAAAAGGTAGATGTAGATAGACGTATAAGTTGTGGAGGTTTTGGAGGAAAAAAAAATATCTCAGAATTTATGTGCATTTTACTAACCGTTACTCCTGGCTCTCCTCTGTCTCCTCTGGCTCCCCTTATGCCTGGACCACCCTGAAACACAGGAAACAACAAAAACACACTATAACAACACACATGATCAATGTTGGCAAACTGTGTGCCTAAAACAGACAAACAGCTAACAAACATGCCTCTGCAAAAATATTTATTCCTCAGATTTCAAACATGGAGAGTTGGTGTTTGTTTTAAAAAAAAAATCCAATAATAAAACTGGAACTATGCAGGTCTTTGATATGAATGGATTATGAATATGATGGACAGAGGCCAACGATGATCTGTGCTGTAAACTGGCCCGCTGAGCTCTGCACTTTATTACTCTGCGTCTGTAAGTAACAGCAGGAGTCTGGAGCTGTAAACCCTGGGCTGACCTCTCTAGCCCCTAGGATTAACCGGGGACAAACTGCACACATCTGCTAATCATTGGCCCATTTGGGATACATCCTTTTCCTGTGTTTGCTTAAATAGGTCTCCCCTGGGGATTAAGTGGGGGCCAAGGTGGTTTCTACAGTATTTGGCCAGGGGGGATAGGAGGGACGGTTGCACGAAAGGAGAGGAATATGAAAAAAGACACACAAATGCAATAAAAGCAGTAGGTCAGTCCTAATGGAAGAATTGGATATCATCTCTTTTGCTTTTTTTAAAAGCAGTTTATATACAAAATTCAGTAAAAATCTTATTACATAATAGCAAAGTTATTGTTATTGTTTGCCTTTATTTTTTTCCTCAATTTATACCAATAAAAGCTCAAAACCTAACTACTGACCCAAGTACAGCATGAAGTTTCTCCTCCGTTGCTTCACCATTAAGCAGCTCACAGGGGCAATTTGCTGCACATGTACTGGTATTAATTACATAAGTGAACTAACCAAGCAGCTAAATATGATGTTTCAAACCACACTGTCAAAGGATAGGCTTTGATTTTATAAGTTTGATGTAGAATTCATAGGCCCATACAGTATGTACATTGAAAGGTTTATCGGTCGTTGTAATGCTTCCCCTTGGCTATACTGGCCATGAAGTGATCTGTTCAAAATCCACAATCTCTTCAAAAATGTGCAATTAAAAAAATACTAAACCAAAGCTGATATAAGAATTCAACAGTTTGAGTTACAATAATGTCTTGTAGTCTGTGCAGTACAAAATTCACGCTTTGAATTTCCCTGGTCAGTGTTTCCTTAAGCTTAAATCAAGCTGATTATGGCTTTTGTCCCTCATCAAGATCCATCAACAGTGGAGAGGTGATAGGAAAGGGAAGGAAGAACCAGTTACTCTTTCAACTACAGTCTGGTAACATATTAAAAGAGAACCCAACATAAAATGTCACTGTCAGGTGTTCGTGCACCACACGCTGCCAGTTTCAGTGGCTTCAATGCGCCTTGAGGAGCACTAACAGGTCAGTCCAAAATCTTCCACAGGTGTTTAATTGGGTTGATATCTGGTGACTCAGAAGACCATAGAATATGTTTAATACAATTTTCATACTCAAACCATTCAGTGACCCCTTGTTTCCTATGAATGGGGGCATCATCATCATGTCTCTCCACTCATCTTTCAGTCTTTTCCTTCATTTGTCACCTGTCTGCACAAATGGTACATGAGAATTGAAAAGGATAAGCTAAAGGGTAGAGATACAAAGTGTATTTAAATTCTATTTTTGTCAGTGAAGAGACAAAATCAAATTTTATGGTAGAATGACTGCTGTTTTGATTCAAATGCAACAATTGTGCCTTTATAAATTCATATTGGTGAAAAAAAAAATTCTGTTCAAAATTATGTTTATCAATTTTGCAATTTGTCTCTGCAAGTAGTTTTTAATGGATTTTTGCAAACAATGTGTGCCCATGACTTTGGTGGCGGGGCAAAACCTGCAGAGGAACAAGCAATAAAAAAATGATTGTACTTGGACTTTTATTTGGTCTTTAATGGCAACAGAAAAAAAAACACAGCTATTATCATTTAACAAAGCAATTTAATGCCAAAGGCAAAATTTTAATTTTTTCTAGCCAACACTTGGATCTCAAATAGCATGGACACAATTCAGTTATAACAACCAGAGATGGTAGGCCAGGCATGTCTTGTTTTCCTTAATGTCACATTGATTGCTGACTGATGTTCAATATCGATCTGAGTCTGAGCCAAATCAGGCGGCGCAGATTGCAATTCAGTTGGGGCAATCAATACTAGTTTAAACATGCCTCAAAGATTTAGAAAACTGTAGAGACCTGCTGCTGTGCAGGACAGGAAAACATACACATCTGACAGTGAACACAAACATAGAAATTACTCTTAAAAAGAAAGGCACAACTTTGTTTTTAATGATTACTTCCACCAGTCTTGTCTGAGTACTAGAGGCAAAAGTACATCTTCTATTGAATATGAAAACTAGAAAAAATAATTATGTTTTATAACAATTCCATCTCTAATTTTCCATTTAGACTGCAACTACAATACCTTCTTTATCATTTTATGATAATTCTTTGCTCTCCATCTCATTTTGTTTTGTCATTGTGCATCAGGTATCCCCATAGATCCAAGTATTTATTTAGCTTTATTCACACTCCTTGGCTCATCGCAGTGAGCCAAGTCTCAGCAGCATAACAACAGTTGTTGTTTTTTTTTACAGTGAAAACAGACAGTTTTTGCAGTCTGTTAGGATTTTGAAAGTTTTCCTGTTTGTAGAAAGCTTTTTTTCCCCCACAGGAGATACAATACATTTATTGTGTTAACAACCATTATATTGTTTTAACAAGGGGAATGCCACTGACTTTTCATCCTTCCTCAAAACCCCACTGACTGTAGTGTGCAGTTTTAGCACAAAAGTGGCTATGATTTTGTCATTAAACCATTCAACTACGCCCATGTGCTGCAGTTAAAATGTGATTTAAGAAGCCCATTTAATGCTAGACAGAGAGACAGACGGAGGCATAAAATGAGTGTGAGAGAGAGAAGAAGAGTCTCTGGCATGGGGATAAAGTAGAGGCAAAAAAAAACAGAGAAAAAGAGAAAACAAGGGACGACAGAGTGAAAGATAGAAAAGGAAAAAAGATATTGTGGGCTACAGAAGAGTATGGAGAGAAAACATGAAAAAACACAAACAACAATATATTCATAATATAATTTGCCTCTTTTTTTCTATTCAAAAGAGAATGGGTTGAAATTCTGTTAGTGAGCCTTCAAATTGAGCTGAATTATTAGTAGTTTCCATACAAATGTTGAATCAATTTAATCTAACATTTGCCTGTAGTGTATGTTTCTGCCATGAGGATGGAAAGTTAAAGAGGACAGAGAAAAAACAAAGAGAAGAGCAGAATGGAGGCTGTGTCCTGTGGATATAATCCTATAGATGAGTAAGTGGATCTGGCTCGTTGGACAGGGATGAAAACTGGGGTATTGTAATTGGCTGTGATGAATTGAATCGTCATATAATTACTTTCTCAAACCATACCAATGTTGATCCACACCCCCCCTGCCCTCAGGCCCAAAGGGTGGAGACAGAAACAAAGAGAGAGAACTTAAGAAAGGGGAGAAAATAGGAGAAATAGAGAGAAAGGAATTAAAAGAGCAAGTGGGGGACAGAGAGCAAAAGCAAAAAGAAAATGAAAAAAGAGAGGATATAGACAAAAAATCTCCCCCTGTAAATGAACTCCTTTACTTACTCTCATCTCTCAGCCTCTATCAGGTTTTACCTGCCAATGCAAGGGAGGTTTACAGCTTCTCTACAAGCTCAGCCCTATTTTTCTAACAAACTGCCAACTCAATGAAAACACCCAAAGCTTTGTAATCACTTTCATTAAATGGGATAAATAAGATGTGTAACCACTTGCACTGTACTTGTGTGACACTTTTTAAGGCATGGTTTAACCACTGCCCTTATCATTGCCTTTTCGCAATGATATTTTGCATAATTAATTTATGCATGTGAATGCATCATTTATGTCTTTTTATGTTTGCAACCCAGCGTCCAACTGCCCTTGAGGGACAATAAAGTATTTTGAAGTGAAATGTACTATATTGACTTTCTGAATGAGGAAATTGACCTTTTTACAAAGCTGCTAGATTGGCTGTTTGAATTAGAAATTTACCAGTAGTATCTCTTATTGACACTCTAAACACTAATCTCTTCAACAGAAGAGAAAATGTGAATGGAACTGTCACTTATTCATAACTCGATGCATTTGTTATGCATCAAAGTATGAATAGATAACAGTATATAGAGACAGAGGAGAAAAAGAAATGCAAAGACACAAGGAAAGACATATAAAGGTTTTTACATAGGCTTAAGGGATGACAGGGACTAAGACATGAAGAAACCGAAAAGATCTTCATACTGGACCGAACAAAAGAGCCTCAATGATGCATTTATCAAGTAATAAAATGATTAATAAATAAGTGAAGAAAGTCTCTTACAGGGGGTCCAGAGGGTCCTGGGGGTCCTTTGCTGTCCTGGGAGCAAGTACAGGCATGAGGCATGGGAGGGCACTGCTCCTCAACTCTCTGAAGACAGAAATACACACACACTTACACCTGCACTTTTTGGACATGTAACCTCAGGACACTTGCTTTATAATGAAGAGTTAATTTAAATGTTAGAGTTATGCAGAGTTTTTTGACTGTAATGTGTACTGTATTATACATTATTGTACTATACTTCTGACATACTGACCCCCTTATGTATGTGGGGTGGACAAAGATATTAGAAACACCCTCTAGTATCTAGAGTAATGCAATCCAATACACCTCCACTGCTAACTACAGCCTGAAAAGTACCACAGACTTAAATCAAAACTTTTCTGAACAGCATCATAATCAATATCAAAGAGATATCACTTTATTGCATTGCATGAGATTGTACAAGTGTGTTTAATCAACTGGTAACTGTGTGTTTCTGTTGTGTGGGTATGTTCTATTCCGATAATTGCTGTTCTTGTGCAACTACACACAGACCAGACCTCTGCATGTACAAAAGAGAACAACAGTGTTGACTCTCAAGGTGCTCGTTTGGGGAATTTATATCACATAAAGGAAATTACCCACTTGACCACAAGCAGGTCTAACAGTGGCCCATGTTAACAGCCTTAATTCAGTACAGATTCCAAGTGACTTGGCTTTTATTCTTATTTCATAACTCAGTTTGATCAAAACCACAATTATAACTATAATTATTGAAGGCTGTAATAATCAGAGTATCAAACCACTATGGAGTAATAGAGGAGAGGAGAGGAAGAAAATTATGTTTTAAAGTGAGGGTGTCAAGTGATGTTAGTTTCTTACCAATGCTGGCAGTTCACAACACTTATCTCTGCTCGCCCAGGATGTACTGCAGATGATGTCAAACATCTGGAGCTGGAACTATAAACACACACACACACACACACACACACACACACACACACACACACACACACACACACACACACACACACACACACACAGAAACACACAGTCAATCCCCTTAATTACACAGTTCATGTGTTATCAGTTGTCACATTTTAAAATGCATGACTAAAAGAGAGGCAGCACTTGAAATGGAATATTCACCATGGTATTTTGTAATGGTGTGGTTGTTTTGCGTTTCTGTGTTGATAAGAAAAAGGGCAGAGATTGTTTGATTTCTTACGAGCTCTAATGACCAGCTGAAATGTGCAAGAAGAAAGATACCGAGTCTCTATCTTACAAACTAACAAACAAAATGAATGTTCTGGAGGCACCTTGGCATCAAGGCTGAAGAAGGTGCCTGCTGACATATACTGTTTATATTATTAGAAGGGCAGTAACGAGGACCTTCATTTCTAACTATCCAGAAATGAGCCATCATCCATTACCTCAACCTTTAACAAAGATCTAAATCAAACTTAACACAAATATATATCATAGACACAACTTTAACTATGGAAAACTCCCACTTTAGAATAAATGACTGTGAAACTATTTTATCAAGGATGTTAAATACACACAGACGCGAACGCATAATTACAGACTTGGATGAGATTCTGTCGGCTGGTGAAAAACTGTTCAATAAGTATTTGTTTTCCTCTCTGCTACTGTTTCATTTACACAGGCATAATCTTTACCGTTTTATACAGACCAAACAAATCTGCTGCAAGGAAACATTGTACCTGGTTTGGCCCTGATTTAATTTTATCTTGAGGTTTACATAGTGTCTTATGTATTATTTTAGGTAAAGGTTTGCCTTGGAGCCTGTGTGGAATTTTCTTATCCGATTAATTATTGTTGTTCTGTTACAGCACCATGGACGTCTCAATAGAGTGGATCAATTTCAGTCAAACTGGAACAAACACAGAAACAAAAGATGCCGAGTTACTGTGATCAGTTTGTAGTTTTGACTCAGTTTCATAGAAATGTTGGATCGGCTGATTAAGATCTAGAGAAAAAATGTCTATCATGTGATTTAATCTATTCACACCACAATGAACCATCACTTTTGTAATCTCCTCAACCAAATAATTACCTGAAAATCCACAGGTGTAACTACTACTATGAATGAGAAAAACACTCTGAACTTCTCCAAATAATTAGAAATGTGGAGCCTAAAACAAACCAGGAGACTTTCCAACAAACCTAGTTCTACAACGAAACACATCACTTCTGGCTCATTCAAAGTACAGAAGTAAAACTGTATAAATTGTGATTTGTGTGACGTTAGGAACAAGGTAAGACTGCCATTAAGTTTTTTTTAATTTTCTACAAAGATTTTCTTCAACATACATCATACATTCATGTATAACATTTTTCAATGGATAGCCATCAGACCACTTTATCGGTAAGAGACAATCTGTTGGTAAGTGGAGAAAATGTTGCATTTTCTTTATTTTCCTTCTAAAAAACCTCTTGATGCAGCATTTTCCAGCTGATAATTTTCTTTGGATCAGGTCAGAAGTATAAATTTACAAATAGCAGAGCTAAGTATTCCCAGAAACCCAGGATATCTCACCCTCTCCCTTCCCTATGTGTGCCAATTTTTTTTTCGAGTGCCTGTGCTGTCTAATGGTTCGAGGACGACTAACAAAGTGTATGTAAAGCACTTTGTACATTTCCATTTGCAATAAATAAAATGAACTCCCACTGAGTACCTCACTGAAATGGTTTTAGATATTTATGGGTGTCGTTTTACAGGCCATAGTGGTTCATACACACCTCAGACTTATCATTGTATTCATTGCATTAAGTGGCAATTATAACAGATTGATTCAAGCAGAATTTCAAAATTCTCTCTTTAATTGTGGCACAGTCACACCTGATGTGTTTCTTTTATTGAATTTGTGGAACGAGTTTGAAAATAAATCCTGGCATGTTACTTTTGAAGATCTTGTCAGCTTCGTGATTTTGCCCAAGCTTCCATATTCGACTGTCCTGATAATAGTTAACTTAATGTCTGCAGGACATATTTTGATTTTTCAAGGCCAGAGGAAACCATAAATATACAAACATTCTTTCACTCATTTTTAATTGTGAATTAAACAATAATACAGACAAGAATAATACTGACTGGAGCAGAGCTGTCTTGTGGGCCTCTGGACCGAAACATCCTTCCAAGGATCTCCACTCCATTGGTGGTGATGTTACCAGCTGCACTCACAGACTTCTCCCCAACCACAGAACAATCTAACACCACTTTCACAGATGTCTTACTGATGGTTACATGGAGCTGTAGGAAAGACAGAAAATAAGGTGTATTAGAAATATTTTGGATATTATGGTATTTTCCGAAGAAGAGAAATCCATCACCTGTGTTCTGACCGAAAAATCTTGAGATTATGATAAAACAGCACCAGTTTAAAGAGATACAAATGGGCTGTCCAACAAAAGCAGAGTTGTAATGTCATTATAAGTGGAGCATTTTCAGAGGTCCAGCATCTGTGATGAGCCAGAATACTAAACTTAAGACTGTCTCTTGTCTGTACGTGCAAGAGGCCAACTATTTACTGATTAATCATAGTCATAATGAGTTCCTTGCATATGTGGATTTTTTTTTTTTTTTTTAGAAACACAGGCTAAAAGCATCTATACAGGCAAATTAGCCTGTCCAGTCAGAGAGTCTGTGAGCTCACATCACCTCTTTAGAAGAAACCACTGCCAGTGCAATGAACCGTGAAATTCAACTAGTTGCATGTTTAATGAGCAAAGAGGGCTGTATCCTGGTGAAGGATTATAATAATAATAATAGCATGCGTCAACACATGCATGTTAATAGTCATGGGATGTTTTCAATCACACTATTTTACACCCTCAGTCAAAAAAGCACATGCACTGTAAGTCACTGAGACATGAATGCACGTGTGCAACACACACACATACACAGTGACACGGTGCAGCTAATGTAGAGTTAGACAAAGTTCATATTCGAGTGTCAGTGCCTATTCCCTGGCTGATGTCTGGACGTCTGCTTTATAATGACTTTCTGTTCTCATCTCCCATTCCGCACACTTCACTGGGCATGATGTGTATGTGTATGTATGTGTGCTGGAGTATGTGCGTGTATGTTGTACTTTTGTGATATAAAAGATGAGGAAAATCCTCATTTTGCCGGTATTTTGTGGCATTTAGTGATTTCAGTTAAGGTCAAAAATTGCAGAAAACATTAGCAATTGAATTGAATCTATACATATATATGTGTGTGTGTATATATATATGTGTGTGTGTGTGTATATATGTATGTATATTTCTTGTGTGCGTGTGTGTGTGTGTGTGTGTGTGTGTGTGTGTGTGTGTGTGTGTGTGTGTGTGTGTGTGTGTGTGTGTGTGTTGAGGATGCCATTCACTCTCCTTCAGGCTTGCTGGTTCCTCCATTACTCCAGCAGTGACTCAGACTTATTTTTAGTCTGGGGGAAGTTTATTCTTGAAAATTGACAATTTGAACTACTCCTCTGTTCTGACTCTTCAGCTGTATGAAATCCTGGCCAACAGTAGCAGGCGTCAGAAAAGATGCTGTGTATTTTTAAGCATTTGTTTTGTTAAGGATGTGGGGTCATACAGTACAATACTCTCTTTACTGAGCTGTGTGTTTCCCATTAAAGTTTCAGCTGTATCTTATATCTTATAGTGGGATTTTATTGTTCTTATAGCTGTGTAATGCTGATACCTAAAAGATATGTAAACTATAAGAATGCCAAAACCATCTTCATCTTTGTTTTTTTTTTATCTTCATTTAACTTTATTCACATATTTATTTTGGTCGAGCAGTGCCCTCTCTATGAAGCCAGAATCTAGTGCAGATTAAAGGCGGAGTAACCCAGAGCCTGACAGGGGACAAACCTCAAAATTGAGACTTGGGATTAGTTTTGGCACAACACAGAAAAGAAAAAAAACAAAACAAAACAAAAGCTCTGACCACAAGGTATGAGGATGAAATATAAGACATATAAGCAGCATAATGTTTTTCACTCTGTGCTGCTGCTGGCAGGTCAGATGGCTGGTTGCAGTCTACAGGATCCATCCACAGCTAATACTACTGCCAGCACAAGATGAATTAGCCTCTCCCCCATCTCTCCCCACTCACACACATATACAGATAAACAGACTTTCACTGTGTTGTATTTTCTAATGGTGCTGCTGTCTTAAAAGTCAGCACCATTTTTCTGTAATATAAAGAACCTCACTTCTTGGCATCTCTCTGTCAGGTAGTTTTATCTTTAATTTATGAGAATCAAGATCTTTTTTTCAGACGAAAGGCAAATCACTTTATTCCATTAGTGAGAAAGTGAATGTGCTACTTTAACTTTGTGATAATAGCATATACAACTTTGATAATCTCACATACTGACTTTGATAGCAGCAACAGCAACAGAGTAATTTATCTTGTAATTTGGGATCGAGGAAGTGTCTTCATCAACACTGCCATCATAGCAGCCAGTGTGTCAGTGTCACTCATTCAGGAGATTTTCACCACGAGCCAAGTTATCCACAGAGGTCCTTTCCTCTCCAAAACAAATAGACCCAGTGATAAAACCCACAGTTAAAAGCAGTTTTAGGTTAAGAATAATTTTTTTCTCAGACAGTGTTACTCAGACACAAGACTTTGGAGAAGCTGTGAGTCAAGCTGCTGCTAATGTCTGCTCATCTTGCTTATCTGATAATTTACAATCAAGAAGTCTGAAGATCCTTCATCAGATTAATATACATAGTTAAAAACATTTGTATTGTAGAAATGAGGCTTAAAACTGGTAAAAGGTCAATTTCAATTGATTCTGGCAAACAACCACAATGCTGGCACATGAAAAGGGGATATTTGATAGGCAATTTCAATGAAATGAACCATTATTTTGATTAAATAATGGATTTCTCTTGGCTTGAAAATTAGGGGGAACATGTAACTACGCAACTCAACAAAATATATAACACTGGCCTTGTTTTCATACCTGTTATCATGCAGTAAAGTGATATATTATAGCTTTAATGTTATCTGCAATGATTAAAATGTTAAAACAAAGCAAAATCAGTGTGGCAGAAACTGTCTTTGCAAATTACTTTTTATCAGGGTTTAAAATAATTGCTCAAGTGGACAGACTTAACATCAACTGAATAAAAAATGTAAACTATACTTTTTATAGTCAATATTCCAAGGACCAGGAACAACAAAATATGGAAGAAGACGAGAGAAAAGAAGAGAAGAAGAAAACAAAGGTGGGCCAAGATGAAGATGAAGAGGTTTGAATCAGCATATTCACATCATCTCACCTCTTGGTAACTGTGAAACACAAAATGAAGTAGTGATGCAGTAATGGAACTGAAAAATTGGCACACAGACAAACACGCAAACGCTCAAATTGTTATGGCAGTTTTTAAACATGCTGTATGAGATAATGTGAGGTGAAGTAGATGAGGCTATCAGCATTTCTGCTGACTCAGTTGTTTCTGACCTGCACTTAAAATTGCACAGGCTCACTTATGCTTGAATGTGTGCGTGTGTGAGCGTGATTTTGTAGGTGAATGGCTACTTGCATGTACACATACTGCATATTTGAGCATTTACATCTGTTCACATCAGTATGTATATATATGCACTTTCTCTTTGCCTGTGTGTATTTTCGTGTATTTCTGAATCATCGGTTTTAAAAAGCTGCTTTCACAAAGATTAAAACTCACTGACTGACCCACACAAACAAACTGCTCATCTAACTCTATAATAAAGTTTGCCCCTTCAGTTAAATTTGTCTCTGGTGTCCACACATCTGGCACAGTTATGTGGGGGGGTAGATAAACCAAAGTTTAATTGCAGCTGAAGACATGGCTGCTGTTTAATGACTAACGTGGCAAATGAAACATAGGATCAGAAGTTAGCTTTATATCTCTGTCTCTTATGGAAACTATTTCAGTGAGTTGTAAACAAATGTGTGAGCAAAAGGAAACAACTGCAGTGCTTCACTACGGCCCTGCCAGATTATAAGGACTGCTCAGTCTGTGCTCACGTCATTCAAAGATATACTTTGCTCATTGCCTGTTGCTCTCCTCTCCTCCTTTCAGTCCTGTGTGCCCTGCTCCAGCCCCTGACTCCAGCCTATTGTCCAGTCAAACCTGCTCCTGTGCCCCATAGGACCCAGTGTTCCCATTTGCCGGTTAAACCCAGCTACCTGGCTATAACCCTGCAGCAGTGGCGATCCTAGACTCTGGGGCGCCCCAGGCAAAGAGGCCCGCTGAGGAACCCCCCTCCACATGTAAACTAATGGCAGCCATGGCAGCATGTTATTGTTTTTTAACATGCTGCCTTACATGCAGACAATCAGTATAGGCTATAATTTACAGATGTTCCTTAAATGCATCATTGGTAGACACTAGTAGACACAAATCATCTTGCACCCCACTTTGGGGGGGGTTGAGGCAACAGCAGTGCCTGTAGTTAACAACAACAAAAAACAAAAGTCTCCAATCAGCAGCAGGACAACAAATCCAAGCCAACTATTAATTTGAGCCACATGATACCATCTCAGCCTTAGCCACCCCAAATCTGTTCTTCCAGCATATTTAATTTCTAGTTGCTGCTTTTGTTTCTTCATTATTTGTCCTTCTTTCCAAGAAGCTACCAACATTTGTAGAAACAGCTTTATAATTATCATTTATGGATGAATGAATTAACAATGAATTTTGAATTTCACTGTGAAATATTGTGGATTGCTGTAAGCTAGAAAGCTGCAACTGCACTGGTGTAAATTTTAATAGCACAAAAGGACAGCTTTAAGTGCTTGCGAACATGTTTAATGGGAGGCATTTAATCATTTGAGAGGTACAAAAAAATGCTCATACACTTCTGGAGTTTAATATGGCCCTAAGCAATATGTGAGTTATACTGAAGATAACTTTAACTTCTCCTCTCTATGACTACATATCTCTCTGTTTGTCTCTGTATTTCTCTCTGTTTCAGACTCTCTGTCAAATCTATTCCCTTCCTTTGCCTTTCTCTTCCTCTCCACCTTCACCTGTTTCTGCTTTTTAAAGTTCCTGTGTGTGTGTGTGTGTGTGTGTGTGTGTGTGTGTGTGTGTGTGTGTGTGTGTGTGTGTGTGTGTGTGTGTGTGTGCACTTTGCTGAGCAATGACAGATCCTGCTGGGTATCCCTGCTTTCACATGAGGTGTCTTCATATGGTAATCCCTTTATAGCAGACACACAAACACACACACAGACACTCCTCTTATTCACTTGTCATCCTGTCTACAGACGAGCACTTCCTCTGGCCACTTCCTTCTGCATCTGTTCCCCCTCTCAACATTGTCATGTTCTCCAACATAAACCATAAGCACAAACCAACAGAGAAGACAAAAGGCACTAAGAATGATGGACAGATAACTCCCTGACATTTTGAGAATTGAGATAAAGACAGTGAGTTGGTGGGCTGGTGTTGGTTTGTTTTCAGCAGAAATCCACAGAGTCCCAGGAAAGAAACTAGACAAGTTCTACAGGAAAAAAAATATTGTCTATGAAGACAATATTGCCTGTACATTAGTTTTCATGGTATGTTTCCATCTATTTGTCAAGCAAATGTTAACCTCTCTTTTAATACGTAGCAAAACAATACATGCAAATGTCCCTGTCGATTAGCCCTGCTGAAGTAAATACACCTCCTGAACAGCTAAAGCTAATTCAAAGAGGGCATCTGTGAAGACAAAAGAATTGATTATCATTCAGCAAGTTGCTATAATTATTTTGTGCTGGCTAATGTTGTTTATATTTCATGCCAAAGTGTTTTGCAGTGTGAATTAGTTATTCACTGGGCCTGGTGGGTCCAAAGTATGTCATTATTTATTCCGTAGAGGCTTTTGCATCACTATTTATTCCATAATTTCTTTTTTTCACAAAACACTTTCTCATCTCAAGTGAGCAGAAAATTGTCTTCCACTGAGGGAATGTCATCAAATTTTGCCATTTCCACCCAGTCAGACTAATTTGATACAACATAATTTACATAAAAAATATTTGAATAGAGTCCCAGTGATTGAGGAAAGTATGAAATATCTTTGTCAGAGAATTGGTTGAAAGGACAAATTAATATCATCTCTGGTAGCTCCAGTCTGAAGTCACTGGTGGATAGAAATAACAACAAAATCACTGAAACAACCACTGACGATAAATATGGTCGAATTGATACAGAAAAAAAAATTGACATCCTGTCCTATTATGCTTTGGGTGTGTGTTGGTAGCAATTAAAACCTGGCACATTCTGTGAACATCTCTCGAGGTATTGCATTTTTGTGGAAATATATTAAAGCTTGACAAAGGGCTGCAGTGACCATTGAGTAATCAATTGATTTCCGAATTAATTATTTATGCCATAAAATGTCACCAACGTGTCCACTATAACTTGAGAGAGGTCTTATAGGGTGATGAAATCTGCAGTTTCACTTCCACTTTGCACAATCCACTAGTTTAAAAAAAAAGGCATCACAAGGACAGTGAGCAGTAGGAGGGAAAGACAGAAGAGGGAGGAAGGGTATCATCACCTAAACTCTCAAACACACACAGCAGTGTTGACAGGACAAGAGAAAAATTCCACGAACCACTGGAAAACCACCCAACAGGCTGCACAACTTCAAAAACATCAAAATACAGAAAATGTTGCTGGAAAACTTCCTGCTCCCTCTGTCACACAGTTTCAATGCTGCAGATCTGAATCTTTTGTAATGAGGGTTTGTCAGTGTGAACCTGATATGTAATGCAAACTGGTAAATGTCACTGTGGGGCAAACTCTCTGAGTAGGCTAACAATGATTCAATGTGATTGGAGTTGAAGTGGGTCTAGTTTAGAAGTACTTTAACAACCTAGCAACACAGACAGGTTATGCCCACTTTACACTGCAATTTTTTTCTTCAAACTTTATACCAATTACATAATATGAAACAGAAGCAAGCACATTAGCCTAAACTATACCAGCAAACGTTTTACACGGCTGAATCAGTTTTATCATTCATCACATATATATTGAAGACTAACCTTGTGGAAGCTGCCATGGAAAATCTTTTTGATTTCTGTTCCTTCAAACGTCACAGTCTGGAAGTCTCCTTTGTAGTCATAGTTGAAGAACGTCAAGGTCTTTCCAGAGTCTGCGGGGAGGCAAAGTGTAAAAAGGTTGATGTCCACATCGAGTGGAAATTGCTTTATAAAGCTGCTATTAGACTCCACTAAAGAGCTGGTGTGTAACAAGAGTGAGCCACATGTGCTGGACAATAGGACAATTATCTTTGTACTGCACTGCTGTTAATCTGCGCAAGGTTCATTTTACTATTGAAAAAGTACAAACTTCATCAGATGTCCCTTCAACTAAGTCATTTAAATGATTCCATTTCATTTCATTTCATTTCATTTCATTGTGACATAAACATGAAAGCCCTGTCGTTTTTATTTTTTCACCAAGCACTGAAGGCACAGAGGGCAAGAACATAATCCCATCCTCCGCATTTTTCTAATAATACATGTGATGTAAGTGGTACTGAGAATTATAAGTTTGTCAGTGAAAACTAAGCACAGAGAATTGTCACATTAATACTAGAGATAGAGAATTAAAATACAGTAATCAATCTTTGCCGCTGATTCCCAAAAAAACTTGGTGGAGGTGTGTTTATAATTGTTTGAGGAAGAATAGTGGTATAACTTTTGTTAAAATACTTCATCCATGTTTCCTTCCTTTTGCTTTAGTAAATAAAACATATCTCTATATAAGATAACCGAAACTCAAAATTCAATTAGATTTTTTTCACCCCTGCTCCTGCTGTTTAAGCTGCATCAGAGTAAACAGGGAAAGACGAACAGCCAAATTGCAACTTCCTCCAGCTACTCCTGGGGATCCCAAGATCATCAACAACAGCTGGTAATATAATCTCCACAGCGGGTCAGAGGTTTGCCCTGGGTCTCCTCCAAGTAAGTGGTGTCCAAAACACCTTAAAAGGTTGACGCCTGGGGTGAGTTCACCTACTGTGTAGTATGTAGTATTTCTGTGACATCGCTTATCAGGTCTGAGACAAATAGCCACTTCTCCATGGTCTATCTTATGACACCATTATTATCATCCCATCTGCTTTGGCTTTAAAAAACTGGCCTCATATCAAATCAAAGAGAAGAGCTCAGTTACAATGTAAGAGGAAAACCATCTAAAGCTACAGTATAATGGATCAAAAATGTAGTTATACCTCAGCTGTAATTAGTCATTTCTCTCCAGTTTCACTGCCCAATCTGCCGAATGAATCACTCCCAAGGATCATTCAGAAGAGTTGGGAATGCAGTTCTGAGTTTGTACATGTCAAACTGTGACGTGTTACAGCACAGACAGGACTACAACATATATAACAAACTGAAACCACAAAAGATTCAAACTCACTGTCCAGGATTAGTCCCACCAATGGCTCCTTCTCTTTGTTGAGGATTTCCCACAATGCAAAAGGCTCATGCGGGGTCTCTGGGAGTAGGCGGAGCATCATTGAGATGGTGTAGTCAGAGGGTAAACCTTCAGGATGAAGGTACCTGGTAGACATATGAAAGATGAAAGAACCGGCACACATACACGTGCACGCACACGCACGCACATGCACGCACGCACGCACGCACGCACACACACACACTCACCTTAGCTGTGCCCTATAGGTATATATCTACTAGGCGTCTTTTTCAAAGTGCCATTGTCTCTTTTCAGCTGATGTGAATGCTTTTAGAGTTCTTAGGCTGCCTCAGTCTCTCTTTGAGTGCTAGCCACTTTTTGATCAGTAAGCCTTGCCTTTTTTTGTACAGTTGCCTCCAAGCACTTCAGGTTCAAACCATTTTAGCTTTAGCTTTTCAGAGCACTCATCAACATCACTTTTCACAAACTGAACAATCTCAGAACAGGAAACTTTATAAAGGAAACTGATATAAGCCAAGAAAAAGCTCTTAAAATGACAACATCCGAGAAGGAAATTCTTAACGGGAGCATAACTGAAGGCTCTGAATGCTCCTGTTAAATTGCTATATGCATGGGTTTTATATTTGAATAATTCCCTGTGGTATAGAGCTAAGCAAACTTTAATGCTTCAAACCTGCATTTGCAATTATCTCAGAATGTTTTTACTAAGTTATCACTTATTTCAGTGCCTGTAAATGCCTTAAAATACAAGCAATCAGGATGTAAATCAGCAATTTAAAACCCACTTGAAAAGTATGTGATTTTGGTCTAGTCAGTTGTTGTTAATTGTTAATGTTTTTAGATTTTTGTATTGACTGTAGCCACTGTCAGTTGTTGGTGAAATGTTATGACAATGTACAAACATGACAATGGTGATGCAGCTTTCTGCAGGCTGTGATCATTTTGGAAAACTGTTGGTCTGAGAAAAAATTATCTGAAATTGCCAGTTTGCTTTTTTCATTAATTGGCTGCAAGAATTACAGGAATTAGTGGAAATGGCATCTTTAATATATTACTGCAATAATCTGATTCCGCTCAGTGCTTTTATTAAATCTCCTTTTATTGCAAAAATGCCTTGATTGCTCATAACAGCATTTTCGAAAAGTTTTAATCATAATAAAAGGCTTTTTAATCTATTTTTAATTCTATTTGGCACATAAACTTTATTTACATTAATTCATCAGATAAATGTGTCATTTAAAGTCTGGCTACCACATATGGAAATACAGTCTTCTCGTGAAAAATAATTAAACCCTAGCAAAAGGCATAATATTTATGATCAGGACCACTCTTTGTGGTTGTTGGCACTGGCATAGGTACTGTTTGTGGAACATGCAAGATAAAATAATAACACAGCCCAGGTCTTATGAGTGGGACTTGACCCATGTGAGCTGTAAGATAATCCAAACAAAGATAAAGGGAAAATCTTGTTAGTTTTCATATTAGTTCCCAAGTAGTTTGCTATCAGCCTGAAAATCAAGTGACTTTCTTTGGCAGGACTGTTAAATATTTCTACCTCTGCTGCTGGCTGATAATTCAAAGTCCTGTGGTGTTTGAGTCCTGCTGACCATTGACAGTGACCACTCCCCATTTCCAGAGAGAGGAAGGGAGAGTAACTTATTGGCAATGATTAAAAACAGCAGAGATCAAAATAAATCTATTCAACACAGGAAGAATATCAAATAGTAGTGAGCTGGATTCACTTTCACTTTTTAAAAATATTCATAAATTTAACCATAGGAATTATGCTGGGTAGATAGAATTATGAGGGACTAGTTTCTGGTAGTATGAATGTAAAAACTACTGGAACTGTTTACACAACACCACTTTGTATGTTTTATAACTTTTTCTTGCCACCAGTTGTGGTTTTTTTTTTTGAGTGTTTCGTTGTGAGTGTTTCGTTCGTGTGTGTGTGTGTGTGTGTGTGTGTGTGTGTGTGCGTGTGTGTGTGACCCTGATTGTTTCTATGACACTGAACCACCCTATTTATAACCTTGTGTATATGCAATTTGTGTCTCCTACAAAGACACCTTGATCTCAGTGACACTTACTCAGTGAACAAATTAAATTGTCACTGAAAAAAATGGCATCTCCAGCTCTGCCGGCGGTCACTTGTTTTGCACACCAGTAAAGCCAACCACAGTGAAGGTTGATCTGAATATATGGTGCCAGGTGACTTTGTGAACATAAAATTGTGATTTGATCAATTTTCAATCAATTTGTCTTCCTAATACAACAGGCCTGGAATTAAATATATCTACACAAAGGTTACGATATGAATGGTGCACAATTTTATGGTTTGCCAACTGAAACAGAAATGTGTTTTCACATTTCTCCATTTTACTGAGGATGTGACCTTACTTACTTGGTGGGCTGTGACACCAGGGCATCACGGTGTAACCTGTAACAGGGGAAACTGTTGAAGGACCCCGGCTCCAGAGAAACTCCAGGTATTGTGCTGTACTCTTTCTCCACCAAACCAAACTTCTCCATCATACGGAAACCTGCACGAGACAAATCATTATCATTATGTTCATCATCATTATGTTATTGCCACCATCATCTCCATCCAGGGCTCTGATATACTGGATGGTCTTGTGAGACTGTTGTACTCCCATATTTTTTTTATTTTCACTTCTTACCTGCCATCGTGTTACCACTCATCAAAACAGACGGACAAGCTGAAAAACAGAAAACCATCTGTTAGTTCATCTGTAATATTTTTTCTCCACTATCAAATAAATCATTCTTTCCTTCCCTTTTCATTTTAAGTCATTTAATGTCTATCCACAAACTAAAGTCCTTGCTCAACCTCTGCATCTCTATCTGAATTCTATGATCTATTTTTCCTCCATAGCTCTGTTTTAAACACAAGATGCTGTTACTCACTGGCAGTAGCAGCTTCGCAAACAAAGGTAATGAGTTGCTCCTCTATCTTCTTCACTGCATCCAAATCGTCCACAAAAAAGACATGTCTATCGCTGGGCTTGCTGGCGATATTCACCAGTTCTCCGTAGTCCGCATCCGCAAAGCCAATGGCAAAGATGATGTAGTCTGAGAAGAAGAAGATTCATCAGTTTAAAATCTATGGATATGACTGAATGAGGTGTCAACAAATCACACACTGTAAAATCTGTGTCAAAAAAAATTATGGTTTTTACAGGACATCAACCAACTACCAATAATGTTATTTCTGTCTTTTGTGTATAAAATACTCACCCTCCATCTGCATCTCTTTGGACACTTTGTTGACATCATCTTGTGAACGCCCATCAGTCAGGACAACCAGGACCTTTGGGACACCCCTTCTGGCTCCGGCCTCTGAAGTGAAAATGGACTCTTTCACATGTTTGATGGCCCGACCTGCCAGAGGACAAAAAGCAAAGGAGGTGTACAGATATAAAACCTGGCACTTGGTTCATGCCAATGTTGTTGCTCACACAGCTCTCTTTGCTCTTCAGATTCTCAGAGAGCTCCCTCAAATCGTAGAGCTTTTTCTGCCCAACCTAACTTTATAACTACTTGCTATGATTGGTCAATCCCTGAATGTAGAGTGATTCTGGCTGACCAATAAAACCTCAGAGAAAAATAAATGCTGCCAAAATCTCTTTATCTAACTCTATCTGAGTCTATATCAAACTCAAACCATTCTCAGGTCTTTGCAAGATTATTTTCATTCTTTAGTTGTTCTTTAATTGGGTGACTTAAAGGGAAAAAAAAACACCACACCACCCCACAGCATGCTGGGGAACCTGGCCAGTAGTGATGTAACATATACGGTCATGCTACATAGACACTGGACTTAACCCGAGCCAGCAAGCAAGAAACCTTGGCATTCAGAGCAGAACTTTAAATCCCAAGTAGGGCTTTGTGTCCAAATCTTCTTTTTTATCATCTTAAAAAAATTTCTTAAGTGCAACAATTTCACTGTCTGACTGACAGAGAAAAAACGAATGCATGCTTTTAGGCCCAGCAGACTTGACTCTTGTGATGCTCTCCTATTTTATGTAAACAGAAATATCATAAATGAGCTACAGCTGATTCAAAACTCTGCTGCCTGACCAGGACAGAAGGAGAGAACTTATTACATTACATTACATTACAACATATAAGTCCTTACACTGATTGCCTATCAGTGTCTGCATTGATTTTAAAATTATTTCCCTGTTTTTAAAGCAGGTGCTGCTTAAATCTAAGAAGCAGTGCATCTCCTTAGGTCCTCTGGCATAAGTCTGTTAATTGTTTCAAATTGTTTTAGCTTTTATGTTCGGAGCCTTGGGACAGTCTCTCTACGAGAAGCAGCTGGAAGTTGACATTTTTAAATGTAAACTAAGCTAACTTTTAATTAAAAAATGTATGGTTATTATTCACTTATTTTTATTATATTTACCATTTTATGTTTTTCCTAATGTTATTATAACTTTTTAAATCTATTTTATTGTATCTCGTCAGCTTTCTTATTTGATTTATCCTTTATTTCAGCTTATCAGTCATCTGTGATGCACTAAAAAAATGCGAAATCACTAGTGTGGTCCTCCTCGTATTACTCTATCTGTTCTGCCATCCTCTGATATTAAGCTTCATTTTTTTTACTGGTGCAACATTTTGGCACAGCTTAATGTTTCAATCAACTCCTGTGTATAGCCTACATTTTTTCCCACTGGGTACTGACAAACACTTCGCAGACCAAATTCATTGGAAGCATGAATGAGCTCATTAACAATCTAAAAATGTCCTCTTCCCCCATCTTACATGGAGGTGAATGCTTGAGACCTTGGCTTCAATTTTAATGTACTTACTAATTAAAAACATGTATTATTTATTCTTCCACTGACATTAATAAAATACATTACTGAACCCATAATTATTACATGACAATGAGTGACCTATAATCCCAGACTGCCCTTTAGCATTTAAAATATGGCAGAAAACAGACAAAGTCCGATGTATTTTAATGGGATCTAAACATGGACCGATGTGAGAAACTAAGATTAAAATGTCACAATCCAGTCTGTAAAAAAAGTAAAATTAGATGAACTTTTCACAGTATGCAGGTCATCTGCTAATGGAGACAATCAGTCAATAAAATCTGTCTGGACAGTTTTAAAAGGTTTTAAGACCCACCCACAGCAAGTAACCAAGATGGTGTCAATGCACATTTGTCAGTGGACTTAATGATGCCTTGTGAGTCAAGTCATCAAAGTTTTATAAAATAAAATTCAAACCAGTGGGTATATTGGTGAGCTGAAATCAATTCTGCAGAAGAACATGATGCTCAATTATACTGTATTTTTATTGATGTATTTACCTTCAGGGAGCTCTTACTTTTCAGCTTTTACTACTGAAAAGTGAAGATAACCTGATAAAGGATGGTCAAGTACAGGGGATAATCACTTAAAATAACAGGAAAAATTGACCTGCAATGTGTCCTTCATGACTTTGATTGAGCTGAACTGTAAAGACTTATGTTCTTTAGATATGCAACATGTGTGCAATGCAAACCAATAAGTGGTTTCATGATCATCATCACACACAGGTAGTTAATTTCTATTTAATGCCAATATTTGCATACTGTCTATTGTGATTTGCATTAATAGTTCATGTAGCTCATCTCTCATCTCACCTGATCTTTTCATGATAACATGGACAATCACTGCTATTAATCCTCTCTTTTTGTCCTTTTAAACTTAATCTCTCCTTCTAGCATCTTCAAGAGCTTCCTGCAGCATTTAACAGAGGAGTATCAGGAAGTTCTGTATAACAAAACCATATGAGGCAGTAAATGATCTATAAGTTGGCAAACCAATTATTGCACAGTGTGTGTGGTGTAAATAGCTTGAAGTGTATGGTGTCTTTGTTTCCCAAATTCTAAACAAACCAAAACCTTTAGACCACATATTCTACTCCTGTTTTTTTTTTTTCACTGAGCTGTCACTGATGAAAAATGATAGAGTGCTTGGCCTGGAAAGTGTTTTGTTGTCAGATATCTGCCAGTGATACATCTGTTTCTACACTGTCCTCTGATCAAGCTGGACGAGACTGGAATTACAGTAGGTAGCCAGGCATGAAGTGAGACACAGGACAGAGCAGAGGAGAGGGGAGATGAGAAGGAGGAGGAGGGGGAGTGGATGGTGGAGGTGGGAGGAGAAGAGCAGGTACGAGGGCAAAGGGAGAATGGGGGGTGGAAAAGTGTGAATGGAAAGAGAATATGAGAGATTGGTCAGACGGGGATGACCGAGCATGTATGACACAAAGGTGAGTAAAAAAAAAAAACGGACATAAAACAAACATGTCAGTGGATGTTGGGTTGAAAGGCCCATCATCAATCAGCAATCCATCATTTGCATGTGTGATGTAATCCTTGTCAGTTTGGATTTGGCCTCCTGTCTGGCAAGAGCTTACCAGTTTTCTTGCTGTCAATGCAGAAGGGAAACAATGTGAGAATATAAAAATAGTTGAAATTGTCTCTCCTGTTTAGGCATCCAAAGCCTTGGGGCAGTATAATGAACATACTTTTTCTCTCTGTTCTTTTGCGGCTGCAGGTGAAATTTGTATGACAATGAAGAGGATATAATATTCTCTCAGGGTGATTATAAAGGGAGAGATCTATAAATCTCTAATCTTTGACAAGCAGGTTCCTAAGAATGATTTAAAAAGAAACTTTTGGATAATCAAATACATTGCTAAAAATATACAATAGATTTTGAATGGGGGTTTTTTAGTTAGTGAAACCCATTTGTGGGTCATTCATACATTCGTTCCTTGACTCATCAAAGACTCATCCGTGGAAATTGAGTGAGGGTCTCACACAACTGCATTACGACAGATGAAGCAGGAAGAAGTCAGTCTGGCTGTGAAAGTAAAATCATAAAAGCCAAATAACATCCTGGCTAATCCAACGTATGAATATATTACTAAAATGTTAAGGATTAAAAGTAACCTTAGTTTATATCTTGTAAGTCACGTTGTCCCTTGATGGATACACACATGCAGTACACACACCTGGAAATCAAACACACCTTCAGATTTGCAGCAACACAGTTCCTCTATCTGCAGGCCTATGTACTGTACAGTCAAGCAGTGTCAGGGATTAGCATGAAAATCAATCTCAGAAGACACACACATACACACACATATACATCCACTACAGCATGGGGATAAAGACTATTACAGCAGCAGCTACATTAAATCAATCATTCACCAAGTCAGCCAGAGGCTCACTAATGCCTTAATGAATAAATGCATAGTGAAAAGCTAAATCCCAGAATATCAACTTCAGCACCATGAATCCTCAACATGCCCTTCCCTCTCACTCATAAGAGAGAGTAGATGGAAAAAAAACTGACTGTAGTCTTGAAAATGGCAGCATCATTTACATACTGTTTGTAAAATGGGTATAGAGGAGAGGCCTATGACTAGGAGTTGGCTCAGGAGGTGAATGAGTAGCTGTTCCTTCTCCCTAAACCACAGCCTCTGCAGTGCCTTTGAGCAACAAACTACTGTTGCCTCTGCAGCAGCTCTGTCTCCGTCTGAGACAATGGGAAACTCCCAGATGTGGAATGAAACAGGCTTCATTCTACTTTCTGATTAGCACAACAATCAAATCCAAAAAAGAATAGAAGTAACAAAAATCCTCTTTTGAATTGATACAAACTTTGCAACTTAACTGTGAATTCATGTGTAGTTTTGAGTATGTTCTTAAAATCCAAATTTTGATGGGTTTGCTTGACCCGTGGGTTATCGGAGGAGGATTTAAAATAAGCTAGCCACATACAGTAAAAACGTAAAGAGACATTGAAGCTGTGGGGTTTCTTGTTGGCTTCTATGCAGATATATCTGCCAAAGGCTATGGGTTAAAGAGGTAGAAAACTACAGCTTTTTATTTGAGGGCTTTGGTGGATTTAGGCACAGTAAGGGGCCCTGATGGGGTCTCTGAGGAGAATTTGAGGTTTAACAGTGAAGAAAGGAAATAGTTTAGGGTTTGGAGAGTAAAAAATATTCTAGGTTTGTAGTGCTAGCTTCAGCCCTGAAAGCCAGAAACACTAGTTTTGTACAGCTCAATGGACCAGAGGAGTGAGATGTAGGAAAGGAGGTTTGGGCACCATATCTAAGTGTATTGTATATAGTTCATTTAGTATTTGCTGTATTATGTTTTAAAGCCATATTAGTGTGCAGAATCAGAGGAAGAAAAAAATTATCAGAACTAAAGCATAAAAAAGCCTCATTAAACAAAAGACAGAAATAATCTCCACCTTTGTCTGAAGCAGTCGCAGTGAAAAAAAACACAGACTTAGAAATAACAAACATATTTGCTTATTTTGTTGAATAAAAAAAAAGATATATATATATATATAAACTAAAAATATATGTTATGTGGGATTCTATGATGGAATAAGGACAGCTTGAAGAATAGGCATTATGTTTGTGCAACTGAAGAAGATTAATTCTATGTGTATGCCTGTGTGCATGTGTGGGTGAGAGACAATGAGATAGGGGGAGAGGGAGACAGAGAAACTGTGAGTCGGTGAGCAGTAGCCTAACCTTTTGAGAGAAAGCTGCCTCCTCTCTCTGTGTGGGGAGGATGATATTTCATGGTTTGTTTTCTATTCTGCTGTAGCCCGCACACGCGCACACGCACACACGCACACACACGCACACACGCACACACGCACACACACACACACACACACACACACTGCCCTGTCAGCTAAAACACCACCTGTTTCCAACCATTACACTACAAGACAGTACAGTAGGTCTAAGTGTATAAGGAGTATGGGGAAAATGAACAGGAGAAGGAAAGACACAAGAGAAAGTTTGGGATGACAGGACAGTAGGAGGTTGGCATGCGTGTAAAGGAAATGGAGGACAGGGCCGAGGAGAAAGAGGAATAAGAAGAGGATGGAAGGGTTAAGTGGTGAGATGATAGGAAAGCTCAAGGACACAATTACTCTGAGACACCGAGCCATGACCCAGACTTTAAAGGAGTTTAAGTGCTCTGAACAACCAGCATTACCTGTAAGTCCACATTAATAACATCCACTTTCTATGTACTAGCACAGCTGCTGAATTTGAATGTTATAAACAATCCACAACCCAAAGTGCTAATTAGACAACATAACCCCTTCAATTTTTTCATGGAGATATTCCAAATTTCCCAACATGCTTTCTTCAAGTTTTCTAATTAAGACTGGTTCTGCTTAGTTGAATTTAAAAGGTTATTTTTGACACCAGTTGTCCAAAAAACCTCACGACACAGTCCATTAGTAGATGCTCACTGTATTACACAGTCTTCCTCAGCAAATGGAGGCAGTCCCATTGTGGAAATGTAGAAACTCCAGACCAGTTATTAATGGACCTTGTGGTGAGATGTGTTGTGTTAACCTTTGATCCCAAGGTCAAGATCTCAACTTTCAAAACAACACAGTTAAAGAATAAGTCCTTGTAAATTTGAACACAAGCAGTGATGACTTTGTCGACAAGTTGAGGCGCATTTGGACTGAGAAGTCAAACTGAAGTCTGGATTTACTGGTCTGGCTGTATGAACTATTATCACATTAATCCCACTAATGCACTGCTCTGACCTGTCTTGGTGTTTCCTCCTTTGTATCTGATCCTCTGAATAGCTTCCAGGAGCGCTTCCTTGTTGCCATGGGAACTCAGCTGGAATTCGGTCCGAGCATCATCACTGAACTGAGCAATGGCCACCTGGGGAGACGGAGACAGTGAGACAGATAAGGGAAATAAGTTCAAAGCGCACGTCAAAACAACTGAAACGAAGTTAGACTGAACCATTTTGTTTTTGCACTTGCTGACAGTTTTCCTAAAAATTCAAACTCAGTCATCATCAGCTTATACTCACGTTAGTCAATATACCAATGCAATGTGTTTCTATATTTGAGTGCTCAGGTTCGTTTTATCTTCTTCCAAAACAAAATGCAAGAAGCCAAATGACTCCATACGGCATTGTCTGTATGTTATGAAGCCAAATGACTGCGCTCTGGGTCCAAAAATCTAATACTTTCCCTCATTATCACCTGCAATTTCTGCATTTATTCTGAACAGCAACAACAGCATCAAACAGATGCTACCTTTGTTCAGTAAAGAAAATACTGTAATTACACAAATTGAGCGTGCTTTAACAGGCCCACAAAGTGAATACTGTACAGATGGGAAAGCTAAACTGTACACTAGAAGCCAGAATGTGACATTTTCATGGTTTAACATTAAGGTTTAATAGGTGAAAGCAGTAATGGGTCATACATTTGACCATTTCTCATCTGTTCAGTGCTGGTGGTCATAGCAGGAGGAAGTATGAGTTCATGATGTCAAAATGGAATATATAATACACAGACTGATTTTATGCAAGTGGTAAGAGGTGAAAATGTCCTAAAATATATATGTTCACGCTCCCAAATCAGAACTATAATCAATCTAATTGCCTTACACTAAGAGGCGAGACGTACAACTATCATTACCTCCAGACTGCTAATAGTGCTGTTCTTGGCTCAGGGCGCCCTACATTTACCAGCCAGCTCGCTCCTTACTATGAAGCCAACTCTCTCACATTACAGCCAGTGTTTTGCTTTTGGTAGCCTCGTGCCAGAGGGTTATTGGGGCACAGCGAGGGTAGCAAACTGCTTAACAGCAGACATTACACAAATGAAAGAAAAGGGTCTAGCAAGCACCTCTCAGTGTGACAAATGAACCAACTCAGCTCTGCTGACACAGTGGTGGGGCCATGCAGGCAGGAAACACAAAGAAATTAGTTCACAATGACAATAGTGAGCTACTGCCCCCAAGTTAGAGCTTGGTGTTACCTAATGATGAACCAGATACACGAGAAATATACTGAGACAGTGGAGATGGCAATGGTCACTGAGGCAATGTGATTTTGTATTACTTAAATTCTTTAAGTATAGCTCATGGCGGATTTTACACTAAGGATCGAGCTGATACTTGAACCATCTGATGTTTATCCCAGCTTTTACTGCATCTAGACTTAATTCATTAAGACCACCACTCCTGCCAGAGAAGTAATGTTTTTTGGCACAAAACACAGTGGCAGCAAATGAGTGGAGTTAATTGAATACTGCTCAGCAGCAAAAAGGCCAGAGAGTAAAGATTTACTCACTAGGGGTTTTTAAGTTCCCTCTTATCCTAAACTTTTCTAGATACAAGGCCGTGGTCATGCTGATTTCTAAAGGGATAGACCAAGAAAAACTGGGTGAAATTGTGCTCTATAGCAACCTTCCAGGATTAAATATTGCCAACATCATCAGCCTTTCTCAAACAGTAAATGAGCCAGAAGCACCCAGGTCAAAAAGAGGAGGAGTAAACGCATAATCTCTGAGAATTATTATTTGGGCAAATGTCCAAAATTTCTATTTCTGTCTAAAATGAAACAAAGAAAAAAGAAGGAATAGCTAGCAGGTTACAGAAAGCAAGCTGCAGATCACACTCCATCGTTTCATTATGGATATACAGCAGCCAGTGTCTTTTGTTCCTTTATCTACTGAATGAAGTTTCAGAGACATTTGAGAGGAAATTAAAACAAATTTTATTCCCCTTCTTTTTTCTCTAGCTGGGGTGGATTGGTTTACAGAATATAAGGGGACAGAAACAAGAAGAAGAAGCATGTTTGTAATCTTCCTTTTTTTGGGTGGGGGGGCTTTGTGGGACAAAAATATATTTGAAAATAAAAATATATGTTTTCACACCACTTTCTCTTCTATGAATGACCTCTTTATCCACAGATTACACTGAGATATGTAATTTCTTCATTTCATCATTATTATGGTTTTCTGTGTGGCTACTTTTGGCTAGATCCTCAGCATCTGCTTTGCATTGCATTTCCCACGACAAGCATTTTTCAGAAGGAAAATGCTATAACAAAGAAAATAAATTGGAGAGAGAGAGAACAAAAATTAAAAGCCTCAGCAGATTTGTATTTTGTTTTTGTTGGTTAACTTATGGTTCTGTATATACAGTCATTTTCACTAGTCACAGACGTTTAGACTAGACAAAAGAACCGCTAGCAGTCGTAAACATGAATAACAGAACTCCAGGGAGACTTAGTGTAACATTATTCAAAAATGACTGCATTCAAACATTCTCACTTCTGAAATCTGTCCCTAAGTAATGATGCCTATAGGAAAAGGGAGGTAAGAAAGTAAAACTTCAACACTGCTTTATTCTTGATTTTATCTTAAGTTCTTCCTCTCTGAGGTAAAGTGACACAGCTGTGGTCAAGTGCCTGACCTGGGTGCCATCTGGTCCAATTAGATCCAGTGAACCCATGGTGCTGTAGAGGAAACGCGTGATCTTCATGAAATTATCGTCTCCAATGGACCAGGAGCCGTCGACCAGGAACGCCAGATCAGCCTTGGCCTCCTTGCACACTGGACAGACAACCAAGACAGATATATAGATTTAGCCAGCACATCGTTTTGTCTCTGCATTTAAAAAGTAATTTCATACAGAATGAAGGTCAGTGGAGGAGAAAGCATAGGCTGAATGTTAACTGGCTGTCTAATATATTCATCTCCTGAGTAAATGGTATGAAGCACTGCAAATACACATTCTCCGTAACAGGGTAAATATGAAAGACTGGGTCTTCTGATTAATCTGCACAACGTAGAGTTTATAAGATCAAAGAATGATGCACACTCAGACTTTTCTGATCACAAAAATATATCTAACGTGTTTGTGCTTTTTTTCTTCATTTGTAAGTTACTCATTCATATTCCTGGTCCAGCAGTGACTTTTCCATCTGCTTTTATTCTTCTCAGGTTTCGAAATGACTCCCAGTAGCTTTATCTTTGCTGCTGTAAAGTTGTTTTGTGGTTTTAACAAGTGTTCAAATTCCAAGTCTGCACTAAATTTCAAACACTGTTAATGACCATGTCAGTCTACATAAATTCCCAGGAAAACCCTGAACAGTATCTACAGTGTTTATAGGGGAAAATGACTGCAATTCTAGATACAACAACGTACAAGAGAGCAATTTGGTTGTTTGAACACTTGCCACTGGCTCTGCTTTTATACTGCATTTCTTTCTCCCTTCATCTTTCTCTCTCTTACAGACAAACACACACCTTGCTTTTCTCTTTCTTCCATCGGGTTGTGCCCTAAGTAAAAGTTGCCTATGATTATGCATGGAAGCATCAGTCTGACAAAAGGTCAGACACTCAGATAGAAATGCTTACAGACGGGCTCAGCAGGTGTGTCGGTTCATGTCTGAAGAGTTCGTCCTGCAGGTCAGCCTTTAACCTGAGCCCATTAGACAGGAACAGATGAGGAGGAATGTCTGGGTGGGAGAAGGAGGGTCTGACTATGAACTTGTAGACCTTTGTTTCTAATCTTTCTGAGCTTCCTGAGAATATTTGGTCTGTTCTCTCTCACGAGTCATTTGCTGTTGCTCTTTAAATTGCAGTTAGTCAAGGTTTAAAGATGCTATATTTAAGTTTTCTCTGTTGCCAAATGTGGTTTCATGCCAGGGTCAGGTGATAATGTTGATAACGGTCACTTGCAAAGAGCTTGAGCCATTGTTGCATTTACAGCACATAAGGTTAGAATACGCTCTCTGGGCAGTGCTACTTCTTCCTCCTCTCATGCTGAACTGAGGGCAGATTGGAAGCTACAGTGACTCATGGTCAAAGTAGTATTAGAGGCGGGATGGGCTAGCTGGTTAGAGTGCGAACCTCCATAGAGGAAAAGGCAACTGCTTGAGGCAGCACTTGGTGTGTAAAGGGATAAAGTCTGATGCTGTACTCGCAACGTTTCTTCTAGACTCGTAAGTATACAGCTGTTAATGCTAATGTCAGCTATGTTAGCTGTGTTGGCTGGTGTTTTAGGGCTAAACAGAGACTGAAGCTGAAGGTGGATGGGAGTGGTCAGGTTATCTCTACTAAACCTGAGGTAATAAGCTAATAGACCAGGATTAGAGTAGAATTTCTTCATTTTGGCATCGGCTGCAGTCCCACGTAGCCTGAGTATGTGTCACATAATAAAGTTATTGTGGGAATACAGTAAACGTCTCACTGACTTCCTGTGAAACACTTGAATGTTTTTCAGTTTTCCCCTTTTGCTTACCTTTAAGTTACACCTATAATTCTATTATAATGTCCCAAATACCCAAATTTCCTTTCAGGTCTACTGATGTTTTGAAACTAAACACAGTTCACCGTTGTGTGAGTGGCATAACATAGCAGCTCTATTAAAAGTAAATTTTTACATTATTTTATGTTTTCCTGTTTCGAAATCATGCCAATACTGCAAGTGTTGTGCTGCTTGTTTTAAAGTGAACAGCAAAACTACTGCTCTTTATATTTTGGTTTAATTTTATCAGAATCTCAATGAGATTTTGGTTGCCCCAATTCTAATTTGAATCATTTGATTGCAAGCATCTGCCAGTGAAGGCCCTGATGCAATCAAAGTTAGTAAATGCAATCCAATTTAGGCACAAGATACACAGACCACAAAATAACTCATCACAATTTTAGGAATATCATAATTGTCTATTACAAATATAATGTGAAAATAATGACAGAATGAGCCAAATATACTACTAAAAAGAAAAAATCATAATTCCACTCAAAATGCAACCTTACTGGTCATGATGAAAGAAGATGTTCTTGCCTCCTCAATAAATGTTGAAATTACAAATATTGCATATTTCTGTTGCAAAAGATAATTTCTATTTATGACATATATAAAAACTGGTGTGTGTGTGTGTGTGTGTTTATATATATATATATGGTTTACACATTTTTTAATGGTCCTAACTTAAAGATGTATTTCAAGACTGAGAAACTGAGGTTTTGCCACAAAACGTAAGTTAACTACAACATGCGAAAAGAACATATAAATGAGAGTGTGTTCATGTTCAGCATCTTCCATCTTCAACTCACCTTCCTTAGCAGGTGGAATGGTGGGAGGCGGCTCTGTGGTGGGTGGTTCAGTTGGAGCCTGAGTGGGTGCTGGCACTGGATGTGCACACACACAAAGATAAGGTCATCAATCATGATGGTTGTGACAAGTGCCACCATCATCAGGTTTATCTGCTCACCACACACTCAAACATGTACACACCATTCACACACGTACACACAGCCAATAAACTGTCAAAATGAGAGACAGCGGTAGGGGGTTTCTTTTGAGCTGAAAGTTTCCTAATCTTCTTCCTTCCTCCAGGAGCTGAGGTGGCAACTGAGACTGAGTTTACAGTGAAAGGATTTGTAGTTCAATATGTGCTTACAATGTACAGGTACATGAGCAATCTTGTGTTTTGTTGTGTTTTGTTCTCCATCACCAGGTTACAGCACTCAAACTACTCACTCTACATATCTCTCTCCTCCCTTCCTCCAAAGAGCTGGGCACAGCAGAAGTGCTATTTTGATCAGTCTTGTATCTATCTAACCAGGGGCTGTTTTTCAGAGTCAAAAACAGCCCCTGGATAAGGTATGCCTCAGTGCCAATCCAATTACTTTGCAGAAAGCAGTGGGTTCTGTCAAACCAGAGTAAAGAGTGTAAATCATCGGCGACTGCCCACAGAAGGGGCATGTTCTTCATGAAAGTAGATAAAATGATCTCCAACATTTCTTCAGCTTCCATGACAAGATAATTAGTACAAAATGTGTTTGATTCAATCATGAACTTTGTTCTTGAGTTTTTGCTTGGCAGTACACTGTGGCAATGTCAGACTGGATTTTGTGGTAAGGATTTCAGTGATGATGTATGTTCTGTGTGAATAAACAACAGTTACAAGCATTTTGAGATGAGAAGGGCAGCGAAAAACACAAAGTTTAAGTAATGTTACTGTTGGTAGCTGTTCTCTCCTTTTACTGTCTGTTCTGAGAACAAAGCATAAGATCATCTTATAAAACATGATGTATTGTTGTAAAATAAATTACACAGTATATTAAATGGTTAAATCATCTCAATTTCTACCAGGTAGAACCTTAATTTAAACTCTGCCTACATGTTGAGACTCTAATTCAGCACTCTAAAAGGGGCCAGGAGCATTTTTACATTTGATTCTTAAGCACAATTTCCTGATAACATTTAAATGCAGGACTATAATACTTGAGGGTTGTTTACATAGTGGTTTTACTACTTTTACTCCTTTTATCTTAGTAAATTGCCTTAATACTACCACCTGCAGTGTCTGTGGACCTGCAACACATTCTGAAACCAAATAGTGTCCTGTTGAATTAAATCCACAGATGTCTACTCAAAATCTGTGGATCAACAACATTAGTCTGGAAATGTTTGTGTGTGTGTGTGTGTGTGTGTGTGTGTGTGTGTGTGTGTGTGTGTATCTGAGGTCATATCTATCTATCCGTAACCCTGGTTGGGAGCTGAGCCCTCTTGGTCCCTGGAGCTGTGCGCTTCACCTCAGCTCATCAGCTGACCAATGAACTGCAACAGCAGAATCTATCTTCACTGAGTGAGAGACGGAGAGAGAGACTGAAGTTGATGGTAAAAGAGAAAGTTTCAAAGGCGAGACAGATGTGTGGTAGACCATGGCTACTGGGGGGACAGATTGACACAGAGAGGAAGAGACATGAAGAGTGACTAAAAGGATTAATTTAGGAAAATGAGTAAAGGGGAGAGACTGAGAAAGAAATAAGAGAGTGAGAGAGTGACAGTGGACAAGAAATGGGTTGTGTGTGAGTCACTACTACTTCAATATGTTGATGTGTTGAAAAGTAAAATTAAATCGGCGGAAACTTAATGCTCAGAGAAATTGCACTTAACCATTTCTGTCCTGGATGCAAAGGTGAATATTAAAACATAATCATCAGCAGTATATACAATAGATAAAACATTTGCAACATACATGTCATGTCGGTGATGGAGACTGAAGGTCCCTCCATTTCTTGCATCTGTGTGTGAACGCTGATCTCGTATTGGCTGCTGGGAGTGAGGTCATAGAAGCACTGACGGGAAGCACCACCTCCCAGACTCACTTCCTGTCTTTGACTATCTGCAAGTGAACAACAAGCAAAACGACAAATGACTTCAAGTTTTTACCAAATCATAAATCCTAATAAGCTCAAATCCCTCCAAAGGCCCTGTTTCAAATAAACTATTGACAATACACAACATGTCTCCATCTTCAGCCATGTTGTGCATTATATTCACTCATATTAAGACTTGGGAGCTGCTAAGTATCATCATACACTGCACAAACATGTTCAGATCAATTGGAGAGTCAAACTAGATTTGAAAATCTTGCTTCAAGTGCAGTTAAATTAATTGTTGATTGTCATGTAAATGTCCTTATATTATTAATAACAGAAATACTAAAGTTAAAATGAATTCAGAGAAAGTAAATTAGGATTTAGAGTAAATTTTTGGAAATTTTCAGCTCAATAAATGACTCCATTTGGTGAAAAACAAAACATGACGCTGATTCTGATACATCAAACTCATCCAATCTCTTGATTTATCACACTTAACAGACAACAAAATGAGGAGGCAAACTGTAGCTTGTGCAATTTTACTAATTTATGGGACCCAAAAGTTAGAAAAAGAACTCTGAAGTTAAAAAGACTGCAGGAAAACATCATTATATCCACTGAAAAAGGAAATGAATCATATCATTGATTTCTTTCCCCTTCTCTTGTCAATTTCCTTTGGATTGCAGACTGCAAACACTTTCAATTTAGCGTTTGTTTTGAGAAGCTGTAGAGGGACAGCATCACAGAGAAAAAACACATGAATGAGAATTTATGTTGGCACCCAAAAGGGAACAAACAGGAAACTGGAAGCGCACATACAGACACTCTCTAATAGCTGTCATTTGTCAGTTTCATTAGTCTAATTCTATTTCCTAATGTGTCTCTCATCTTGGAGAGTGACAAATTAGCCCCTCCTCCACAGAGGAAACAGCCAGAGATAATAAAGTTTAGGGAAACAGCTGTCACTGAGCGGCTGCACTTTTCCATCTGAGAAGGTGTTTAAGCAGCTGGTTGGCTCTGCGTGGATTAAACCAAATCTCTGAACTCCAGCTAGAATATCCAACTACTGCTCAGGCAAGAGGGAGAGACACAGATAAACAGAAAAGCGTGAGATGGAAGGAAGATGGATCAGAGAAAACTCCTCCTTTCTGCTGCCTTTTTTTCTGTGAATAAAAAGCAGTAAAAGCACTAACTGTTCATTTTTCATTTAAGTGGAGGTAGTTTTTATTTATGTCTACAATATATCAAACACTATCTTCCCATTTATTAATCAACAACCATGTATTTGAACCCTGCTGGGAAAATCTGTTTCAAAACGGAGCTAGAGGCCTTTCACACAGAGCACATTTTGACCTACTAAACCAGTGCTGTTAATGATGTTCATCATGGCTAACATTCATTCATTTAGGTGTGGCACTGTCTCTGCTCTAATATAGGTAATGACTGCTGACTCACTGACAGGCCAAAGTTGAATAGGGGCATAAATATGAGTCAATTTCCACTATATCTAAAACAAGTGCGTACATAGTCCGCTCCCCAATTACTTTGTTTCGTAGCTCTTAACCTAGGAGAGGGCCTTTACAATACAGCAGTGTGTACCATTTTTTCCTTGATGCTGTTGAGGTCAGAAGCATTTTACAAACATAATCTGTACCCTGCCCGTTACGAGGTATTCTGTTTTTTTCTTGAGTTCACAGTTATGACAGTAACTTTTGCCCCAAGCTGCATGTGACATGATCCCCCCAACAACATGGTGATCCCACTGAAAACAATAGAGGAAGAGGATGTTTTGCCACAGAGCCACGAGTGTGAAAACCCACTTGAAATGAAACTTTGTGGTGGCAGTGGTACAACATCTAGAATCTGCTGAAGATAAAAAACCCCAACCTGTATTGTTGTGTATTCATGCATCTTTTCTCATTGTCCTCTCAGAGGTTTTGGTAAATGAAAAATCCATCACCTGGTTCTGCTCCGTATGTGTACGTTTAACACTGGATGACATTTAAAAAACCAGCTCAAGGACAGTTAAATAATCAAGACTAAGTAGAAATGTTAGAGATGACCAAGAATGAATGTGGGACTTTCAATAGCTGTTTATTAAATGCAATGCAATATTTAATGCCCTCATTATTTCAACATTTTTTTTTATTGCAGATTTTATAAGAACCCACGCTGCACAACCAACAGCCCTCTCAGGACAAATGAAAGTTAAACTTGAACTTAAAGTTGTTCACCGTGAGTGGAACAGCTCCAAAATACTCTCTTGTTGACAGGACAAATTGTACAAAAGTCTTATTAAGGATTGTATATATCTTTGATTAAAGGAAAATATAGAGCCAAATATAACAAAGGGAGGTAACAAAGGGGGGTTTATATTTATTTATTTTTCGTATGTTGATAGATTTGATTAAAATAGATTTGGCAGATAAACCTGCTAATTTCTTTCTTTTTTAATTAGATATCTCTTTTTGCTCCTTCTCTTCTTTGTCTATCTGCACAACTCATAGCTTCTAAAGGTCACGCTGTGTCTTTACTCATTTTATTTCTGACACCATAACATACTGTCAAAGCAGTTTCCTCTTGTCGTTTATGGGGAGAGATTGTGTGCATATCATATTTCCCATCCTTTCTTTAGACCACAAAATTTATGAAAATCCTTTACAATGTAAACCTTAACCATGTGAGAATGACAGAATTGCAGAACATTTATTTCCTCAGAGGCTCATATGAATATGAATTCGGGAACAAAGGGTCGAAAAATCGGAGACCACTTTTTCATTCACCCAGGAAACTAGTCTCAGATTTTGGATCCTACTATATGTAACCAACACAAATGCAACCGTCACACACAGACACAAAACAAAGAGTCATGAGCTGACTCGACTTTGTGTTACTAATAAAAGGAGGAGACATTTTCATGAGGACAGACTATAAATTTAGAAGGAATATGGAGCTTGGAGTGGACCCTAGCCTATTCACCAAATATCCCAACTCTAGTAAAATGTTTGATTTACCCACTGAATTACAGTCCAGTCACTTGGCTGGCCTTCTTTCAAAAACGATGTGGGACCGTGAAACATGTTGGGACACAGAAATGTTGATGACAAGCATTAACAGCGTGTGTGCATGTGTACATGAGCTCTAGGATTACCACAATGCAATTTAAAAGGTGTGAACTACACCACATTTCAACAAACTGATAAAGCTGCACTTTATTTGGAAGCAGATGAGTCAAGTTAACAGATGGAGCAAGATGATCGTCTGTTATCACATTCTGAGAGCCCTCAAACACTGAGAGCAAACCTAATGAAGGCACTATGCAGAAGAAATTTACCTTTTTTCTTTTTTTTTTCGCAAATTCTCCACATACTCTTGTTACTTACTGAGTGTAGACTGTATGGACACTCTGTACAATGTGGCTTGTGGAAGGGGCTGCCACTGGACACACAAGCTGTTGGAACGCACCTGGTAGGTTGACAGGCCAGAGACACCGAGGAACACTGGAGAGACAAAACAACGGACAAATGGCTGAATGATTAATTCAGCATCGATTTCTTAGCTCCTAAAGAGAAAATTGTGTTTTCACGCAAGACTCACTGATGTTTTATGTGCAATCACATAACAAACAACTAATCCATTTATAACAGATTACTGTACACACTCAAGACATCTCTCAGGGAATTACATATAATTACTAAATCTATCAAACTGCACATGAGTACTGCAAAAGAATCAACAAGGAAGTGCAATTCACAGTACATCCACATTCAACCAGATGAAAACATGAAATAGAGCACTTAAGTTAAAATCTGTAACATTGGTCACTTTTATTTATTGTCCTTTTTCAGAGCAGTAATATGAAGTTATAAATGATGTTTCACAATGTTGTAAAAATGGTTTCTGACAAACTGTTTTCAAATTTTCTAACCATAAACTCGACAGTTTTTCTTTCTGTCTGTGTCAATAGGCAGTCTCTACCATCCAGCTCCTCTCTCCAGATAACTCATGTCTCCAAACTGGGAGAGACTTAGACACTCATGCACAGAGCACACTGAATCATGTGGGCTTCAAAGTCTGCACCAAACTACTCTATATTCATTAAGACTACTTTGCATCTTATTGATGGTGCTCCAAAGTGTCTTTTAGCTGTTCATTTTTCAAAGATATGTCATTAATTAAACTACTCTGAGAAAAATGTGGACGTTTTTGGTAAGTTTGGTTATTTGGAGTGTGAAATTGTTTCACATATATATTGTATAAAGTTATAAATTATACATGTGTCACTTAAACATTAACTGACTGACTAATGATGGTATGTAAATGTTTCAAGGTCAAGGTCAGCATTAAGGTTTAGGTCTCGTGAACTTATGGTTAAATCTGCACTGTTTGTGTTATGCTTCAAATAGACAAGTGGCATTTTGTTGAACATCTCTTTGGTCTGCCGATGGCAGAAAAATAAACAGTTTAGCATCCACATAAAGAATAAATGGTAGAAATGTATCTAAACTGACAGTTTCAATTACAACATTCAGCTCAAACAAATCATTAAGTCACAAAAGTGGTAAGCCTTGATGTTTAACTGTCATGTGTGTCATGTGGAGAAACAATGAAGCATGATGCAGCAAAAAGCAAAACACAATGAGCAGTTTAAATAGCTGAAGCTTGTTTGTGAGCGAGATTTCAATGTACCATATGAAAACCATAAGAAAGCCTCCTGCTCTCTCTTCTGCTTTCCTCACACTCTTTGTCTCTCTATCTTGCTCTGTCCCCCTTGTTAACAGAATTTGCTGATGGTATAAAATGAACTTGGCTCGTGCACCACTAAATGGATATTCTGTGCTGGGACCATATGGCAGGCACCTTATTTTAAATGCTACTGAATAATGCATATGACAACCCATCATTCTTTTCAATAACATGCAAATACACACACAAACTCACTCAGGTACACACAGACATGAAACACGTGTGAACATGGATATATGTTGTCATGTATAGACGCACAAGAGAGTTTGCAATATACAGTTGTGTTAGGCTGCAGATTATTCCAAATAAAACCAATCTGCCATGTTTGCACAGGTAGAAGAGAGGTTCATGATCAACAAGTATTTGGACTCAACTGCACTGAGAGCACAAGCTGGCAAGCCACATTGACAGTTTAAATAGTTGACTGCAGCTGGTTGCCAATGTTGTTTATTACATATTTTAGTTTTATTCCAGTCAGTTAGAGTTAGTTTGTATTGGTTTTAGGATAACTTTGACTGCATTTCCTGTTATCAGGGACATCTGAGTTACATCTACCTTACAATTGTCTGCAGGAACAATCTGTACATGTCTACATACCAAATTCATTGTGGTGAGATCGATTTCAGTGGAAGTGTAAGTATACAGAGACCAGTTTAAACATAGAAGAAATACATGAATACTGGGACAAAGAAAGACAAGAGAATTAGAGAAAGGGAATGTAAAAGATAAAAAAGTACATTAAGAACTGGAAAGTGGGGGGTTTTAGTGGTAATTGCCTATTTAACATCCAAAGGTCAGAATAAAAGGAGTATAACGGGTATAAACTATGGTGGACCATATGGAGATGCTGCAATCAGTCAGAAATTACCCCTGTGTGCATGTGTGCGTGCTCAAGTTGCCAGGCTTGGAGCCAAACATTTGCACCCATCTGCCTTCACAAGCTCCACACACTCCGCTTCCACCAGACTATTTCTTCATTCTCCTTCTGCCTGTGTCTCATCGAGTAATCCTTTCACAGCGGGAGCTCAAGTGTCATTCTTTTAGTCTTCAAATAAACATGTCATTTTCATTTTTGTGCAGATCCTACAAAATTTCTTAAGACTGAATTACTGAGCACCTTTGAGTGGTCCTGTGAAAACCTGAACCCTGAAACACTCCTACCTAAATAAAAACTACATAAAACTTAATTTGGGGGAAACAGCTTCATTTCATTCAATGGTCCTCAAGGTATCAATAATTACCTCATTACATGCTACTATGTCTTATTTATTGGTGCAAACATGCCAGTTGGCTCCCATGGTAAGGCAGCAATGAATGCAGTGTACCCTGGGAAATATGTTACTGTATCTCTATTATTAGATATGAGAAATGACTGAACACATCTCCTCAATAAATCCACTGTAGAGTACAAATATGGACAATGAATTTAACTATGCCTTGTGTAATATGGGAATATTCGATACATCAGAAAATTTATTAGTGCATTGTAAATTTTTAGTGTTTGAATAAATGTTCTGCTAAATATATATTGATTTGATGACATTTCATTAATTCCTGGCTAACAAACTACAACATGGCATACATTACAATATGCATAAATAAGACTATGGAAGAAAGTATGTATATGTATATAAATTTATTTTCCACTTCTCTATAGTTATAAATAGGGCTTGTGAACACACAACCCTTGTTTAATTTGGTTGGGTGTACAGTACAGGTACCATCATCCAGTGCTATGCCAGGCCAGTGTTAAATTTAGATATGGACGACTCAATGTACATGTCAGTGCCTCCTACTTTATGAAAGCACTGTGATGAATTCTCATTCACTGCAAATTTTGTACACAAATTTTCAGCAAAAAAATCTGTCCCTTTTTAATTGTTAATATTGTATAAATCCATGAACAATGCTAAATCTAATCATTTTCAGTATTTTTATCCAAAGGTAAGGGAAATTGAATAGAAAAATTGAAAGTAGATTTTTGCTGCATACATAAACATGCATGAGAAATTTATGAGATATTAAAATTAGAGTATATTTGTTTTCATCCCACTTGATGTGCCACTATTTGGTGAGTCCCCTCTGACCAATCAAACAGTAAACCTAAAAGACAACAGTAGATTTTAAAGTAAGAGGTGACACAGCATTTTTCTGAAAACTGGACACACTGAGACACATGCAAACAGGAAGCAATTAAGCCAAAAAGATAACATAAATGTTTAGTGATAGTGACACAGGACCATTCTGAAAGCCTGCCAGAGGGGCTTCAAAGAAAGAAACAGATGCATACACATGAATGCACCCATTCTGTACTCTATGAAGACTATGTCAACTTCTCTCCTTCTTACTCCCTTTCTCTCTCACTATTTGTTTTAGATGAGAGAAGAGTTAAAGCCTGCATCAGGTTTTACTGCACCTACTGATACCAAATTTATATGCATATAGGTGCATATAGGACTGTTCTCAGTGTGCCTGACTGGGAAATATTTATAGCCTTCTGTCTATCTGTCTGTTTGTTAAAGTCTCAATGGAAATTAGAGCGTATGGTATCAGCAGGCAGTTAATATGCATGTTGTACCTTTTCCACTTTCCTAAAAGTAGTTTACTTTCCTGCTGCTGCCGCTGTCGCTTCTGTCTCCTCTTTCTAATAATCACATTCCTTTGTGACAATTTCAGACTATGACTATAATTACGGTGGTGGTGGTGACGCCCTTATTATCCTCACTGTGCTTTGGAATGACACATTTTCACATCTAGTATGACCTTCCAAAAGTAAGCTCAATTTAAAATTACATTCGCTATCCTAAATTTATTAAATTTCATTGTTAAACTTTTGTCTGAGCAACCTTGCATTCACAGGACAACACAAATCAATACCTAATTACAACAAAGTGTGAGTGGCACATGTGCGATATGGGTGCTTACGTGTTTTAGCATTCACAAGCTGTGGTTCACTTTGTCCTGCAGGGTAGGAGGACGTCACTTGAATGCTGTATTCTGTCCCACTCAGCAGATTCAGAAGGAGCATGGAGTTCACATCTTCACCCACAGTTGTCTCCAAAACTGGCCCTGGAACTTAGAAAGATACAAGCATTTCTATGACTGTCCACAAGTCAACTGAGATACAGAGAAAATTCATGAAAATTCCTGTGCTTAGGGAAAACAAAGCAAAGTAAATAAACATAAATTTGAGACTGTGTAAAACCATTTAAATCCAATTCAGAGTTTAAACTTGCTGGGTTATGGTTACCAACCTGAACCAGTAACTAACTTTACATTGTAATACAGAACAATGCTCTCTCTGTTTTTAGGTTTGGTACCTGGATCATCTGCTGGAGAAGATACTGCCTGTCGTGCAGCTAACCTCTGCCATTTAACACAATCCCTTGAATCTGTCCAAACAACTGTCAGCTATGGCACAGGGTGTTATCAGAACCAAGCTTAAATGCTACTCAACACTATGAGAAAAGTCATAATCCACATCTTTTAGTACAACAGATTTAACACCAAAGTTCATTTCTTGTCTCTGTTAATAGCTTGCTAGGTTACAAGTAGACAGGTAACCAAAGCTGACACTTACAGAAATGTGATAGTTGTGCTATATTGAGAGATACTGGGGTACAGTCTCCCACACATGCATCAACCTGCACAAATACACATCCATGTACCAGCTCAACGAATAAGACTCAGACACACGTACACACAAATTCTCCTCTAGGTCACTGTAATAAAACAAAGATATATAATAACAACCTTAATTAATGCAGGTGATACTAAGGACTTTACAAAATAATAACAATCCTGCATGAATATAATAATTGGCTGAATTTAAAAAGAAAAGTGTGTGTGTGTGTGTGTGTGTGTGTGTGTGTGTGTGTGTGTAGGTATTTGCACACACTAACATTTCTCTTGCCTTTACACACAGACCTCTCACAGTGAAAACAGCAGCCTGCTGAGATTTATTTCCCTTCAACTTAATTCCTAAAATCAGATTACTGCAGACCGCTTCAAGCTGGACCCTCAGAGACACAGTAATTGTGTTTAAATGACTAAAAACAGACATGGAAACTATAAAGACTTCAGCCTTGTCTTGGAACGATGAAACAATTAGCACAAAGAAAGCAGCAGATCGGTGAAAATGGTCTTTTGTTAATGCTTCTAGACAATAAGTAAATGAGGATGGGTAATGTACTGTCTCAGCTCAGGATAGCTGACGTTTCCTGTGATGCCTTAAGCTTAAAAGAAAAATTATGAAGTCTCTTTTCAGAAAGGCAAAAACCTGAGAGCAATTTGTTTTTCCAGCCTCAATGTCCCTCTTGCAGGTTTGTCAAATGTGGGTCCTGCTGTTGCAAATGGATCAGTATGTTTGGATGTGCCTGTGTTACAGGGCAAAGCACTCACAAAACTGAAAAAACATACTCATGTCCTTAACAATTAACAGTTATCTTCTATGAAGGGATACTTTTGTGGAAACAGAATTTAGAAAGAAAACAGAATTTAATTGCCCCTTTCTGTTGCTCTTTGTGTTTCTAACTAACAAAAACCATCACAAGAATAAAAGACTTAGGAAAATCTCCACAATTATTTACATTTTACATGTCATCCCCAAAGGGACCATTTTGGGATTACTCTGCTGCTTGATCATACAAGTTATATTAGGAATAGCATTATTTCCCTGTGTGTGTGTGTGTGTGTGTGTGTGTGTACCATAAATGGGGTGGTAGACAATCTTGTAGCCCATTGTAGGAGACTGAGGTGGATCCCAGGTGACCCTGAAGCGGTTGTACCACTCCTCTGACACATGGAGATTTCCAGGAGACAAGAGGGGCACTGCCACAACACAAGAAAAAATATAGAAGAGCTTCTCAGGACTAGACTTAAATCTAAATCTAGATTGAAAAAAATAAGCAGGGCCAAATAGTGAAATGTCTGAACTGCTGAGGATAAGTGTAGCCATCTGTTCTGACTGTGTATGATTCAGAGCTGAGTATCATTCAAATAGTTTAAACTGGGAATGCCTGTCACTTTTTTATATTAACTACAACAGACACATTTTGGCCAGTACCAAAAAAGGAGTGAGATTTAATATCCTGCAGTAATATGATTTACGACTTTTGTTCCTTATTGCTGGTGACAACACAAGAAAGCCAAAGTAGAGCGCTGCATATAGTTTGTTGAGATATTAGCTTTAAATTATAAATTATTATAGCACTGCAAAGTTGTAGTTCTTTTTTTTGTGTTTTCAACCAGTGCCAGCTGTGGTTGAATTTGAGTTATCTGAGCTGTTTGAGTTGTAAATTGCTGCAGAGCCTGATTTAGGTGTGAAGACAGTTTTCCTGCCTAAAAATATGAAATCATATCTCACTGTACATGAAGTGTGTCTTGTGTGCTCTGTGCTCTGATTTATTGTCTTGCTGCTTTCCAAGCTGGGGAGGGGGGGGTTCTCATTTGCAAAATGGTGCGCCATAGCCCCCTCATCTAAAGAGATGACATATTTTGTACAATGACATTTCAGTTCTCTGTACAATATGGAGACAATCACCGCTGTTCATGAGGGGTAATCAAGAGAATCAATTAGAGCTGATATAATTTAATCGTCTCATTAATGAAAAGAGCTGCTGTAATTGTGAAAGGCCTTCATTAAGACAATTATGAACGCATCAGTATTTGTCATCACTTTAATTTGCATTCTCCTTCAGGAACATAAACGAACATGAAATTAATGTAATGCAAATGAACAGTCTGCTCGCCGAAATAAATTTCATTTTCATTAGCTTCCAGTTTTATCAGATGTTTTCTCCTAAACTGGAAGCTGGATCTGTGTGATGAAAATTTAGAAACTGAGAGCTGACCAAGAATGGCTAATAATTCTGAGGATTGTGTGTGTGTGTGTGTGTGTGTGTGTGTGTGTGTGTGTGTGTGTGTGTATTGGCTTGTAAGGCCTACATGTGACTCCCAGGGCAGACACACTGATGCCGTCTTGTCCATCCATGTAAACTGGTGTGACTGTCACTTTGTACTGGGTGTCTGATAGTAAAGGCTGAAGCACAGCCCTTCTCTGGCCACCTGGAAGTAACACCTACACACACACAAAGGCAAATAGACAAATAAACATAGACACACACACACACACACACACACACACACACACACACACACACACGCACATGCGCACACACGCACACACACACATAGCCATGATGAATTCTGCTCACAAATAGTCAAGTGGCATATACAGAAGAAACACACAGGTGCTCTCACACGCACACACGCGCACACACACACACTCACACACACTCACACACACTCACACCAGGTTAATGCACCCTATAGCAGACTATATGTAGAACCTGTTGCTTTTCCCTACTGCTTTGTAGGGAAATTAAGAGGAGGGAATGAGGCCAGATTTAATTTTTGTAAAACAGAGCATCTGCATAATAGTACATACATCTTTAGGGATATGAAATACAACTACTCAAGAATTCTGCTCACTTCTGTTTAGTCAATAAAGGCAGTTGAGGTCAACAGTGAGGCAGAAAAGAGCCAAGAAAACCCCATTACTGCTGAGTTTTCATTTATAAGTGTTGCAGTTTGTTCTTTCTGTGCATCAGTTTAAGTTCTGAAAGTGTACTTTCATCAAAATTAGAGATTTTCTCCTTAAAAAGTTAAATATTATATTTAATACATTGAATCTTAGAAAAAGATAATTAACAACCCTGATGTTGTTATTTTATAATATAAATTAATCCAAATAAATACTCTCAAATTGACAGTTCATTCTTCACCTTGGTGAAGAAAACATTGGGCTTTTTAAGTTTTCTTCAAACCTCTGGCCTGTGTTGGCTTAAATGTTTTGTTTCACCAACATTTATAGTTCTGTGCAAAATGAAGAGTTTGAAAGCTGCAGAACAACAGACTGTTTTGCTGCTTCAAATTTTTTTGTTTGGAAAGCAAACATTATTTGATATTTACATCAAAAAGTCCTCTCATGTTCATCTATGTTTGTTAAAGTGTCTACTTTCCAAATCAAGACTGTCAAACATTACAGAGACTCTCTTTGTTGTGCTAACCAGTTAAATATTAGTCTATGTGTGTGTGTGAGCAATTGAGAGAGCGAGGGAAAAAGAAAGAAAGAGAGAGAGAGTGAGAGACAGAGAGAGAGAGGTGTTTTAAGGTGAGGCCAATGCATCAGGAGGAGCTGTCCACTCTGACTGAGGTGCTGAAACTCCTTTCACTGCTTCAAAGCAGGAAGGTGCATTTTTAAATACATACACACACACACAACTACTACCTGAGGACACTGAACTGTCAGTGCTGTCTCTTTTGCCCTCTATCTGTCTCTCACACACATCCACATGAAAATACATCCAAACTTTCAGAAAGAGGTGAGACCTGAAACAACTCTTATCTATCAGCTGGAGGACAGGTTTAAGCCTTTCTTCTCAATTTGTTTAGCGATCATTTCTTTTTTCGCCAGTCTTTGTTTCTTTTGCTCCTTTCTCTGCTGTCCTCCATCTCTGCTCCCAGTGAGGTAAATGGCTACTGAAAAGATAATGGAATGTCTTCTGGCTTGGCCTGGCCTCTCCATCTTCTACGGCCCTGACACCACATTGGGAAATTAAAACAGGAGGGGAGGGAAAGAGAGAAAGAGCGGTGAGAAGTAAGGGGAAAATGGTGAGAGAGAAGACAAGTGGGAGAGAAAACAGAGAGAGATAGAGGGACAAATGGAAAAGAAAAGAGAGGCTGTGCATGTGCGTATGCCTCTGTGTGTGTGCATCAGTGATCAGGGTCAGTACATAGCACTGAGCTTAAGGGCTCTTACTACAGAGATAGGGATCAGGAAGGAGAAGCCGTGTGGACCGGGACTAAAAGTGTAATCAGTTTTCTGATTGGAGCAGATGACCCGACACTGACCGCTGCAGTCACCATCCAATTGGCTGGAGGTGTGAAATAACAATGATGCCCCTCACAACTCCAGTGCTGCCTACTCCACATAAGTAGTGTTCATTTTTGTGTATGTTTGCATGTTTACGAGAGCTGCGACACCTGCGGTGGCAGAAGACTATAACTAGAGTCTTTTGAAAGTACAGGCATGTCATAGTTACCTAAAAATATCCCTTAACAGAGAGATACAGTTAAACTCAAAAACACTTGCAGCACGAAACCTCTAAATCTAAATCTGTATCTGATTATTCTTAACCTGTAAATTATTTTGTTTCAGGATGATTAACTCACAGACTCCTCTTCGTGTTCGCCCATGAGGCCAGCATAGGAGACCCTGTAGCTTTCCACATGGGGGTCCTCCATCTCCCATGATACTTCTAAGCTCTGGGTGGTCTCGTCGCTCAGCTGAAGGTTTCTCACCGCCTGACGTCCCACTGCAGCACCACATCACAGACAACAGTCACTGTACCGAGTTACTGCAGGATTTATGCATAAACACTGACACTAAATCTTGGCTTATGCTGCATTTCCTTCACATTTTTAATGTGGTTTGGTAAATTGAGGATTTGAAAACTGTCAGTCAAAATGCCATTACGCTAAAAGAAAATCATAACCGCCACTGTCAAAGTGCCAACATGATTCAGTCAGCTGTGATGTGCTGGATGATAAAAATAAAGTTGCAGCAAAATTAGGCACAAACTGAAGTAAAGCCAAGTGTTTTGTTTTGTTTTTAGTTCCATCAGGCTCAATGATGGCTTTAAAACCGAATTAGACATATTTTAAAATTGATGCAGTTCTCTTTGGATGAAAATCAGCATGAGGGTTCAACACATAAGCCCTGAAGTACAAAGCCTTGATTTAAAAAAACAGAGACGACTCGCTGTGTTTGAGTCATGATTTTCATAGAAGCACTTGGAGTGCCTTTTAAAAGTTTGTAAGATAGTGAGCAGGGACTTAAGTAAGGAGATGTATTGGTTTTCAAGTTTTTAGTGCCGTGAGTAAAGAAAATGTTCTGACTCGATTAGCTGTAGCCTGCTCCTCATACAAAACACAATCCAGATGGCCTCTGGGTCACCTCTGAGATAATAGAGTTTGAAATAAAGTCTCAGGGTGTAGCCAACTCGGTAAACACACTTTTAAAAACAGAGAAGCGCTTCGAAATTTTCTTCATAAGGTGGATCCCGCTTGATAAAGTTATCAGTGTTTCAATTTTAGATTCATCAGCCGTAGTCAGGAGAGACTTTTCTAAGTCCACAGTAATTCTGGTTTTGCTTCCTGAAACTAAATAAGTGACAAAGACCAAAAACTCTGCTATAGAAACTTACTAGAACTGTGGTTGCTCTCTGGCAACATCGGCATTCACTGGCAACTAGTGAAGAATTTCATATTTCAATGGCAGAAGATCTTCTTGACAGATGCTTTGGCTTGAACTGTGATTAAAATTTGGCCAGTCTCTTTGCAAGGATGTTTTTTTTAAAGCAAGTACAAAGTGAACTTAGACGCCTGCTGCTTGCTGGAGACATGCAGCACAATGATTTAAAGCAACAGTCTTAAGGTATTCACATTGGTAACATTATGAACAAATTTATTTCACGGCAGACTTTCAATCCATCATGGTCCATCCAATTATGTCACATGTTTTCAGGTTAATGTTTGGCCATGTACAAGATTTACACGTACAATATTGAGAATGCGCTTGTTTGGACAGTTTTCCTCCTGACATTTTGCATTTTTACTTAAAATCTGTGTGGATGCTCCTTACCTGTCGTGGTCGCAGTTGTTGTTGTCTCGGCCACTAGGGAAATACAGAGAGCATAAATCAGATAATTGGATAGAGACTCTTCTCGGCAGCTCTCTATATCAATAACTAAGGTAATTAGACAGAAATACATAACAAACCATTGATGGAGAAATAGATTTTCTTCTTTTGAGATAAGCAGTTACAAACAAATCAATGCAAATAGGCTCACACAGGGCTACGCTTTGAACTCAGAAATGCAAATTTTATCATCCTAAAAGGCATATGTGATTGAACTGGTCTGTTATTCTCAGCAGACTGTGGCACTTTGGTTAAGAGGGTTACTTAGGTCACAGGCTAGTTTCAACATCAGGGCAACCAAGGGGGATTTATTATATAAAATTGCTCTGGTCTCCTCTTATCTCTGGAAAAGTTTTGAGACCTGTGTTGACTTGTGTTGAGTTTTGTGCAGATCAGATATAGAAAATACCACAATTCCCTGAGTTAGTAACAAAAGAGCTGCACATGTTGCAAGTTAGACAATCTACTCTCACTTACATGTGGTCTCTATAACAGAGACGGTGTCGCTCTCTGATTCATCTTTGAATACAGCCGTCAACATCACTTCATACTCGGTAGATGGACTCAGACTGGTCAGGATGTATCTGTTATCACTACCACTCAAGACCACCTACAGAAGAGAAATAGACACACAAACACACACTAGTGTAAGTCTCATATTACATTTGACTTCCAACAGTGTCTTCTTTCCAAAGTCTACTTCTGAGTGATGTTGGCTGATATTACAAAAATGTCAACCATGTGTTTCTGCTGTTTCATAATCTGTTTCTGGTCAAAACTGTACATTATGTAGGATAGGATAAGTTTTGACCAATGAAAATATAGAGATAAGTTATACTGTATGTACAGTTACTCTGTATTATCAACTTGCCTTGGTATTAGTGAAAAGTATATAATATTTTATAAAATTTTACCATGTTGTGGTTGGGTCTCAAAATTATGTGTCTGAAAACATATGAGGTCATGTCCCTTTGCTTTGTACCTTCATTTGTTGTTATTTTATTTGCCAGAACGTAATAAGTAGGACAAGTTTTCTAAGTTATGCTCAAGATGTGATAAAAAGAAAAATTTGGGCATTAACCAACAGTCTGACAGGTTTATTTATACTGAAAGTGCAGTAACACCAGACTTTCAAAGCCAAAGTCATCACTAGGTTTTAGCAGAGAAAGCTGCTAAAAACATAAAATAACAAATTGTCTCGGTGCTCGTAATTTTAGTCATGAAAACAGCAGGAAATGGTGGCGCATATTTTAAAAAGCTTGTGTCTGTGAAAACAAACCTTTATACTTTGGACATAGAATTTGTTTAAATACTGTGCTGAATAAATGATGAATTGTAGAAATTCACTTTAAGAAGACAACATTTAAATGTACTCTTTGTTATGTTAAGCAAAAGTAAAATTTGAATAAGGCCTTTTACAGACTTATAAACATGATGGTTACTATAAGTGATTTAGAAAAGTGGCTTCCCGTGAATATAACAGGACAGCCAGTTGGGTAGACTTATGCTGCATGAGTCCAAATGACCAGTATAATTTGTACAACACAGAAACGAATCAAACCCCAAGGTAAGTACAAAGAGGTCATCAGAAGTACAGCTTGTTCCATGGAGAGCTACTCTGAAATTGGAATTTACTGTAGATGAGTCAATAACCAGATTATGTGCAGGAATCTGTTCCTTTACTGAGCCCTTCGAGGCACAGTTACATGCAAATATCACCAGTGGGGCCAGACATTTGTGATTTCCCACGAGTGCATCTTTACTCCTTTTCATTCTTTCCCTCTCCTTTTTACATTTATTTTGCATTTAGCCAGATACATTTCCATATTGTATAGCATTGTTTCCTTCATGCAGAAAAACAGCACTGCCCTCTAAGGTACCTGCCTGATTAAAGACATTCAATCCAACATTTTATTGAAGAGTGCAACAAGACCCAAAACCTTCTTTCAAAAAGGCATCAGGATGCCAGTTAAACAAATGAATCCTGACTAAACATTGTGATGCATAAAAAAAATCCAAATCGATATTGTGAATATCTCAATGATCAAGATTTAATCTGGATAATCTTTCACCCTGTGTTTGAATCTGTGTCTGTGTGGCTGTTGGATTGTGTTATATTTAATCTCCTCTGAGATGTAACAATACAAAGCAGTCAGAGTGTGTATATGTGTGTGTGTGTGTGTGTGTGTGTGTGTGTGTGTGTGTGTGTGTGTGCGTGCGTGCATGTTTACAGTACGTAGGTGAGAGACAGAGAAAAGCCCTTTCTCTATTCTGGCAGTATTACCAGCCCACCTCTCCAACTCCCCAGAGTGTTATTTTCAGCTCTGATGACTCTCAGCAAAACACACAAACATGCTCACACAACATGCACATGCAAACGCGCGCGCACGCACACACACACACACACACACACACACACTTTTACAGACCTAAGGGCTCTATCGCTGCCTCCCAGCTGCCTCTAAACCCCCAGATCATGGTAATAAAACACCCAAGCCATTAATTTCTAGATTTATTCAGCCTTTATTTATACTCAGCCATGCCAGGGGTTTTACCAGCTACCGGTAGAGTGGTTAAGCTTATATGCAAGTCTATGGAGTACAGGCTCCCTTTATCTGGGCACATGGAGTGCAGCCACTTCTTTCTCTGGAAATAGAGATAATAAGTAGACCTCTGGATAAATGAAAAATTCAGAATCCATGTAGGTTATTTATCTTTTAATGCAAAAATATTAATTTTATTGCTGTAATATTTGTCATCTTAGGAAGAGAAAACACAAATTTGCAGGTAGAGCATAGAGAGAACGGCTCTGATTTAATGTTGCAGCCCTGTAGAGTTGTCAACAAGATCTATGAGGATGATCTTCACTGTCACATTTCGGTTTGTGTTCTTAAAAAAACAAGAAACCTGTGTCTAAAGCAAACACCTAACATAAAGTATATTAGTGGCACTTACTTCTTTAGTGTCGCCACCTGTGAACGGTGCCCATGAGAGTCTGTAGAGGACGATGTCATTGGCTGAGGGATCCCAGCTGACCTCAAAGCTGTCTGTGCTGACATCACTGGAGCGTAGATTCAGAGGACCAGGAACTGGAGCTGAGTCAGAGAGAGACTTCAGTGTTTCTTTTTCTTTAGCTTCTTCAACCTCAAGTGTTCAATATTTATATACTTTCATGGATGATTTTTAATACTATTAACTTTAATTAATATTACTGTAAGTTTATGATGATATTAACAGTGTTAAGCAGTTTTTCAAAAAACTATATAACTTTCAGTTAGCCTCAGTTTCAAGAATTGCATATTCACCAGAAAAAAACTGCTGTTCTTGATTCTACAGGACAATATATCGTACACCTTGGTTTGTTCACAAATTATGTTCTTCAAGTTTACAAAAACACAGAACCACAGCATTTTGGTGCAAATCCTAATCAAGGAGGTTCCCTACATTTCCCACTCCACCACTCAAAGGCCTTAAAAGAGTTGGTGAAGCTCCCTCTCTTATACCTGATCCACTGAACAAAGTTTGCCAGGAGATAGATAAAAATCCACACAGCCCTTTAGAGTGAGGAGTTTAATAGTTGCTTGCCAGAAATACATTTTATTTAGCTGACTCAGCACTGAAGCCAAACTCCTTGTTGCTTAAAGGGATATTCCTACAAATCAATATCTGTTAGCGTGACAGAATAGCCAGGGACAGTGAAATGACCTTTTAATGTGACTGGGCTATTATGCTGAGGTGTAAATGAGGTGGGCAAGCTGCCAAAACAGCAAAGGGACCAGTAAGGTAATAAAATTCAACACTGTTTGACACTTAGAGAGAAACGATTTGCCTTTTAATTTTCTGAAAATACAACTATTTTTAAGAAACTGAGACAATATTGTCCTCAGCAGAGATGGGGAATAGAAAAACACCAATGACCAAGACAATTTGGACAAATCTACTTGATAATTCTCACTGGTGGCAGCACCGTTCATCTATATTGGCCCAAATCTAATTTGCAGTCCTTCAATGAGTCTCAAAAACTAACTACTGCAACTTGTAATGTATTTTTACAGCCAAACAGTTTCTTACTGGTTGTGAATCCATCGGTGAGGGGCTCGGACTGGCCGTTGTCATACAGGGCAAAGATGGCCACTGAGTACTCCATCAGAGAGGACAACTCACTGAGGTCATAAGAGCTCACTGGACCAACCTCCACCTGAAGGGCACACACAGACACATCACCTATCGACACAACTTACCAACCTAAACACAACCTACAGTTTAGTAGGCTACAAATCCACTTCTGTGTTTTATTTGTTGATTCGCAAATCTGAATATTTCACCTTCTTGTTCGCAATGGTAGCAACACATCTGTAATGTATCTTTACAAATATTTACAAAACAATAACCTTCAGCAGCAACATGTAACAATATGCTGCTAGAATTCAGCGAACACATTGGACAAGGGTACTAATATTTAGCTGCAGGTAATATTTATCCAACTTGCACTTATGCAACACCACGTGTGCATGCACAGACACACACACGCACACACACACACACAATCCCTGCATAATTAAAACATCCCCCTTTATTTTCCACAATGATTTCTCTCTGTACTCAATAGTCATTTTAGTCTGACCTTTTCATACTGAAGAGAACAATCTCTACAGTTAATCTCCTCTTTGTCCCTTATCTTCTTTCCTTTGTTCCTTACTCCCTTCCCCTTTTTTCCTCACAGATGCTATCTGATACAAATGGTGTCAAACACACATCTTCTGAGATGCACAAAATCATTGAGTCATGCGTATGACACGCACCTCCTCTGTGACTAGTTCGTCTGTCTTGACCCACATGATTCGGTAACCTTTAACTCCACTGGGTGCGGCCTCCCAGCTGATGTGGGCGGAGTTATGGGTGATGTCAGAGAACTGGAGGTTGCTGGGAGGACTCAATGGTACTGAAGGGAGAGAGAGAACAAATGGTTGATGTGTGTTCCTATGCATGAATCGGTTTGAACTTTAGACCTTGAGAGTGAGAACATTTTTGGTGTGAGAGGATGTTTTGTCCAACCCTGACTTCTGTTTTGAGTTTTTCTGACTTGGCTTTGCAGTTAGGATTAGATTTAAAATTAGGTTAAGGTTAGAATAAAAGTTTTAGAATGGGGGCCCTCACAAGGGTAGATGATAAACACAGTATGTTTGGGCATGTGCATTACTCACATGTAGTTTCCTGGTTTGTAATAGGGTCACTGGCTTCCTCTCCGTACATGGCGTAAACAGTGACAGTGTATTCTGTGCGAGGGATCAACCCATCCAGCTCCAGCTCTGTTACTGCATCTGATACCTTGATCTGTGGACGAATGCACACATCAGAAGATTTAACACAAATGTTTGTACTCTATTTTGCTGTATAGTTACTGTTTAAAACTATGAATTGAACAAGAATTTATCTATGCAATAAGTTGCTATTTCTCTTAATCTGTCATTTCCTTTCTTTCACTACCTCCTTCTCCTCCAAGTCTCCATCATCTGTCAGAGGTGCATAAAGCAGCATGTAGCCAGAGACACTGTCCACACTGTTCCAGCTTGCTTTCATGGTGCTGTGAGTCACATCAAACAGCTGCAGGCCTGTCACAGTGGGGAGTGCAACTACATACATATAGACATACACACGACCACACACAGACAAACACATAACACAGGAATCAAGGAATGATCATACTAACAAAGTCTTGCAAATTGGTGTTCACTCTAGCAAGGTTTGCCAATATTGTAACTTTTGTGGAAATGTAAGAAAGCCTTCGGAGGCATTTATCTGTTGGCATTATGACTGCTTCTTTTTCAATATGTCTGGATTCCATTGCTGTCAAACCTTTAAGTGACTGTTATTAACTTGTGATCTCAGATGTTGGTGTGAGGTTTTACAAATATGTTTCAGCGTGTGTTTGTGCCTGAGAATAAACTTACGGGTTGTTTCTGATCCTCTCAGAGCTTCACTTGCCTCGTTTGCATACACAGCAAACACAGCCAGCTGGTACTCAGTGAGTGAGCTGAGATGCTGCAACACCACTGAAGTTTCACTGCCGTCCACCACAGCCTGGGGTGCAGGAGGGCAAGTCGGGAGGAGGAAGAAGGAGTGTGAAAGATGGATTGTAGGGACAGAGAAGAGAGATGAGGTGTGGAAGTCGATGGGAGAAAGGAGTGTGGGAAGGGGCAGAGGGACAAAGAATAGCAGGGGAAATGGAAAATGGGACAATAAATGGGGGAAGATGAAAATGACAAATGGTAGAGAGGAAAAAGAGGAAGGCAGGGCAGGAAAGAGAGATCGAAAGAAAATGGGAGAGGAGGGAAAACACAATCGATTTATTGAATAGGATAAAGCACAAATGTCTAATGCTAAAGAATATTTTTCATTCTCAACTGAATGGATGACAGTTGTGATACAGATTAGATCTGGGCTGAGCCAGCTGGAAATGTCTCTGCACAGGCTGCTCCAGAACATCTGGTCCCTGTAAACCCAGCTAACCAAAAGATTTAATAGTTTCTGTGGTCAAATGTTCTGGAAAAATCAAGCAGGTGCCTGGATCAGCCAGGGTATCATTTCTAGCGAGTCTTCATCATTACCTGAGCGGATGTTGTGTGGAGCTGTGAATGGAGAGATGGGAAAGAGGGGTGTGGATGAATGATACCACCAGCGTCTCAATGAAAATCTGAGGTCAAACTACACATCTGATTAAATAAATTTAAGGGAAATTAGAATGTACCCTGAGCTAAACCCACCTCTCCGTGCTCTTACTGAGGGTTTTGACCTCAGTCCTTTTTAGGTCTTGCTTGTGCCTCTAGGTTTGTGCATGTATAGCCTTTGTAAAACAGTGACGTAGTGATGACTTTGTTTGCGGTGATTGTTTACTCCCTCAACTTTTCCTGTTTCAATTTCAACAAAAAAATTTTTTCACTTAAGTCGCTCTAGTGATGTTCTTAGCGAAAAAACTCAATATTCACCTCCTGTGGTTCTCCTCCCTGAGCAGGATAATAAACTACTCTGTATTTCTCAACATTTCCAGGGGCGTGGCTCCATGAGACTCTGAAGCTTCGGGCCGTGACCTCTGACGTCACCAGGTCAAGTGGCGTTCCAATCTTTTCCGGTATCTGCTCTGAAGAAATAAAAAGAGAGGACAAGGGAAGTATAAGAAAACAGCATTAGATTACATAAAATCACTCCCAGTGAGCAACTCTTAAGTCGAAAAACGTAAATGCATTCAGATCAGAGAAACAGAGATAGTGTTAAAATGTAATCAAAATACATTGGACTGGATCTATGATTTCTCTTTAATGACAACATTTCTGTGTTTCCCATCCTGCATCTTTATATCCACAGAGGTGGAAACTTATTTGTGGAAAAAGTGAGAAAGAAGAGTAGGATCCTAAAATAATCAACATTTTGTAGCAGGATATAATTTTCATTTGGCTGCTATATGACCTGTTTCCCAGTGGAGCAACCTTGCATTAAATATGACCATCTCTGGCCATCAACCATCTCTTATCTAAATATACAGGGTTTGATTCACACCAAACAAAACATACTTTATTACTGTGCCCATCGTTAAGCTTGTCATCTCAATGTGACTTTTTATCTTCCAATCATTTAAGGATGCATTAGAGGGAGCCAGATCAGATGACACATTGACCTGACTACATATAAAGCTTTATTTTGCTTCAAGTAACTGGGATAGTTGATATTACAGAGTGAAGATATTACTCAAGTTTGCATATAAATGCACAAAAATGGCTATATGATGTATACGTGACAATTTCTCTTCTTCATTCTCTGACTCATTGTCTCCTTACTCTCCTTGATGTCTTTGTCTTGCTGTTCCACTTGTTCACACACTGTTCTCGTCAGACCCTCCACTATGGAGCTCATGATGTTGAAGTCAGCCACATTGTAGACATGAGAGCTGTCGGGCTCTGAGGCAATGGAGCGCAACTCATTCTCATCGGCATTCTTTACACCTGGGAGAACAAAAGCAAATATATGATTGTTGTGATTACGTTTAGTGATGATATCAATCTGACTATAGTCCAACAGGACAATATGATACAGTTAAGTTCAAAGAATCACTCATGGGATTTAAAGAGACAAGAAGTAATTGTTTAACTCATCATGGCACAGATGGGAATCTTGTGCCCATCCTTACCAATAGCGAACAGCTCAACACCAGCATTTCTCAGGCTCTCTGCAGGTGGTATAACATCATCCTGGGACTTCCCGTCTGTGATTAGAATCCCAATCTTGGGAATGCCGACACGTGAGCCAGACTCAGGCTTGAAGCAGTTCTCCAAGATATAAGTTAACGCAAGGCCTGGATAGAGACAGAAAGAGAAAGAGAAGAGGGGCCAATGAGGAAGATAGAGGCAGAAGAACCAGGGTGGAAGGAAAGAAAAGTTATTTCAAGGAAAGAAAAGGATGCAAAGAGAGCAAGATGACAAGGAAGAAGAAAAAGGGAAAAAGACTAAAACTAATTTGTTCAGTATTTCAGTATTAAGAGCACAATGAACTAATGGTGTCAGTGAAAGCCAGCACCTGTAAGAGTGTTTCCTCCTTTGTATGGCAGGTTCTTGACAGCATCAATGACTGCCTCTTTAGTGGAGAAAGCATTTAGATGCCACTCTATCCTGGGATCGCCACTATATTGAGCCAGACCTACACACACACAAACCACAAACACATTTAATTTACACCTGATATTGCATGTCATTTGCTCAAAATTCTCCTTCAAAGTTGGATACTCAATACAGCGAACAATTAAAGGAAAACATATCTGTTATCTGTATCACTGTAATCAAAATATTTTCACAATTATCAAAGGACCATATTGTTCCCATGGTTTACCCATCTGTTCAAGAAGGAAAAGTAGCAGGGACCCACCTATCCTTGTCTTATCAATGCCAACATTAAAGGCATTGACCAGGTTTTCCAGGAACATGCGGACCAGCCGGAAGTTGATGCGACCGATACTCCAGGAGCCATCCACCAGGATGACAATGTCTGCAATGGCTTCAGTGTGGCACACAAACTGATCCACTGGATGAAGAAGAGAAAAGAGGATAACAAGGTAAACAGATCGCTGATGTCTCTGTTGTGGTAACACAAAATCTCTTTATAGAAAAGAGGTGAGACAAGAAGAGAATGAAAGTACTAATGAATATATAAGTGAAAAGATAACGATATAGATAGATAAGATATTAAAATAAATAACAATAAATGCACACCTCACGTCGACAGGTTTCAGGTTGTCTTTATTGAACAAAACACAAACTGTGAACCAAACAGCCAAAAACAACGCAGAACATTAAAAATCACATAAAAACACTGTATTTGTTGCATGCAGCCCAGTGACAGACACATTGTCTTAACATTGGTCAACCACTGAAGTTCTAAGATACACCCTGCATGTTATCTTCTTATCTTGCACCAAAGACATGAACAATAAATGATGTTAAAATACCTTCTTGTGAGCCTCATTTGAACTCTGCACTGTTTTCACCTGTAGGTTTCCTGACCTCTTCCTCTTGGAATTAATCTCACAATAAATTATTGCAAAAACTGACTCACTCTTCATTAGAAAGACATTTTTCAAGTGAAATCTATGCATGAAACCTCGCACCAGAAAGTAATAAGGAGGATAAGGAGGAGTCAGTATTATTAAGAGTCACACCTACACATACTATGATTTGCATGCACAAAAAAATACATCTAACGCTCTCTCATACACACAAACACTTACACACATACACTTACATGAGGTCATTTGTCATAATTGGCTTATTTTATGCTTATCTTGTTATCCTGCCCAGTTTGATATCCTGAAAATGGATACATCCACTTAAAGTTGCATCATAAATCCCTTATCTGTTTTCAAATGTAATAGTGAATAATCCAGAACATGCGGATGCAGTTGGACGTTTGTGGATAATGAAGACAGGTAATCAAAGAGAATGCTGACTCAAGGAAAATCAATTATTATCTTGCATTTCTGTTCAGTACATTACATTTAAAATATGAAGATAAAGACTGTGTGAGGGATACCACATGAGTCAGTGCAGACACACACACACCTTAGGGAGTGCAGTTTTTTAACATTTCCATTAGGACAACAGAGTGGAGGGTTCAATTTCTCTATTCTAACAACAGATGTTAGTTTAGTGGCTCAGGTGCATACTGGGTAATTGCAATGACTTGGCTTAGTCCCAAGACCTTTGTTCAAATTTCACTTCCCTTGTCTTCCCCTCTTGGTACACTGCCAATTATCAACTGTAAAATTATGCAAAACAGGATAAGTAAAGGTTCTCTTTGGTGCCAAAAAGAAAATTTCTTTCCCAGGCTTATCAGTAGTTGTCAGATATCCACACTATCATGAATCACAACACTTTTCTATGTAGAATACTCCCCAAGCAAAATGGTTATACATTAAAAAAATCGAAAGTAAAACAAGAAATCCTTTTATTTTAATTTTTATTTTGCCTCAAATATATGTATAATATATGTATCATTCATTCGACCACCTGTACTGTTTGTGATATCATTTCAGGCAAACACTATCACAAGCCTGAAATTCATAAAAGACACGATGTCTGATGATAAGCCACACAGGTATTCGTTTCAAGGAGTGATTTTCCAGACAGAGCCTTCTGTCTGCTGTCTGTGTCTGTCTGACTGTTTGAACCATCCATCTGCTACAGACGGCAGACGAAGGAGAGAAGAGAAGACAACAAGGTCAAGAGAGATAGCTGACGACAGTCTTTGGTTTGCAAATGAATAACATATAAACCTGAGATGCTATTATAAAACTTCTTGGAGAAAGAAAGTTTAGGGAAAGCAAAGGTTATGAGTAGAATGATCAGCATCCACTCGGAAGAGAGGAGGAGAGTAGAGTAGAGAAGAGAAGAGAAGAGAAGAGAAGAGAAGAGAAGAGAAGAGAAGAGAAGAGAAGAGAAGAGAAGAGAAGAGAAGAGAAGAGGATTTGGGAATTTTGGTAAACGGCAAAAGGCTAAGAGGCCAAACAGTGAAAGAGTTTGTACAGCTTCCCTTCTTAAAAAACAAACAAGCATGGCCTTTAAAGAAATAGGTTAAAGAATAGAAAGAAAGAGCCATAACTAATTACTAGAGAGGCTTTTTAAAAAGTCATGAAAGACACAAAAACAGATCAAGTGAGAAGCTGTTCTGTAATAAAAAAGTTAGTCATTCAGATGGTATTAATATCTATAGTAACTGCTGTTGACATACAAACGAAAGACTAGGAACTTAATGGTAAAAGATGAAAGAGTCTGAGAAAGGAGAGAGGAGAGGGGGAGAGTCAAGTGCTGTGCAATGTGAAAAGCCATCAAGATTGACGAAGGAGATTGTAAACAGAGGATTAGAGGGTCGGTAATTACAGCTAATTACAGCTCACTGGCCATTCCCAAATCTCCTGTTGGCATGGTGGTGGGAAAGTCCTTCAACTAGTCATAACTCTGGTGTTTTACATCTGAACCAATAATCAAGGTTGTCCCCTCTCCTTCACATTATCCCTGCTGACCTGTTTAGTTTAGATGACAAGTTTCATTGGGTTGTGATCCTAAGTGACACTGGTAGTTTGATCTAAGACAGGAACCATGTCACAATCTAAGTCACTGAATGAAAAGGTTTTTTTTAATCTAATATGCTTTAATAAATATTAATTTCACACATCTAACATTTTTATCTTATTTATTAACACTGAAAATTTGTCTTTTATTAAAGCCTTCTTGAATAACATATCTTCCTATCACATATATCTCTAATCCCATTTATCATTTTAACAAATCTTCAATGTTAATCTCATGTTCCTGCAAAAGAAACCAAAGAAGGGGAAGAAATTTCATTTACTTGATTTAGCCACGGTGTAAAGTAAAAATACATCAGTGTCCCCACTTTTTCTCACTTACACAAAGAAATAGCCATCGTTCCAACCATATTGTAGACGCCACTGATCCAGTATTGACATAATATTTAGAAAATCATCCATCTCACTAATCCACTAATCGACCACTTATGGCAACATAAGTTACACACAAAAAAACACTGATAAGATAAAAGTGACAGCTGGCTGTCAATGTTTCTGGCCTTTTTAGTGAAAGAGTGATGTAATAACTTGCACTAATAGATTTTTTTGACCAGAACAGAATTGATGAAACCAGCTTTGCAGTGAGTAGGACTGTGCAGCACATTTCAGAAATCCTGAACACTGTGACTTTGACAGTTTTCTCGACAAAACAATAATATGGCGCTGGAACCGCCTGTTAGTAAGTTCTAACTTGGACTTGTAATGTCTTTAAGTGCAAATTTTAAAAAATCAGAAGACATTGGTTGTTTTTAAAATGCACTTGCTGGAAATTGCAGGGGTAATTATTACATAGTGTTAGCGAACTGAACTGGTTAACTCACAGACCTAAAGTCAGCGTATCATTATCACTGAACACTAAACACTTAAAATTACATTTTACAATGTTGTGCATAACTGACTAACATTTAATAATCAACTTTTTTACAATTGATATTTCATTCATGTTTTCAAAAATGAACCACAATCACAATCAGAATTACCTCTGCACAGATTTCTGTAAAACAGAATAGGGGTATAGATATAGGATAGGTATAGATAGGAAATCAAATCTATGCATACATGGTCATACACACATTTGTATAATTGTGTTTCCCTCTCAACATTGAATGTCAGAGAGAGTGCCTCTAGTATCTTACTACTGTAATTGCTATTGAATCCTTCCTCTCTGCCTGACTGCTAGACAACAGCAGGGCGGTCAAGGGTCTCTCTTCTCCTCCTAAGCCCCATCTGTCTTTTTTTCTCCTTCTCTTCTCTACCTCTGTCCTCCCTTTTCTCTTCCCGTTAACGCCTTTGCTGCAGGTCAAAGTGCAGCTACCGCAGAACAGTGGGGGAACTGTGTCTGCGTGCCCACCATGAGAAGGAGAAAAAGTATGAAAAGGAGGAGAAGAAACAAGCGAACTAGGAAAGATGGTGACAGGGCAAAACAAACTGTATTTGGATTCAATGAAAAACTGCAGATATATTGACAGATTCTGTAGTGCCAAGTCTTTCCTTTGTCCAAGTCTACAATTACTCCTGTTCCTCTCTGCCCCTCTCTCCACTTCTGTAGCTCACTCTGTCCATCTCTGTGGTTAACTAATAAGAGACAGGCTTTGTTTGGCACCAAAAGCTCACACACTCCACTAAGTAAAACAAACTGCCACGGTCAAGCACAAGACATGTCAGTCTCTCCTGTAATGTGTGTGTGCTCTAGGATTTATATTCATATGGGGACCAACTGTGCAGAAAAATTGTGAAAATGCTATGTATTGGTAACATATTCATAGTACTTGAATTTCTTAACAGGCCCTGTAATAGCAGAGGTTTCATGGTTTAGTTTTTTTTTTAATTATTTGATATTTGGATAAAGGTACAGGGTAAAAACTCACTTGCTAACATTTAAGCTTATTTTCACATACTGTATTAGTCTCGGGTTTAAAAATCTCTTCCTGAAAAATCTCATTTCAGTTCATCTAAGTCATGGATGTCAGGACGACTGCAACTCTCATAGAGGTTGGCTAGTTTTCTTCTCTCTGTTGGATCGTGTGCTGCAGTTCAGCCAGCTATTGGAGCCGAAACCCACATTTCACTTAACCAAAATGACGTCTTGGTGTACACAACAGGAACTGAGTGTTTGAGCTTTACTTGCTGACTATTGCAGCTGGTTTCACCATGGAAACAGAGCAAAACAATGTTTGCATGTTTGAAAGTTGTTGGAAACATTGTCAAGCTTAATTTAGCAATGTTCAAAGTACAAAAATCACCATGAGCCTAGACTAGCTGCTAACAGTAACTACTATTACTGTAGATATAGCTGCAGGAGGTGTCTCCAGTACAACAAAAATGAAGCCAAAATATGGGTGGTGCCCATCTTCCACTAATGACATAATTTGGTGCCAGAGTCTGCACAATAGTGGCTTTAGAGCTGTGGTATCAAGGTCCTGCCTGACCCAGTCATGCATCAATCACAGCTGTCGATCATGGCATCATAGCCAAATGAAGTATGAACCTGATGTGATAAAAACAACAAAATGACAGAAACCATCATTGGGAAATAATTTTTTGAAGTGTACTTTCAGGGCTGGCTTTATGACCTTTACTGCTGCCTGTCAATAGTGGCTGTTTTGTGAAGTTTTGTCTTCATGTTTAAGGTCCCGTCATGATGTCCATCTTTAAGTACAGTTATTAGTAGCTAGTGACAGCAGCACAGCAATTATGTTCAGTGTTTTCAACAGATGTTGATGTACAAAAGTCTACAAATACCCATAAGTAGACAATTGACACTTGGTTTCTGTTGCAGGACTTTACATTCATAACACAGTAAATACAGCCAATCTCAACCCAAGCAGATAAATGTTCAACATTATTCAACATTATTATAATGTCCAACATCTATTATTTACATCTATGACATGTTAAAATCTTTCACTGAAAAAGGTCTGTTGAAAACTTGCCACACAATGAATTCAAATACATAAAGGTACTGTAGAACAAACTCAGTCAATCTCTCTATCATGATGCAGTAGTGCAGTAGTTTTAATAGGTCACGCTGAAAAAACACAGAACCATCTATCCTATTTCAGACCAGTTCTATACACCCAATATTACTCAGAACTAGCATGTCCTTACTCCAAATTTACAGATTTGTGTATATGTAACTGTATTCAGCGACTGTCAACCATGAGGTTGGCTGCACTACATTTGAACCTTGTTTTAATAGAACCACATTATTAGAAAAAGGTGCTGCCATTGCTGACCCTATTTACATGTGAGAACATAATTGGACAGACACCAGCCATTATTGGCATGCAATCACGTGATTAGACAGACCATAAACCTGGTGTCCATGAGAGTGAGCGACCACATTTTACAACTCACAGCCCACAGGCTGCAAAGCTGTGGGAAAAAAATATGTGGCTCCCACACAATTGAATTAACTTGTGTGGGAGAGGAGAATCGGGGTATTAGAAATGTGACTGCAACAATGGTAGCCACTGTTGGCTGTAAGTTGTAGCTGAGCAGAGACAGACAGGCTGTGACAAAGACAGGGGACAGCACTGAAAACCAGAAGAGAGAGATGATACAGACAAGTACAGTAACATAAGTAGAGTAAGTACTGTAGTAATAAGAGTTGTAATAGTATAGTACACAATTAAAGCACATAGATGTTTAAACACAGGGACATATAGGCTACATGTTATCCACAAAGCAGACCAGTTTAATTAAAGCAAAGCAGATTGCTCTGTAATCTCCTACACTCAGAAAGCAACACACACGCACTCTCAAACATATGGATATAGTTGTGTGTACTGTACATACAGAGACACAACACACAATACATATTTAAACACACACAGACACCTATCTATTTAAGAAAACTTTTCCACCCTCTCCTTCCTTGCTTTCTTTGTCTCTCTCTATTCTTATTAACAGTGGTTTTTCTCAGTCAGCTTTGATTTATTGCTGACCTCTATTTAGCCAGGGATCAGACAGACTGTGCTGTCATTGCAATCTTTCCCTAGTTAAGTGTGATTGTGTTTCACTGTCTGGAATTAACATTGAGGACGGTGACAGGCATGCAGATAGATGGATGGCAGTGGCGTCAATGAGCGCATTTCCCTTATTCTCTCAAGCCAAACTGATTTCCTGGGTGAACCTGCTTTCAGAGGAGCACTTCACCTCCAACAAAAGGCTAATTTGTTACAAAAATAATTGGACCCTAATAGTTTAACAGAAGTTGATATGTTTGATTTTGATATATTACTCTGCTCAGAATGAAATATAAACTTCAGTGAAATGATGAAAATGAAAACGGTAGAGTGGGTGAACTGCTTCTTTTATGGTCACCCTTTTAAGTAGGTTTCTCAATATATCATTTCAGGATGAATAGTAATAAGATCCATTTCTACCGCCTGCTGTTTATCACGTAGTACCTAATGTTTCAATATAAGCAATTTTCCTGTATATTGTAGAGAAAATGCCCACTTTAAATCAATACTGTCTGTTCCTTTCCACCCCATCTGCTCATGTGTAGGTGTGCTCGCTAAGTGCTCTACCAAACTGAGATGAAAATGTGGTTCCCATTTAAAGAGACAGTGACAATGAAGCCAAGTGAAAACTGACCCTGCTGGCCAGTTTTCATAACTTAACTTGTGCACCTGTTTAACCGCATGTGCCAGAGAAGGAACAATATTTCTCATAATTTTATATTAAAAAGGCCATTAGTCTAATTTTTTTTTAAAATCATGTACTTCTAAATGTTCTAGATGTACAGGACATATAGTTCAAAATTACAGGACGTAGACAGGAAACATATAAACTTGTCATAATAGAAAAAGCACAGACATCTTTAGTAAGATTAACGACGACTGAAGTGTCCCAGAAGACAGTGTGACAGTGAGCTGACATGAAAAATATTAGGACCTTGAAACTGAAGCAACTAAATGGAATTATTTTATTATTTGCAGTGCACCTGCTTTTCCTATGGTGACATGTCAAAATAACTTGTGTCCTTTGAGGTGTCCTTTAAAAGCATTACCTTGTGTCACGTTAAGTTTGGACGATTATAATTAACTTGTCATCACTGCTGACAGAGATCTCATTATATGATCCAAAACTCCAAATTAGCTACTTAATTGACCTTGAGATTGTGACAGGTGAGAATGTTTTGCTGCTGTTGTTTGGATGAAACCAAGAATGAACTTTAATGCTCAACCATGAGGTCAACATGGACCGAAAATATCTCATGACATGAGAGGAACTTCCACAACAGCAAATAAATGGACTGTGATTTTTTTGTCATTTTTTTTGTCAGTTGTTTATTGATGCTTGAGTTGAACACAATGTCTTGAAATGTCTGACTGCTGCATACTCCAAGGAAACTGGGTTTCTGAGAAATGAAAAAGCTATATATATATATATATATATATATATATATATATAAAATACTAGCGACCATGTCAATGTTTCACACCTAAGGCTGAAAACCACTTGAGCATCAACCCAGAGAGCTGTTTTAACTTGCCAGATTTTGTCTCCACAAAAAAACGGTGGCACACAAGAGCTCAAAAACAGCATTTTCTTTGTTTTATTGGCTTGTTTATTTAATCAAGAGACGGGCAGCAGATTGATACACCTGTCGTTTGCTCAGTGGTCCTCAGAGCAATTCAGACAAACTCAGTCAGCAGCAAACATTCATATTCATCTGTGTCCTGTTCTGCCCACAGTATGTGAATCTGTGTGTGTGTCTGTGAGCGAATATGTGTGTGCGCAGGTAGTGTGATCCACTGAGTTTTAAAGTGTAATCCGACAGCTGTTGTCAGATAGTGTGTGTCGTTCCACCAGGGACCCTTCCTTGCTTGGCCTCCTGATCTTTAATCCACTGCCTTGTTGTAGGCTGCATCACTGAACACACAGGCGATCTGACAGAGCAGACGCTGTATGTGTTCTGAAACCAACACATGGCCTCTCTACCTTTCTGATTGTTTCTCCATCTCTACCTGTCTCTGTTTACCTTGCCATGCTCTTTTCTTTCTGTTTGTCTTCCACTAATCTCTGTCTGGTGTGGTGCGCGCACGCACACACACACACACACACACTTGTTGGACCATGTTTATATTTCGAAAGCTGAGCCTCTCTTATCATATCTGGTTATTTTTTAGCTACATGCACAAATGGTAAGAACTAAAGAGATGGGTGTTGCTCCTGAACTAGACATTTTTGTGTCACTATTTAATACAATACTGGCTTAATTATTACAGGGGTTTGCATGCCAACCCACCCCTTCTATCTCTTCACGTGTTTCCATCTTTCAGTTTGTCTTAGTCAAACACAAACTAGTATTTGTTTGACAGATGTATACATTCATCAACTAAAGCGTAGGTAACTATAGATATAAATAAGCCAGGAAACTGTGTACGGAGGACTTGCTGCAACTAAACCAGTTATTATGAGCCAATGGAAAATCATGGAAATGTATGCAAAACAGAAGTATGATTTGTCTGTATTCCACAAATGATAAAATGTCATTTTCTTTAACCAGAAGCCTCTAAGTAAAGAATGAGCCTTGCTTCAAAATACGGGGATGTGGTTGTTTTTGCTACTCCAGAAGAACGCCGGATGTCATTTTAAAACTAAAGTTAAAGGTCTGATGCACTTTGTCAACCACAAAGTTTAAACCTGGGGATCAGAAGAGGCGGGAGAACAGAGAGGAGGTTAGGAGGGAGTGGATGGTAAGAAAAGGTCAGATCAGGTCAGGCAGTAAACCAAAGTTGAGAGATAAGAAGAGGGGAAAACAGCATAAAGATGGGATGAAGAAGGCAAAGAGCCACAAACATGTCATATAAAGCAAGAGACAGTGCAGAGCTAAAAATACAGTGAAAGAGCAGCAGGACAGGAAAAAAGAAATACAGAAAGTCGTTCAAGGTGTGTTATGGTTCTAAATGTAAAATTACAGAGTTGAATAAACTTCTGACACAAATCAGTTGTCAAGCTGGGTATGGCATTTCTTTGAGCAGGTACAATAAAGCCTTCCCCCATTGCAGATACTGTATATGCTGTTGCATGCATAACGCTCTTTGCTTCCTTCCAAACACACTTTCAACACAATTTTTACTCGATATACCACACCTGCAGTGGACTTGTTTATGCAGAAAACAAGGTAAGGCTACAGAGGCACAGCTCATACCACAGCCTCAGAATAATACAGTGTGACATAACTTGTCTTTGTGACCATGAAGAGGGAATAGAAGAGGAAGGAAGTGGACATTAATTATTCTAATTGACCTCTGCACTTAAGGAGTCCTTGCCACTAATGACTGAAATGCCACTGACACATCCACACACACACACACACACACAAAATTGTTCACCACTGTCATACAATTAGCTCAACTCAGCCATGAACCCTCGCGCTTAATCAAGGACAAGGACAGAAGTCTGGGGACCACACACACTTCCAAGTGAGCAATGGCTAATCTGTTCCCAAGTCTCTGAACACACAGCCAACATGTGTGAGGATGATATTTCTTTACTTCCACCAGGAATAATTCAGTATTTGGCAAATGTCCAAAACAAAATTTAAAACACAACTTGCAATGATGGAAAAAGCATTTAGTGAGACGAGACAAATGGAGACAAAGTGTGCATTTCCTCAGGACATTTACCTGAGATCGCTTTTTGTCACTTCACTTTTCATTTTGGTTTATTTTAATAGTTTCACTTTGAACGGTCTCCTTACTTTGCCCTTCATGTTTCAGACCAGCTCATTTTCAAACTGTGCATTTTTACATTATCTGTGAATCATGTCTACGACATTAATTTTAACTTTCCTGGAGCCTTTCATGCTTTTAGCCATGACATATATGTCCAGCTCATTTCACTTTCAAATGGAAAGAACTGATGTAATTTTAAGAGGCATCCAGAGGAACTGATAACTCACCAGTCAATTGACTGGGCTGCATGTATTTACTTTATTTTTCTCCTTTCATGTTTGGTATTGGTTCTGGCCCCTGTTTAGCTATTTGTCAGCTTAGTGTCACATCTCTATGGCCACAAACCTTTGACATCTTGGGTTACAACTGAGCATCAAACTGACTGATTGCTGAAGGCTAGGAATTATATTAAATGTGAGCAAAAATGCGCAAAGACAGAGGGAGTCTATAACTGCTAATACTGGAGACTAATAAGGCAATAAATAAAGCAAGACACACAGGCACTCATGCAGATACGCGCACACAGCACACAGGCGCACAGAGATGGAGAGATTTATAATAAATTAATGTTAAAGCTGGGAATTAACAAGATAATAAATTTAGAGAGATGAACACACACGCACACACACACGCAAGCACACACGCAAGCACGCACGCACGCACCCGCCTTACTACAAGGGGCCAGAGCTGAAATAAATGATAATGTTAGGAATTAAAGTTGGCTATAAATACAGAGACCTTGCTTTCCAGGTATGTATTTGTTACCCTCTGCAGATGTGATGGATAGTCTTTCACTATCAGAGTAGCGAATGTCAACAGAATCTCATTGGCCTCCAGTTCAACTTTAACTACGTCTGTCCCCTGGGTTCAATCTGTGTGTGTCTGCCAGCGTGTCTGCTGGTTTCAAGCTTCAGTGAGGGAGTGGGGAAGGCAGCACTCCACTCACATCCTATTAGGTAATATGTGTTGAAAGCAGCACCAAAGCATAGAGGAAGGCAGAAGCTTTTGTCCTGTATTGCTCAGTGATCTCTACTGTGTGTGTGTGTAAGTGCTCGATGTACAAAAGCTAAAACAAAGCAAGTCAACCATTTATTATTTAGTCAACCTGAAGACTGGTACTGACATCAAAGTCTACCCTGTTAGTTACTGAAGAGTCCTGAAAGTTTTCAATACTTTTTTTTAATTTGAGTAAACACAAGTATAAGAATTTTCAAAACAGAGTGCAATGATTAAAGTGTGTGAAATACAGTTTGGTTAAAAATATTTGGTTGTATCACTGGAATTCACCCTTTTACAGACTATTTTTTTAGCCCTGTGGTCCATCCAAAAATGCAGAAACCAGTGCTGAGTTACAGTATCTGTTAGATCTTTATGGTCTACAGGGCGACAACCATCTGTTTTACTACTGGAGGCTACTGACCCACATTTGTAATAAATAAAGTCATTGACACACCTAAAAACACGCACGCAGACACACACACACACATACACACAGATGTCCTCTGATCTAATATTGCACAGCTGTGTAAATAATGGATATTATTTTTGAGGAAACATTGTTTAGGGCCAATTTCCAATGAAAATATATTACTGTCTTGTGCAAGGGACAGCTAATGGATTTGTTCTTGCTTTGATAAGCAAAACACAGATATTTATTGTTGTTGGCTTCAGAATTCCTCACCGACTTTGTTTTGAATGAACTGTGGATATAACCGGCAACAACAGCTAACTCTTAATACACTAGATAATGGAACAAAAATCAAGAGCTTTATAGAAATTTGCATAATATTGCTTTTATTGGACAGCTTAGGAGCAACACAGAGAAAGGGAGAGAGCATTGGAACACAAGAAGACAAAATATGTTGGATGTCATTGCCCTCCATATATAGATTTAGGCAGCTGGTGTTTAAGATACTTGGTTAAGGTTCGGGAATAATTATGATCATAGTTAAAGGAACCCTAACAAATTTGCTTCTCACAGTCATTATTTGCACAACCACATCAAATCATTGGTCAAGAGTATGTGACCAATATTCTAGTTTTTCTGGTGAGATTTTTTATTACAGACAAGAACATCACCAACATCCTCAAAGGAGATCTAGATATCTGTAACAAATTCTATGACAATAGCCCAACAACTGTTCAGATGTTTCCCTTACAAGCAAAGCTGTCAACCTTGTGGTAAGACTAGAAGACAGGTCCTGATCTGGTTCATTGAAATCAGTAGGATTCTTCTTCCATGGACCATGAATGTCTGCATTAAATTTTATGATAATCCATCATGAATTTATTTGAGGAATTTTAGCCTAAACCAAGAGGGTAGATCCAACTCCAACAGACATCCCGAGACCCATGGGATGGCAATGCCAGTCTGTGTAAACCACTTGTAATAATCATATATAGATATCAAATGTGACTATGGTGAAAACATTGTTTCCTTCCAGAGAGAGAAGCAGTTGAAAAGATCCTGGGAAACATTTCTGTAGGCAATTAACCATGATAGATGGACTGAGTCAAGTGAACAAAGATGGCAAACTCCTGAACTGAAGTTATTTGGTCCCAGTGCGTAATAGCACAACACAGTATTTGCTCTGTCTCATTATCTTAGTCCAGAGTGGAAAGAGTATGTTGATGTTTTGACACTGTGAGAATTAAGTATGAATGTCAAGCCCTGAAACTGCCATTTTCTAGTGAAGCCAGTTGATTAAGTAGCCCAAATAGAGTTTTTCGTTGGCAGAGATAAAACTGAAAAAAATAAATGGAAAGTGAAGGTGAAGAACTTTGCTTGGCATTTCAGCTGACAAAAGATCTGAAAATGTTGTTTTTTTATTATCTATTATTTTATTATTACTTTATCTCTATTTTCCCATAATTTTGTGGTTGTCTGTCTTTATACCTATACTTTTCATCGTCAGTTTAAATCTGTTATCACAAGTAGGTTTACGACAATGTCTATAAAAGCAAAGAAAGGAATATTTTAGGACGAATGCAAATCTAAATTTTGTTGGGGTTTTTTTGCTATTTTTTCAAGGATGAGGTGGATGGAAGAGAAATGAGACCAGTTACTGTGGATGAGTTGTGCTTGTTCTGTCCTGTACTTGGCATAGATTTACAGAAACTAGCCACAAGAGTGGCTAATTAAGAAAAAGTGAATATTTAAGTACAGTAATCTACCTGCAAACACACACACACGTGTTCTCATGGATGCAACTTCTTTTTCGCTATCCTGAAGAAATGTCATTATAGATGTATGAAGGATTCAAAAACATGTATATTTTGATTTTCTCACTGCCTCTGCGGTTTTATGATTTACCATCTATGTGTCTGTGCTTGTCTGTGCGTGTGGGTGTGTGTGTAGGTACGCATGTGCATGACTCTTCCCTTTGAACGGAAAGAGAAGGGCTCTACACGTTACTGTATTTGAGTTTTCAATTATCACTTGTAAAAGGAAACAGTAGGTGTCCTGCACATTCATAGTAATTAGCAGAGGATAAAACAAATGTGTTTCACTGTAATTATGTTTCTCTGATGTAACTGATGTTACTCATTAAAAGGAGTACATGAGAAAATAACTTCACTGACTTGACAGAGTGATATATGGCCTTATTTAACAGTAGCAAATGACTAAAGCTCAATTGGAAATTTCAACGATGATTTGATTCAGCAGTAATTGTGCAACCTATAGGGGTGTCCTGGCAGTGTCACAGTAATTTCAGATCAAAATGCAGCTTTTGTCTTTTATAATGTTTTTGTTACCTCTATGCTGAACAGTAATCTGAGTCTTTCACTCATTGTATCATGCAAAGGTGTTTTATCCTGCCTTTCTCTGCAGACAATGATGCAGCAGAAAGAAAAAAAAGTCAGATACTTCAACTGAGAAACTGATATTCAAGGAGAAAAGGAATTCTCTTCACATCTTCCAGCAGTGAGCAGCTGAATCCGGTGCACAGATCACTGATTGATTTAGAGGCTGTAAAAAATGCTTCAGTCGTCTCTCCCAGCTGAGATTTGACTCTGGAAACCCTGACCGATGATTCGAATCATTGACTTTTAGGGTGCAGAACTGCAAATGACTGACATCAATATGGGAAATCTGGACGGACTCCAAACTACAAACCAAGACAAAATATCCCTTTAAAACCTTTCCCGTTTCCTCTGAGCCAGTCTCAGTCAATGACACCCCGAGAGTAGACACAAAATTTGTTCCATCTGAAGCCCCTGGAACAGAGAGTCTGTACTTAGTTGAGAGCAGTTTGTGTTTATGCTCTGCACGATACGGGTAAGTAATTTGTTGAGTATCTTTAGAACAAAAGTGGGTGGCTAGGGTAGTTATTTTACTGAGAGCGGAGGAAGTTTCCTGACGCTTCCTTTAGATAATGGCCCTCTCCCCTCTACTTTAACCCACCTCACTAGAAACACCCATGCACACATGTAGACACACACACACTTGCCAAGATTCTTTTCCTCTCTCAATTTCCTTCAATTTTTTGACCTTGGCTTACCATGATAATATGCAAAAACAACACTGACGGTATTTCATCCAGGGATATTCATATGATTTCATTTTAGAATCATTTTTAAATTTATAATCTGTCTAAACTAATTTGTCTTTACGTTAAAACTGCCATAGAGGAAAAGAACACATAAATGGTAGTGTGCACATAGCTGGCTAAAGTGCAAAACTTCGTCTGATGTCTGCCTCACACAAACACACACACATACATCAGAGAAGGGGTGAGAGTATGAGCCAGCTGTTAATGAAAGGTTTTGTAAACAATCCACCCTGACATAAAAGCGAGCTGATTACTACTCTGGAACAAAGCGGTGAAGGACTGGGTTAGCATTGCTAATACACAGACACACACTCACACACACTCACACACACTCACACACGCACACACCCAAACGCACAGAGGGAGACTTCATACAACAACATCTCTTTGGAGCACTGTGGGACATTACTATTATCACTGTAGAGAATAAATACACAGAGCATGATAAAGAGGTGGAAAGGAGAGAGGAGCAGTCACATGTTACAGTACAACACAAAAGAGCACCTACTATTGATCCACTGTGAGACACTATCATCTTCGCTATAGTACACAAAGCTACACACACAGACACACACAGCACATTCACAGATCCCATTGAAGCACAGCAGGATATTATTATAATCCCCAACAGGTACGAGGCAGAACACCAATCAAGGTCACGTCTGCCGCAGTGAATGGTGAATGGCTCTGATAACAGCAGACTGAAAGAAATCCAGCTTTATAAATCTACCTACTGACAGGAAGGAAGGGAGGAGGAGAGCAAGGGAGAAACAAAGAAGAAGAACATCAAAGATCTAAACCTCTGTGCGTCTGTCTGTGTGTATGTCTGTGTGTGGATTTGACTAAGAGAATCATTACCTTAGTTAAACAGTTTTTCAGTAGTTTTAAACTTTTATCAAGTTCATATTTCAGGCTGGGTTCAGTTGCAGTTGAAGTTTCTCTTTTGTGATCAAGTGCACTGCAGGCAGGTTCACTGCACGAGCTCACATAAAAAGATTTCTGGTATGCATCTAACCAGATGTGACTGACCAGAGACACAGCTGTGAATTTTACCAAAACAATAACAGCCTCAATTCTGCTCAAACACGTTGCATTGTTCTCTACGGTTGAAGAATGCACAATTCAAAAGCACATTTGGTTTTCGAAAACACCAAAATAAAAGTCACGGTGCAGTTTATATTGCTGAGATTTTACTTAACCACCTGATTTTAATTGCCACAGTAAAACACAAAATCAGTGAATGGAAGCTAAAAACAAATCTGCTGAAATTCCCATGTCTGGTAAAACAACAGGACAGATTTTACTGATTCATCAAAGTGTTGCTTTATTGTGTTTCAACTCATGCTTTAATACTTTCTGTAAAGATGTGACAGTACTAGTATAATATTATCATGATATAAAGAATCAAATCATTTATTGCATAAGTGCAGAAATACAGTGCTGTACACTGCAGGTATGACAATCACACTTGATTTATTGTGAATCCAATGCATTTCCATGGCTCAATATGCAGGTTAATAAATGGTGAAGAGGGCACTTTAAGTGTTACCAGAGACTGCCCTTACTAACATTTGTTTGATTTACTATTGATGCATTTTCATCTCCACCTAAGAGGCAATTTGGTATGTATTCACAGATTCACGGATGTGTCTATAAATAAGCTTAATGATATGGCTAATTGCTCAGTGGAGCTGTGTGTGTGTGTGTGTGTGTCTGTGTGTGTGTGTGTGTGTGTGTGTGTGTGTGCCTCTCTCTCTTGCTCCATCAGCAATATGAAGTGCACATACAGCATTACAGAGTAAAATTATATTGCAAATAATATGTAAGGGTTGTAGTCCATAAAATGATGACTTGTAGTAGGCAGTTGAGTGGAGGTTGGACTTTAAACCAGACTCAATAATTGTAACTTCTGGAATATTTCTGAGCGCCCACATTTTACTGCCCAAAGAACGAATCATAAGCAAGCCTAAAGCAAGTGTACTAATAAGCATCCTACTACCATATAAGGAGATTTTGTCTTTGTGTATGCATTATGATACAAAGATATAGTAAAAATGTCACAGAAAGTGACATCAGCAGCAATTACAGTGTCTCATATTTAGCCACAAGCGTTGTCTATAAAAAAACACACAAACACACACACACACACACACACACACACACACACACACACACACACAAAACTATGTTACCAATGATCAATTATTCCACAGTCAAAAGATTCCCATGGTGAACATTTCATAGAAGTCAAAATATTAGACATTTGAATATGAAGACTCTCACTTGGTGGGCAAGTAGACCATGTCTGTCTAGGTATTGTTTTAGGTGAATGTTGCTGTAAACTGGTTGCACACAAACTCTGCATAGGGGAAACACTTCACAGTTGGATACAAACGGACATGGACAGACACAAGACTCCAATTTTAGCTTTCTGATCTATGGAGCTGGTGTTACAGACAGTACAAGCGGCTGTTTTTCCTACCTCCAAACATCACTATGGCAACTGACTGGAGGACTCTTTAAGCATAGCAATACTCAGAGCAATTCGCTTTATTTATATGTGTGTGTGAGCACGGGGTTTGTGCATGGCCTTCTCTCCTGGAAACAGTGTTTGTGTGCATTTGTCCTACCTCCAGAGATCTCGTTGGCATCCTCTGGAGGTACAACTGAATCAGTCAGCCTCTGGGGCTCGGTCTTGTCTCCTCCATCACTCTTACCTCTTTCAGCTACAGCAGATAGAACAGATCAGTGACGTGTTACCAGAATTCAATAGAAAAGCTGCTATTTTAGAGAGTTCCTTCTCATACTGGATCTACATACTACAGTATACATATATCCAAAACTCATTAAACTAAAGCAGAACATGGAGAGAATGAGTAGAATAAATAATATATAGTTAAGTAATAATAAAGCCGAACATAGATCAGAATATGGTTAAGACAAGTATAATAAAGCACATAAGAACAAAGCAGCATTACTGAGAAGAGAGGAGAAAAGTAGAGATGAGAGGAGGCAAGGAGAATAAGATGAGAAAGAAAAGGAAAGGAAAGAAAAGAAAAGGAAAGAAAACAAGATAAGAGGTGGGGTGGAGAGGAAATGGGAAGACTGGAGTAGAGAAGAATAAAGAAAGGAGAGGACACAAGAGGAGAGGACACAAGAAAAGGCAGAAAAGATTTGAGAGAATAGTATAGTAGTGTGGTGTCAAGTAAAATTGATGAGTATAGTAGTCTAGGGTAACATTGCTGAATAGAGAGGAAGGCTATGGTGCAGTACAGCAGTAGAGCAGAACAGATTATGTAGGAGCAACACAATAAAATACAGCAATAGAACTAAATAGAAACAAATAATAAAATGCATGGACCAACCTTTATGTTTGCCCTGAAGTGGTCTGCTCTGTTCACTGCCGCTGACAGCAATAACACTGACAGTATAGTCTTTCGAGGGGTTGTAGTCTGTTATCAACACTTTAGTGTCAAATTTAGACACTATGATCTCCCTCTGCTGATCACCTGACGGAGAGAGAAGAAGAAGAAAAAGAAGCAAGGGGCAAAGGTTAGACTTGCGAATATTTTGAGCTGTGTTTTTGTTTTCTTGTTGCTATATCCACTCGCTTGGAAGCAAAATATTAGTATTCTCATGACGGAGCCAATATGAAGTTAATTCAGCAGAAGAGCTGATTATCATTCTTCATTCCCAAGGAAGGCAAACATTAGGCTCAAGGTCGAAATATTTTATTCTTTAGTTCTTGTATTTCTGTCTTTGTAAGAAGCACAGTGTATTTTCACAAAAATTGTCAAGTGACAAAACTCAAAAATTAAGACATGTTGTGGATCCTAACTTAATTCAGATTTTTTACTGTTTATTTCTAGATTTGTTGGGAGAAGCTCAGAGAAGAAGAAGAATAAAGGTTAGAGTTGGTTTTAGGTTTTGGGGTCAAAAAAATACAATTTGTCCCTGAAATAAATTATTGATCCTCACACAGGAGAAAGAATGTGTGTGTGTGTGTTCTTTTCTCAGCAGTTAATCCCCTTCAGGCCAACAAGTCACATTATCACCCCATTGTAATTCTGACCGGACATCAATAAGGTATGTGAGTGTGCTTCCTCAGTTCTTGTGTCCCCTGTCCCTGCAGGGTGATGACTAACAACACTTTTAGGAGAGGGAGATAAATCCTACTGAAGGGGATGGCAGGTCAGGTGGGGTAAATGCATGGATCAGTGCTCACACCACAAACTGGAACCTCAATCTGTGCAGGTCAACCAAAGTACTGTCGAATATCAGGACTGAAGTTGAAGGGCAGACATTCACTTGGTCACCATATGACAACTGATGCAAGCACAGAGAATGCATGTCTCAGGTTTCTCAAAGCTAAACACTCTACTTTAAACTTTCTTCATAGTCCTTCCCTGAAATGGATTTATTAGGTAACATAAGTAAGGGATCAAAGAGTTCACCTGCAATTACCTGGTTTGACTTTTCAACAGAGAGAACTGCTTATTATTATTTTCTACATGTGGTGGGTGAATCAGCCGCTCTCATTTCTGTCTAAGGCTGAAACTGTTGAAGAACACCAAATGTGGGGTTTGAAAAAAATTAAGACTTGGAGGAATAGTTCAAACTTGGGAAATATGTTTATTCACTTTCCTGCCAAGACTTCAATGAAAACATTACATATGTGTGCTAAATACAAAGCTACAGCCAACAGGTTGTTAGAATAGTTTAGCACAAAAACAAGGGGAAACAGCTACTGTAACCAGGCTCTGCCTTGAGTTAAACAAATACCCCAACCAGAACCCAGAGAAGCTCATATATTAACCTGATGTATTGCAGTTTCTTAAGAAAAACAATTAAATTATTGAAGCAAGTAATTCACCATAAGGCCACAGTTTTGTTTGTCTTCAGATTACACTAACAAACTAAATCTCCAAACTCACTGTTATTTAATTAATTTAAGACTGTAGGTCTTAGTTTTTTATACATTAGACAGACCGAGTCTAGTTTTTTAACCCTGCTTCCAATCTTTATGCTATGCTAAGATAATTGACTCCTGGTACCAGGGGTGTTTTTGATCTTTTCATCTCTTGGCAAGAAGGCAGACAAGTATACCTCCCCAAATGTTGAACTAGTCCTTTAAAGTAGTTAAAAGTCTGAAAGTAAATTTGCTTTCCTGTGGGCAAGGACTGAAGCTGAAACAACATAAATGCTGATCACATTTATTTCCGCAATATCCAAACTGCTTGCATGTGGGATGACTCATTTATGGAAAACTCATTAAAATCATCATCTCCCCATATTAAGTTTAATTAAGCAGATTTTGGAAGATTATAGCAAAGAACTGATCCTTTCCTTGTTTTCAGAGCTGTAGTCAGAATCATTTTAAACCAGAATAAATATGAAAGGTTGGCAGGAATTTCATGGCATCCTGCATAACAAGAATGCTTCATCACAAATGTGAAACCAGCCTGTTATAACCATTAGAAAGCAAACACAGCCAAGTTGTTTGTCTTTATAATGGCTGACAAAATCTATTTAAGTTAAAAAATAATGCAAACAAGTCAAGTCATAAGTCACAGACATAATTAAAAACAGAACACAATGTGGCTTCATCTGAGTCTGATCAATTATAGAAAAAATATAGTTATGCACAGAGAGAGAAGCATTATGATACAAAAAATCCCCTGTATACCCATAACCTCTGAATCTTACCCACTGTCTAACTTGTATCCTGAGACCTCCTCTGCCACCAGATATCATGGTTTCAGTTACTTATGTTTAACCATTTTCAGAGGCAAACTTTAATGATGTAACATCAGATTTGCCCCAGATAAAACATTAAGTGTCCATCCAGTGATCCCTGGGCTCAGTATAACTGTACCATTAGCACTGTTTAGCATCTACTTATATGTAACACTGGCAGCCAGGAATGGCTGCTGCTTTTTTGTGGGTCAGTAACCAGACATGAATTTACCAAAATAGCTAGTTAATCTAGACTAAATGAACAACTGTTAATGCTAACGTTGCCAATTTGCGTTTTGTGGATCCACTCCTTATTGACTGTTTGTAGCATAAATTGAACTAGCATAAGTGAATCACCCAATTGGACCACTTACAGGGCACCTTGTTATTCTAATTGGCTGTCTATATTACACAGATAATAAGGCAAAGTAAAACTTAACTCAAAGTAAAAAAAAAAACATCAGTGGATGGTTACAAGTCTTATTATAATGAACTAACTTGTATATTCATGACACCCACTATCAAACACAGATTTCAGAAAAATAACATGATAGCTAATGTGGCAGAGTTGCACATTTATATATTTACCAGTACTACTGCTTCTGTAATTTGTAATGTACTTTAAACCTCATACATCACAACTGGTTTCCAGTGCTTGAAACCAATTATTATTCAACCAAGTAGTTGCAGCAACATTGGAACAATACATTGCAGTTGCATAGTGTAAAAACTGGAGTTTTTTCTGCTGGGTTTGGCTTCATCACTACTGAGATTTAAAAGAGTAAATATAGACATCTGGCGTTCAGAGCTAACACACAAATATGCAAGTACACACAGACACAACCCACACGATTTGAATTTCAGGATTTTTGGCAGGCTATTGAACAGACTTCGAATAAGTGCTTATTTTAGCTTAATTCATGCACTGTCATAAAATACAAAAAATAAAGCCATTGGAAAGAAAACCAGGCAAACGTTAAACAATTTTGATGCAAAAAGACATGGGCTGCTTTGTCTATAAGGATACCAGCTAATAATGGCGAAAGAACTTCAGGCAACAATGTTTTAACGAATAAAAACATTGAGGAAAAAAAAAACCCAGCAAGTAATTTTTATAGATAAAAATTAGTCATTTATTCTGACCTTAAACCTAAATCCTTATTCAGCCACACCTAGGTGCTACTTTTTAAAAAAAACTCTGAGGAGAAAAACAAGATTATCTTGCTAGCTGCTACTCCGACAGCATGTTTTGTGATATAAGATGGTGTTTAGTGTCCCAGCGAAAGGACTTCAGCCAATGTTAACAACCTTAACTCTGCCTGTTGTTCATTTCCTTTGACTCAGAGAAACTGCAGGGCAAATGAAACTAGAAATCAGGTCACAGGACAGGTGTTTGTGTACTCATCCTGCTTTTCAACAAAGAAGGCGTTATTAACCAAATTGTGTGGAGAAAGTAAGAATGCTGTGAAACTCCAATAACTCACTAAATTTGCTGCATGTCTACTGCCGTACTCAAATGGTCATAAATTTCAGTTTTTGTCCTCTTTTCAGCTGTCAGAGGCAGCAAGAAATTGTCAGACGAGGCGATTCTCAGAAAGGGTTGTTTGCGACAAACAAGTTTTATGTCAGAGAGTGCTTATTCAGTCCTACTTGTTCATCTTGCAATGCCTGCGAAAGAAGTGTCTGCAGCTCAGCCCACAGTATTAATACGGAGGAAATGCAGGCAGTGATGCAGCAACAGTTAAGGAATTGATGTAAGAGGCGATGTATGACTGTGAAGGTAGGTGCACTGTGATAACATGAAAAAGGAAATGTCAGTGGTAATTACAGTGATTACTGACTACAATGTGCATGTCCAGAAAGAGACAAGGTCATGCCCTATGTCTGTACAATGATCAGCTCCTGACAGAAACAGGATAAAAGCAGGATGTTGGGCGTCCATCATGGTCACAACACCATGCAGAGATAATGCAATGCAATGCTGAATGAAACAGTACAATTGCTACTGCTGTCATTCAGCTGTTCTGGACTGAACTCCATAGAGAGTCAATCTAGGCCCTACTGTTCTGTGTTCCTATCCGTCCCATTTCCAAATCTGCTGACAGGCTCCACCTATGCAGCAAAAACACTCCTTTGTCTCAAACTTGGCAGAGGTGCAGGACAAACTTCAAGTCCTCCATATCTCTCAAGAGTGTAATCCCTTCAAAGGAGCTTTGATAAGAAGTAAATTACATAATCCTTCCTGACAGACAGAAAATCCAAGTCATAATGGGATCCTCCCCCAAAAAATTCAAAGTCAGGCCTGACTTCTTTTCAGTATATAAGTATTTTCTCTGTATGTGTGTGTGTGTGTGTGTGTGTGTTTGTGTGTGTGTGTGTGTGTGTGTGTGTGTGTTCTGCATGTATCTCTGAGCAACAAAATCATCCTACCTGGTATGCTGTTGTAGAGAAACAGATAGCTGTCAAAGTCTCCTTTGGGCTCCTTCCATGAGACAAGGAGTTTGCTTGAGCTCAGCACTTTGAAACGCAGCCTCCTTGGAGCTGGAACTGAAAAAACAATTAAGCACATTTAAATCGGCTTCAATACAGCTAGGAAATTGATTGGAAATAAATAAAACACTGCTCAAAGAAAATCAATTTCATTAAAAATATCCCAACCACCAATCAACATATGTTAACGTGACAACAAGTCAACAGTTGTGTGAAACCCAGATACACCACCAAGACCACAAAATCTACCCCAAATCAGTGACTCAAAAAGAGAAATGAATAAATGAAGAGTGAGACAGAGACAGGGCTGAGTGAATTTCACTTTTTTATTACATAAAATCATGAAAGCAGCATAAAAAGCAGGTTAGTATGACATGCAACTCAGTTTCAGTTTCATTTGCTTCAGCTCAAAACAGCATGAAAAGGGTTTAAACAGGACAGATTTAGCTGAAACTATTTCCAGTCAAATTCTCTTCATAAAGGAGAGATGATCTAAAAGAAAAAAAAAGTGTTTTTGCCTGTGACAACGTGTCTTTGTGCACATTTCTAATCTGTACCGTATCATGGAGAAATAAATGGTGTACAGTGGCATCCTCTGTCAGTGTAAACAGATCTGCAGAGGTCTGTTAAAAATAATGACAGCAGCCATTCTCCACATTTTGTGTGTGCAGTCTGTGGCTTCTTACAAACACACTTAGACAGCACATTTTGAAGAAAAGTGGTAGAGAAGCAGAAGAGAATTTGACTGTTCAAAATCTACAGACAAAGTGACAGACAACTAAAGCCAAGAACGCAAAGCAGCAACACACAAAGCAAGAGAGACCATAATGTAGTATTGTGGAATACTACAAATTCACCTCAGATGAGAACAAATGTCACTGGCATAAACTTTATGTCTGTGACACATATCACCATTTCACCATTTCGCTGTATTATTCTGTTAGTTTATGTACAAGGAATTCACCACAAGCCACTTTTACTATGTTTCTACAAAGTTTCTATAAATGAGTAGACACTGTCATCCATAAATCTGCCAATGTACAGCCTTTATCTGTCAGCACTCTTTCACAACATATGAGTCAGAAAAACTGAGCCTTCAACAGAGATTTGACGTCGCTGAGCTAACTTTGGGGTCATAAAGTAGATGGTGTTGCAAATGATTTTTAAGGCTAAGACGCTGATTTTTTTTATTACTTTGAAATAAAAAATGAATACGTTTTAAATAAATCCCAATTTCACTGTCATCATTTGGAGCTAAAAGAACCTGAACTGAGAAAACTAAGACATGTTTTGACTAATCTCCCCCACTGGATGTATATCAATCCCAGAAAAACTTGCTGGAATCTGTAAGTGCAGAAAAAGAGTAAAACTCTATCGTCGAAGTGGCTAGAGAGTAATAATAATGAACTACAATTTTAAAAGTCCAAGAATCCTTTTCAGAATAAACTTTGAAGGACCTCAGAGATGAACCCGAATTAGTGATCCTTCTGTGCACAGACACAGATGCTGCTCTGTCAGATACAGTGGTGAGTGCGGACTTGTAAAGACTGAACATCAGGTATTAAAGAGAAAGTATCTAGTAGAAAATAGGTGATATGATGTTGACGAACCTGAGGTGTACTGTGGAGGATTTTCACTTGCTGATGAGAACAGACATCCATCTTTCTCAATGGAAAATCCCATTCAGGCTGTAACGTCAAGGCACTGTATTTTCTGAAGCATACTATATTGTTGGTGGAAAAGTCAGAAGTGTGGAGCTTGGTTTGGTCAATTATCACATGACCTTTACTGTTATCTCTATTCATCAGTGATAATTGTGCATTAAATTGGTTTTTGGCTATTTTTTCCTGGTTATACGACAAATAAGTGATTAAATGTAAACTTCAATGTTCAAGCTTATCCTTGACATAGTGTATTAACTCAGTGATAACATTTCCTTTTAAGCTTTTTCTAAAAACAGTAGAACACAAAGTGTCAAAACTGAGGTCAAGCTGGTTCAAGAAGAATTTGCAGATTGCTAGAATGCTTATTATCTAGTTGAATCAGCCACCACTTTAATATGAAGTCCCAACTTTTCTGGAAGCAAAAAAAAAAAAAAACAGGACCCAGCCTCAAGCTCAACAAGGACAACTTCTTGAACTTTTCATCACCAGATCTTCTGATGCTGTTTGATCATTTTGCAAAGACACAATGCAGCACTTCACACTTTTCCATTTTGCTCACTCCTTTCAAATGCTCAAAATGCATAGGATGAAATGGTATAATTACACCACACAATAAGAATCTATGAATAATTTAAGCCGGTGATAGAGCTGGGTAGATTATTACCCCAGTATCAATGAGTGTGTGCTTGATAGTAGGTGAATTGAGTTGGCAGTCAGGGTACTAATAACCAGGTGAAAATTGCCTTGAATAACTTGATCTTTGCGTTGCATGTCAATGAACACACATTTATATACACCCACTGATTTCTAATAAAAAACTATTGTATAAATGAATAGGCCCACTGTGACTCTGTTATGCTGTGAATTCATGTCAAGGTCTGTAAGTCGGAAGCAATTCCTGATACAGCAGCTATGATTAATGAATATGGACATATAGGTCCAATAGCTGTGGATGCTGACAGAACATGAGGGTCTGATATAAATTACCTTCCACTAACCGCCACGTCTAGTCTTGTTTACCACTGTACAGCCATAGATATTCTCCAAGAGCTCAACGTTTCACACACACACTCCGTCTGAATCTAAGTACCAAGTTGCTTTTGTGAAACACATTAGATAACAGATAAATGCCAGAGTTTGCTATTCTTACACAACATTTAGACTCAAGCGTTGTCCATCACCCCTATCATCAATAATAACATTACACTCACCACATTACACAAGAATTCAACATGTTATTTAAATTGTAGAGTCTGGTATTCAAATATTTTTCTTCCACAAAGTTAAACAGAGCAAAAAACACAGGCAATCAGATGATCAAACTGATTTTGAACAAAAGCATTAACCAAATTTGGAAATATTCACTACAGTTTATAGTTAGCCATCATGTGTTGTGCTTGAAGTCCCCCCCCGTGAAGCTGAACCTTAATTCAAAGAGTCTAATTTGAAGTGTGAACTTGAGTAATCTCCTGACTCTGTGGGGAGTGTGAACCAGAAAAGTCTCTTAACTGGCGGCCCAGTATGAACTGGAGTTATCTGGGTTGAGATGATACAGGCACAGCTTGATGCCTCAGTTTGAGAAGGGATGCCTCTTCCCAGGATTAGCAGGAGAGAAAGCGTGCCTGCACTCCTGATAGATGACAAAATGCTCTGCTTCACTTCATCTCCTCTCTCCATCCCTCCTATCGTTTATGTCTCTGTTGCAACTTTGTCTGCAAGCTTCTTCTCATCTCCTGACTTGGCTCACTATCGAGCTCCATGTTGGCTTCTTTACAACCCGATTCTCTCATTTGCTATCCTTTCTCCTTCTCCTCCTCTTTTCTTCTCACCTTTCCTTCTTTCTTTGCTCAACAATCTATCAAATGCAACTTCCATTCAACTCTCTTCTTTTGATCTGTTTCACTTCATGTCTTTCCCTTGTCTTGTCAGAGCTTTCTGTCTTTTCTCAATCTTTCTTTTCCCTTCTGTTTTCAACCCCTCTATGCCTCTCCTTAACCACATACTTCTCTCTTATTCCCATCATCTTTCTCATCATCTTTCTCATCCTCTTCTTTCCATCAAATTTTTCCTTCTATTGTCTCCCTTCTCCTCGTTTCCACCAAGTTTTGATTCTTCCCCAACTTCCTTTCTTTTCCCTCATCCTCTCTCCCACACTTCCATCCCCTTCATTTCCCCCATTTTAATTCCTTGTTTTCCTCCTCCTCTCTCCAGATTAGCCCAATACCGACTCCACTGTGAGTATTCAGGCGACAGTTGCTTCACTAATACTCAGGATTTATGGATGACAACTGCTGGGTTGCACTGTCATCACAAGATAGCTACCGTACTGTACGTGAGGGAGATGAGGAAAGTGTAAGTGTGCATGTGTGTGTCTGTGTGAGTATGTTTGGTGTCTATTCAGCGCTGCAGTAAACGTTGTTTGATGTGGTCGTCGTCTCGTTGCTACAAGAACTACTCTGCTCACTGAGATAGCACTTAACCCAAATCCACTCCTTTTCTTTCCACCTCTCTGCTCTTTTTATCTACTCTGCTGCTCTCATGGAACACTCCTCTCTTTTATCACATCTCTTCTCCTTATCCACAGGTTTAAACTCTCTCACCCTCCCCTCCTCTTCCCTTGTCTTCACTTCTGCTCTTTTATCCTACCTTCTTCTCCTCTGCGCCCTTCCACTCCTGCCCTTTAGTGGCTTAACGCCTTCTCTGTCTTTTATCACTTTACCTGTGTAAATGATGCCTTTTTACCTCAACACTTATCTCTCTGCTGCATTGTATGCACACAGTGTCTCTGTCTGTGTGTATGTCTGTGTATATGTTTATAATCTCTCTTAAGGTCTTGCTGAATGTTAAGAGTCTGTCGGATAATCCCTCCTCATGTGCAATGTAAAGCCATAATATTCAGCATGTTTGACGACCAGCAGTGGAAAAAAAAGTATCTCCATAAAATCCTAAACTAGGTTAATTCTGAAGGAGTTGATTGGCATCAAACATGAATGAAATATTAAATACCAGAGTTTGCTAATCTAACACAACATTTAGACCATAACATTTTGTATTCAAAGGTTTCTTATAATAATTTGGTCTTTTATAGTGTTGTCCATCACCCCTATCATTAATAATAACAATACATTTACCACATTAAACAAGAATTCAATACGTTATTTCAATTGTTAAAATTTCTCTTTTTTTCCCCACAAAGTCAAATGGAGTAAGAAACACAGAGAATCGGATGATCAAACTGGTTTTGAACAAAAGTTTTAACCAAATTTGGAAATATTCACTACAGTTTATGACAAGTCATACTTTGTGTAGTGCTTGAAGTCTAATTTTATGGTATAGTAAGACATTATTAGTAACATTTTTTAAGGGCTCACTTTTTGATTTACCTACATACTAGATAATTGGGGATAGATAATGTGGTAACACAGTTGGCCTGTTCAGTTTAGTCTGCTTCTCTGCTTCTATTTCTTGCTCTTGCTCTGGTCAGACCTTTGAAATTAAGTTGCCAAAACAACAAACAATGGGTAATTCTGCTTAAAAGCTGCAGGCCATTTTTTCACTTGATTGAAAAAGGTTGCATTTTAAAAAAGAGACATTTTCTAATCACTAAAGCAGATTTTCACAGTTATTTCAAGAAAACCAGGACCCAAGCAGCCAATTCACAGCCTCGTACTGCTACAATATCTGCTCAACCTTGAGTCACTTCAGGCTCTACACAATATTCCACTCTGTAAATTTGGGAAGCGTGTGTAGGTCACACTGCAACTACTTTACCTGAAACTCACTATTCGTGCCCACACTGTGGCAGCCATACTGTATATTTTGGCATGTGCACATATACATATTGGCTGTAGAGTGAACTGGATACCCAGAGCAGTATACACTGTACAGTCATTTTGTTCCTTTATCAATCCTCCCAAAACCTCCAAAAACCATTTTCAAAAATCATCGTCAGCTCATGTTCCCGTTAATTTAAGTTAATTTTGTTTATTTACAATCACAGAACATTATCTACATGCTCTGACAATAACAAGAGGGCAAAATTAGAGAGCCTCCTGCACATCACATCTCCCACAATTCAATGCTCCATTTAGTCCAAAGTGGCTGATGATTATGACAAGCTGGATTACCATCAACAACAGCAGCCGAGTGGTGAGGTGACGGCAGTTGAGGTTTGGGTAATTTAGCCATTTTTAAATTCAAAACAGGTTGTTCCATCTCATCCTCTCTCTCTTATGTTTATGAATAAATGATTTCTCATCATTGGCTTCTCTCCCTGTTCATTATAACTGAAATTACTGGCCATCACACTCATACTAATTCACCAGGCTGCTGTCTAACCACAAATTTACCACACAAACACACACGTGCATCAAGACATGTGTAGATGTACACACACTAAGACAAAAAGTGCAACAGCTTTGCAAATGTGTTCTCAAGCACATAATGTTGTAATGAGTCCTAAAGCATTGTATTGACCCAGGCTGTCAGCCAATCAACAAAATCAATTATAATCATTAACTATGCACACGGTAAGCACGCTTACACAGCACCAGTCACACACATTTAGTGTCTTTACAATTACTAACTGGCTCATCCAGGGCACGGGATCGAACCTACAAAGAAAAATGCCTGATTGAAAGTAAAGCATGACAATTATTCTTTTTCTTGACAATGAGGTCAGAGTTTAGATGTAACAATGGCAAACATCCACCTTCTGGCATCTTTACTCCATCCATCCTGCTTCTGTCACTGCTGCATTGGAAACAGCAACACAAAGTGCCAGGTCACTGCTTGCCCCCTCTGAGGACTGAGCAGAGAACAAAATCTACATTTCCCTCTTCAGTGCTTTTTAAGGCTGAACTAACAGCCAGTAAAAGAAACAGGAACAAGAGTCCACTGTGTTGCGCACTGCTCAATTTCTGCATTAAGAGCAACATCAGAGGCAATCGAAAGATTCCAGTATAGCTGGACCTTGTAATGCAGGACAGACAATAATAAAAATATATTCATATACAGGTTAGTGCAACAAATGTGCATTAGCAAATGTGATTTGCAGCAAATATGATGCTGAGAGTGTGTTCTAGGTCACATCAGTGGCTTGGTGCAATGGACAGCAGTCTGTCTGACTGTCAGTCCGTCACTTTGATCCAGAGTGAGATATCTCAAAAACAACCCAAGGTATTGCCATTATATATATGACAGTTTTGAATTCAAGTATATATATATATATATATATATTAGATATATTGACAATCATATATCTTGACAACTATTTGATGGATTGCCATGGAAATTTTTGACAGACATTCATGGCTCCTGGAGGACAAATTCAAATGGCTTTGTTGATTTCCCAACTTCTCTTGTAATATCATCATCAGGTTTATGAACAAAAACTGGCCAAACAAAGGACATTCCCCTCAGCCTCTGCTGCCAGATGGTGAACCCCGTACACGACCAAGGCCAAGACTGTTGTTGTAAAAACAGAAAATAAAACTCCTGACTCAGAATATCAGATGGGATATGTTAGACTTCAGGAAGTCACACTTACTAATGTAAACTAGAAAAATGTAGACTAGCAGACTGGCAACATAAGTTTACAGTATTTCCATTCCAGCACTGCCATGTCATTTTGATAACTTTACAATATACCACTACAAAACCTCCTCATAAATGTGTAAAAGCAAACTTCTCACATTTATAATTTGTTTATCTGAAAATTCACGTGCAAGAATGTAATAATACTTTCTTGAATGTGATGTAATAATGAATGAATGGAATAACACTGTTGTATTTAAAATATCAAAAGTATGGCTCATTTGCCATAAATGCCAGATCACTTGCTTCTTTTCATGCAGTGGAAAAGCCTTCCTGGACTCACCCACTCAATGGTAGTGGGTGTTCCTGATGATATCCAGACATTTGTGTTGTATATACAAACATCCTCCATGGGTAGAACACACACTAATCCTTAAAGCCTAAAGCTTAAATCCCCGCTGACCAGATGTTGCAGCTTACAGAGACCGACTGGACAGAAATTAATGGCTATCACATGCTCCCTAATGAACGACAGGGCATGCACCCATAGTGTCTGGGAGGTCGTCCATGTTCTGCTGTGATTCAGTGGGATCAAATCCCTGCCTAATTTATGCCGTCACACTTTGTCTCACCTCTCCTCTCTGTCTGACTGCAATGAAAAACATGACCTACAGAACTGCTAATGAAAACTAGAATAGAAGTGTTTTAAAGAAAAATAGAAGGAGGAAACAGATGAGAACAATAAGTGTGGACAAACAGAGTGAAAAGGATGAAGGGAGTGAGTATAGAAAAAAGAAAGGGGGAAAGCAAAGAAAATAGAAAACCCTACTTTCATTTCAAAGCAATCAATAAAAAAACACAAAGCAGCCACATAATTTGAAGCAAAAACTAACCTCTTAAAGATCAATGTAATAAAATGAATGATTTTTAGGGTGGAATTCCTCTTTTAATTTATCTGTAAAAACAGATCAATAAAAGGTTTGTGTCATATGTGTATTATTGATCTATACAACTTCAAAGCAAGAGAAAAAATTCTTTATTTGATTTCTCACTGTAGTGTGTAGCGTTCATTTAACCAAGACCTGTCGCTTCCCTGATCCTCTAACTCCACACACTGGAAGGAATGTGGGCCACACACGCACACACAGACACACACACACAAACACACCCCAAAATGGAAGGTCAGCTATCAGTGTCCCCCTGGGTGATTTTCATATGATCTCTCTCCCGATAACTACCTCTGCACTTCATGGGCTTCATAACTCACACTCCCATGAACTCAACACAGAGTTGCACAGATAGCTGCACACACACATTCACTGCTGTGATAGGATTCAGAAAAGAGCTCTGGGATCCATTTTGTTGAAAAAAGATGAACTTTCTCAGTCAAAAACAGAAGTCAAAATACTAACATTCACCATCTATCACCTAAATCACCTGAACATTGGACCTTGATCACAGGATAAGGAAAGATTAGCGGGTAGTTTGGCTTTAGGTCTGAAACCTATAAATTTACTATATTAAAAGACATTTGAGAAGAGGAGGACTGTGTCAGAATATCTGAGTCATTCAGAAAAACACACATCTGTTACTTTTCAACAGATGATATGCTAATATAGCCACATAATGACATATTAACATACCATATGTTCAACTGGAACTCAATTGTGTGTTTCTTGTGAAGACTGCATCCAGATATTTAACATCCATGACAAGAAAACATTGCACAAAAAGACAGCCCACTTTTTGATGATCACTCAGTTTGATTAAATCAGGTTTGCTGAGGCGTGGCTGATTGCAAAGCACACTGGAGCGTTATATATTGTGCAGCACATTGCAAAGCAAATCATCACATTTTGAAGCGCACCGTTACAACACATTACAACACATTTATCAAAACCCCTCTCGAGCATGGCAGCATTGGCAGCAGGGTGGCAAGCATTGCCATGCTGCCGCGGTGAAATGGCATAATGATATGGAAGTGACACGATCGTGAGTGTGATGTAATCTGATTGGATTTTGCCTGCTTATGAAAGACAGAGGACAGAGGAAGGAATGACGAGAAGACAGAGGGATGGGGGGAAGAATAGGGAGATAGCGGAGGTCAGAGAGGTGAGGCTTGAGGGAAGAAAATGAGAAGAGTGATGAAGGACACAGATATAAGGAGGTTGAATGTGGAAAGTGGAGGGCCTGAAGGCAAAGAAAGGTTGAATGGGGTGGATAATAAGAGTGAAGGAAGGGAAAGAGAGGAGAGGAGGGGATGGAAGTCAAATGGGAGAAGCACAGAGAGGAGAAAGAAAAGATTGAAGAAGGGGAAAAATACTTACCTTGACCCTGTGCTTTACTGGGGAAACTGGAAACTAGGGCCATTAACACCAGTGGAGCCCACAAACACCACCTGATCTGCCCTGTTGACGACATCCTCACAACCAGCAGCCTAGACCTGTAGAGAGAGAGGAAAGACCATATTGAGAAAACTAAGAAAAAGCAACGAGGAAAGAGAGAGGAGACGGAGAGAAAGAGGGGTTTTAGTGTCAGAAACACCAGGAATGTCATTCAGCTAGCTGCTGAGAGGGGGTCAAGAGGACCCACCTTGCCCACATGGCCCCAAGGCACTGATCTGGAATCAGTTACTACTGTGTAATATCCACTTTGATACAATTACAAAGCACTAGCCTAACAGTCTAGACTGACCGCAGAAAAGTGGTCGAGCCTCACGCCTACACAGAACAGGCCGAGGGCAAAACAGTGGAGGACTTTGTTTGAGAGAAGAGGAGAAGAGAAGAAGAGAAGAGAAGAGAAGAGAAGAGAAGAGAAGAGAAGAGAAGAGAAGAGAAGAGAAGAGAAGAGAAGAGAAGAATGAAGGTCTGGCAGAAGTAAAAGGATGGAGGACAGACAGAGTGATGGACAGCCAGCAAGAGGAATTTGATCGACAGGGCGAAAAAGGAAGATTTCAAGTGCCATATTTCAACCACAACAGCAAACATAACAACCCCCTTTCCCCAACCTATCTCACCGCTTCCTTTCACCCCTCTTCTTGCTCTCAGCACCTTCGCCTCCACATCCCCTCCCTTTCTTCCTCTCCTGACCCTCTCCTCCTCCACCTCTCCACCTCCTCTCCAGTCTCCTACTCATTATTACACACAGACATCTTATCATTCCTCTCCTGAGGAAACTCTCACACACCTTGCTGAGAGTCCTATGAATAAAACAGCACGTGCAACAAAAGTTGTTCTAAGATTGAATCATTCTCTGATGTAGAGGTAACCCAGTGGCAATGGAAGAACAGGCAGCTCCTTCAATTCAGACAGTGTCAAAAGGCCAGAAAAATGACAGTGCATATTAATAAGCGTAAAATACTCCATCAAATAGAAGTGATTTTCACCCTCAGGACGTGAAGAGGGAAATGAAAAGGATTAAAAAGAGATGATAATTTCCCATTTTAGTGTCTCTCTAACACAGACACACAGATAAAAATGCATGTGTACATGCACAAATGAGAGTTAATCTCATCAAATTGAGATTATTAGAAAGGAACTATTCTATCTCTACTCGTGTAATTAGCAGGATATAATATAATGTATAACATATATAAGTGTCTATATACTTAGATTATTTGTGGGTTACAGTTTTGCACACACTCCAATGCCAATTAATTATGGTACAAGACCGCAGACGACCCCAGCAGCACCATCCTGCTGCGTTTTTCAAGGACCCCGTTCAAAAAGGCAAAAGGGAAATTCAAACGATACTTATTTTATTCTGAGGAAAATCGTCTTTCGTTCCGTTAAAAAAAAGAAAAAAAAAATCTGCGTTTAATTTTCTAACGTTATTTCCAGCCGCTTTTGAAAGTGCACAAGTTTCATTCTCCGACCGCAGCCAATATGTGTCTTCGGTGATGATTTCAAAGTGCTGCTGACTTGTTTGCTCTAGTTTCTAAAAGCAGAATCGAGTCAGTCTTATCAGTTTCATTCAAATCAACTCGTTGCGTGCAAACGCTCCTGCGCCGCTCACCTGAGCGCGACGCACTCACACACGCACCGTGAATGAAATCGCCTTTCATACCTCTCCAGTCATCAATTCAAAGCGTCCTCTTATTCCCAAAGGAAATCCTCTGAATACCAAAGACCGCTGCTGCTGCTGCCTCCCAATGGGCTCCTCTTCCTTCTCACTCTTTCTCTCACCCTCTCTCTTTCTTTCTTTCTCTCACTCCTTCTCTCCGGATACAATTCGGTCAGTCCGGAGTGGGTGTTTCTCTCCTCGTTATTCAGCCATCCCTCCCTCCAGCTATTCCTCCCTGCCTGTCCCAACCCTTTCCTTCGCCCCGGTTCATCTCAGAGAGAGAGAGAGAGAGAGAGAGAGAGAGAGAGACGCGACCCAGTGCCGCTGCGCAAAAAAAAAAAAAAAAAAAAAAAAAACCTCCGCTGCCAACCTGCAGGTTTCAATTCGGCTCCAGCCCCTCGGGGCCCTTTATGTGCGCCTCCGCGCCAACGACGGGCTTGTGGGGGACATATCCGGAATATGTGGCTTTAAAGGAGACATATGGTCATTGCTGAAACTCTTTTTTAGTATGTTTGATTTGTAGAGGGAGGTGGAGAGGAGGGGGGGGGGGGGTCCGGCTGAAAACGGCCCTGTGCGCTCGGAGCAGGTGCCTGGTCATACCCCGCTGCGCCGCCGGCTTAAATGTTAAAGGCACAATGACACTGGTTTTCATCTCAGACCAAAGTTGGAGTCACTGAAGAGACAACTTCACCACATCGTTATAAAGGCACATGGAATATTTCTCCCTGTTAAGTCTCCCAGTTTCTCCCACTTGTAAATGTATCCATAAATATCCAAATAGGCTCAGTCAGTTTTGAACAGTTTCTTTCCAGAACTTGCTGATTGAACCTCATATTAGCAACAGAGCACTTTAATGTTTCCAGTACAAAAACAGTAATCCTGTCTGCTACCTTTTTTTTTTTTTTTTTTTTTTATGAAGTAATCATAAAATAAGACATATGACTTTATAGGCTATTATTTTTCCTGGATCAAAGAATTCTCAAGACCCAAATGTTGGATTTAGAAAATCTGATTCCCTACCAAACATTTTGAAATGAACTGTTTTTGAAGCGGATGTGGACATGGGGAAAATGTAAATTCTTCTTAACCTAAGATTGGATGCTGGAAAGTAGTGCCGGTGTGTTCATGTTGACAAAAACTTTTAGGCTCCATGGTTCAAACTTGGGATTTTGTGGCTTTCAAGTTGTCCAGAGTGTTCATCAACATAAGACAAAGTAACTGACTTTAAATCAATAGTTTTGCAAAACACACTTATTCTCTTTCTTTTCTGAGTTAGATAAGAGGATTGACATGATTCCTGTGTTTGTCTCTCACTAATGAAAATGAAGCCAGGAGGTGATAAGCTTAGCAAACAGTGAGTCTGGCTCTGTCTAACAGTGAAACATCAGGCCACCAACTGTTTCATCTGTGCAAAATGCAAAATGGAAGAAAAGGGAAGAACGTTGTCTTTCTTGCATGGGGGTTTACATGAGCCAAACTTGTCAGTTACCTGAGTTTCCAGCTGTTATGCTAAGCTAACCACCTGCTGGCTATAGCTTCATCTTTAAAGGACAGTTAAAAGAGTGCAACCCTTCTTTATTTTTTATTCATCTCTTAGGGAGTTTTTTTCCCCAAAATGACAAACTATTCGATTTTTCTAGACTAAAATGAGCATTGCAATGGATTGGTCAACACCAGCACTTTCCTCTGTCAGCCTGAGAAAAAAAGATTTGAGTGCACTTTGTAATCCTGTTTATACACTCAGCTCCTCTGCTGTTGAAGAGACTTTGTGACTTGCCCTGAGGGGAGAGGAATGGAAGTCATGAGAAACAGAGGCTGGTGAAATGTGCCAGTGGCTGGCTGAGTTGAAACACTGAATAGCTACTCTCCAGGTGTGTCCCTGGGGCAGCTACCTACACAACACACACACACACACACACATACACATATATACGCCTTAGCTAAATAACTGTCCAGATGCCATAAACACTATAATCAAGAGGATAAGGCTCCTCCGTCCTCCGTCCTCCTCCCTCCTTCCTTTCCTTCAGCCTCTTCCTCCCTTCCTGTCCTTCTGTCATCCTCTTTCCCCTTCATCTGTTGCCCGTCTGCATCAGACCACACACAAAACAAACACACCACATACAGACATCACAAGAAAGAGTGAGTGTCTGGATGTATACAACCTAAAATTTTTTAAGCTAAATGATCAGGTCGACTATAACAACAATGAATATAATGATATATTTGTATTGTTACACATCCGTTCATGCATTTCCTCTCTCATTAAGTCCAGAGTAGTCTGGGAATTTGATTAATTCAATTAATTGTCCAGACCAACTCATATCCTCCTGGGCTGCACTACTTTTGCATTGTATGCACCCACTGTTTTAAGTCAGCATTTCTAACATTGGCCTCCTTTCTTCTCTTTTAAGTTTCAAACATCAGTTTGTCTTTTGGTAAAATAGCTTTGGTTGATTTGGAAATTTCATGGTATTCAAGGGCTATATCCTGATGACATACCTGATGACCTGGTGCCATTTCTTAACTTTATTATAATTTAGAATAATGAAATAGCTAAAAAAAAAAAAAAACTAATGATAAGCCTCACTTATGATTTCTGTGCAGCGCTACTTAGCAAATATTTGTACAGCACTTGTTCCAGTATCATAGACTCCAGTTGTGCACTGTTGATTGTACTCTCAGATCTGTTAAAAATAAAGAAAGAAATAGCTGGACATGGAAAAGTGTCATTCTGGAGACAAACCAATGACACAGGATTTGGCAAATGACTGAGCAACTGTGTTATTCAGAAAAATTTGTAGCAAATAATAACATTACAGGAACAAAACAGAAAACAAACCAGCTCTTTGGTTGCAGGGCAGCCACTGGGAATTATACCATGGGGGGCAACAATCCCCAAACTGTGCCTCGCATCCACACACACTACAGCAACACCACCATTAATCCAAATTCAACTTAAAAACCTCCCCAGTCAATTTTTAAATAAGCTCTTGGCCATTAACATTAATGGAGTCTCTGACACCCATTTCCAATCATAGAGGGTGATATCATAGGAACAGCCTGATTATATCTCGCTATCTTTAAGCCTGGAAATAAGCTTTATAAAATGCAGTGTTTTCTTGCTAACGTTTACTTTAGCTTAACTAGCTAACGTTGTTTACTTTAGCTAGTTAAGCTAAAGTAAACAACGTTAGCTAGTTAAGCTAAAGTAAACAACGTTAGCTAGTTAAGCTAAAGTTTTACTTGCTCCTCACCTTTGCCACGTTTGGCTTCGCCTGTCAATCCTGGTTGTTCATTTTTTTTTGTCTGGGCCATTTCCAGCTCTGTGCCTCTGACTTTCACCTTATGTGTTTACTCTTTTTTGTGTGTTTTAATCCCCTGAATTGACGATAACTCATCGTTTTGACTGAGCTGCTCAGGTGTTTCTTTGCGTCTGAGAAAGTTTCGACCGCACCACTTTTACATTTATGGGGGGGGTTCAACATATATCTGTATATAAACACATATACTGTATATAAACACATATACATTATATTGTCAGTGATATAAGTCATTACATAAACTGTCAAATTTGATCCAATTTAAGGATCAACCATAGATATTTGTATGACATTTGAATGCCCCCCATCTTCACCCTTTGACCCGTCCTGCAGGTTTGGTTGTTTGTTTGAAATCAGTTAAACTCAGCTGGTTGGGCCCTTATAAAATAATGGTGGACTTGGAGTGTGTCTCAAACTGCAGGTTATATGACACATGTGTGTTTGCTTTATGTTTAACTTTGTATTCTGAGTCCCAGGTGGCTCATGAGTGACAGCTGCTCTCTCTGTGCACTCACGGGCGACAGACCTAACAATCTGTCCGGTGGATGAACCATAGTGCTGTCTTCCAATGCATGTCCACTTTTCTTCCTTTTTTTTTCTTTTTTAAAATCTATTCATTTCTCTTGATTTATTCTCTCTGTTCTCATCTTTATCTGTCCAATTTTATTATTTTATTTCATTGTTCTTTTCCTTCTTGTTCTCTCCCTCTTTCTCTCTTTCTTACCCTGGTCCTGATCTGTTCATCCTCCTTCTGTGTACCTGTCCATCGCAACTGTGGCTCTGTTGAATAAATGCATCAGTCACATGGTAAAGTTGATCCACAGGTCATTTAGCTCAGCACCATATGGTCCAACTGTGAGGCTTCATAAAGTTTTTAAAGTCACTCCACTGCAACAAATATCTGTTCATTTCAGGTACACTTCTTTCTATGTACACTCAGGCTAGATTGTGTTAGACTGTAATATTAGTGTCACACACATAGTAACAGTTCCACACTTGAAGAAAATACATCAGTTCTGCACACAAAACACTGTTCAGGCAACCAGATTCCTGACAAGTCTGCACGCAAGCTTGTAAAAGTTTGTTGGCATTGAGTCGGGGTACGTCTGTAACACACCTCACTGTGTGAGATTTAGATCAGCTGCCGCACTGTGTGTGTGCATGGAGGTGAGATGTGACAGATTTCATATATCAAAACCTGGATGTTACAGCAGCGGAAGACTTTGTGGAAAGACAGTATGGATAAAAGATAAAAATATTGATAGTTATACCAGGTCTGACACTGAAAAGATTTTTCATCAACACAAAACACAAATTAATGAAACAGTAAGTGCATTAAGTTTTTTTTATACAGTTTTTCCTCCAAGATGTTTTTGAAGAACTGAACAGCAGTTGACATAATTGTTGTTTTGCTAATAAATGTGTTAGATCTTTAGTGATAAGCAGTCTTTACACCGGTGTCTAATAATCCCTGTTTGCTCTGGACCAACATATTGTAATAATAAAAATGAGCAAAGTCTTCTTCAGCCTCTTGTATTTCCTTCCTATAATTATTACAAACAAGCCACTAGTGTTGCCTTGACAAAGCATTGTTTCTGTGAACTGAAGGATTCCTCCCAGGAAACAGGAACCCTCATCAGTGTTTATAAGAGCAGATGTTTAAGCTTAAAGTGGGTGAAAGAAGGTTGTTTTTATATGGCATCAATCAGCAAGAGGGGGACAGCAGTGAAATTGTTGTTGATATGAAAAAGCATAAAATGAAAAGTCAAATAAAATGTAGCTGAAAAATTCTGCAACCTCATGCAGTTTCAGAACCTGTCGTGTTTAATAATGTGAGTTTTACTTTTTCTTTTTTTTGATTCACACACACACACACACACTCACACACACACACTCACACACACTCTCACACACACACACACACACACACACACACACACACACACACACACAGGCACATGCAGATAATCACAACAAATGAAAATTATGACAAAAGTATGCAATGTGCACACACTTAATATTACATTTAAGCAAAGACCTCCCCCACTTTTCATTCTGTTACCCTTTCATACATAAACAGACCAACACACACACACACACACCTGAAGCCCCCAGCCCTACATTTTTAAGATGCAGGGATAACCCAAGACATGAAGCTTTAGCACTCTGCCTCGGTGACAGACAACCTAGATCACCGTGTCATTCACACACACAATGAGCTCCATTTAAACCAGCAGAAGAAACATGGTTTGTTTGTCTTATAAGCTCAAGCAAAAGACCTGGACAGGTTCAAATAGAGTTGACAGATACAAGGGCATACATAGTGAACTGAAGTGCACAAACAAACACCTCATGCTGGGAATTTCAACCTTTTTTCTGCTGGACACACACACACACACACACACACACACAGTTCTTGAGCCCTGTGTTAATAACAAACAGCAGGTTAATATGAGGGCAGCAGTGGACTGAAGTGACCACAGCCTTCTGATTAGTCCAACTAGTCACAGTTATTAGCTGGCTTGTCATCTGGTACCAGGTCTGCTGTTCCCAGAGAGCAGCTAAAGTGACAGCTCTTAAGGTCATGGTTCGTTATGCAGCTTTTTATGGTAGTAGGCATGGTTGGAGGTGATTTATTCAAGAAAACACTGTTATGTATTTAAAAACTAATTAAAGGCCACAGGCAGCTGCATAAGTGTTTATGACAAAGGTATCTTTTGACACGCAGAGCAGTCTATAGGCTGCACACAGTGATGATTTTTAATTTGCCATTTTTAGTCATGTTAGCAGTGTGTTAAATCAGTCCACTTCTTTGGACTGAAATATCCATTAAATTTTGTATACTGAAATTCACAGTCTATGCCTTTTATTCAAATGATGTTGTCATTTTAAGTTAAATGTCTTGACAACTATTGAGTAGATTGCTATGACATTTTGTATGCACAATAATATAGACACACATATAGATAAAAGCAGATTTGACTTCCCTCAATCTTGACCTACATCCTGATCAGGTCCTGAAAAAAACAGCTGTTCCATTACCCACACAGTATCAAATGTATTGTAGTTGGTAAGATAAGTTTTGAAAAAGAAATGCTAGTTGAACAGAGGTGACTTCTTGCCAGAGTGGCGAGCCAAATCCACTGAGATGGCTGCTACAGTCCAAGAAGTATTTGGCAGGTGGCTAACATTTCTGCTCGCTGTGACTTGTCCTGAGCTCCTCGCCTGTGGGGAGGGAAGTGGAGGACAGGAGACAATTCACTTGAAAACACTGTAATCATGCCTCCGAGCCATCCAGTCCATCAACCTGAGTAAGCACTGAAACATTCCTCATCTTCAGCTGCACAAGTCTTTTCTTTTCTTTTCAATATACAAAAACCTTCTTATTTCCCACATGTGATAACAGCGATAACCTTTATTTAATCAAGGCAATGTCACACTTACTGGCAAAAAGCTAATTAAACTCAAAAGAATATTGTGTTCCAGTGAATCCAATTTCATTTTCTGGAATTACATTATTTGCTGTGTCATAATGTAAACTATGGCACATTAAAAAACAATATAAAAATATAATAATAGCCTGAAACCATTTCTTTACCCAGCATTAAGATAGATATGGTTTATTTTGAGAGATGAGACTTTTTCCAACAGATTGTTGATTCTTAGAGAGTAATAATCTGCAAGGATTTCACATTCACATTACCTTAAGCAGAGCATATTAACAAACCAAGGATAGAAAAAAGTAGCGTTCACACCTATAAAATAGGTAGAAACAGTATATGTGATGTCAAAATTTCTCCTGGGATTAACTAAAGAGCTTCTTCTCAAACTTTACAAAAGAATTAATAAATTCCAACACGTGATCATAACCATGTCTTTTAGTTTTTTGTTTTTTTTTTTGTTTTTGTCTTTTGGAGGTTTTCTCATCATGTTTGAAGATCTGTATGTTTGAATACATTCACTTCACAAATCCACACAAATCCAGTTTGACCCAGAGCGAATTGCCATCATGTTTAATCATAATCAAAGAAACAGTGATGTGAGAAGTAGCGTGACAATAGAAATGAGTGACACGTTGTGTTTTTCTTGTCCTTGTCTGACGCTGAGTGAAACCACAGTGCAACCTAACTACTTTCAATGTACCTTATATTTCTCAATAAGCCCCTTATTTGGCTGCTTTGTCACTGTCATGAGAGAGATTTTTTATGTGTATTAATTACTTGATCTTGGCTTTGCCGCCTGCATTGGTATTGCTTTAATTGGACCAACTGGGCTTTTCAAACCTTAATATGATCTTATAATATATGCCACTTGGTGAATGCTTTCATCCTAGGCTTCTCAGAGCATGTGCATTTTTAGTGTGTTGGCCCCAGTTGGAATTGGACTCCTAACTTTGGCAGTGTGACTGTGATTCTGTATGCACCGAGCTACAGCACGTTGTATCAACACATTACTCTCCAAGGGCCCATGACTAGAACACAATCCACTAATAAAAAAGCTCACAACTCCCCCAAAAACATCATTACCATTTGCAACATATTTGTTCAAACACAGACAACTTTGAATAATTGAATTCGAAATGCAGAAACCCATACAATCATTGCAAATTCCATGCAGAGGTGTTGTCTGGTTCCCTGAATTTATTCTGTTCAAAAAACTGACTTTTCTTGGTTGAATCACTGGCGTTTTAAATATTATACCCTCATCTCTTTTTTCCCTTTCTCTCCAGCACAAATGTCCATGTTGTTGTGTTTTCTTTGTATATGTGTGTGTGTGTCAGCTTTTAATTTCTTTCTAAAGTACAGCTCTGTGTGCTGAGCAGAAACACACACGTACAGGACTGGATGGTTACATAAAGGAATAGAGGCAATGTGACGGTTAGATGGTGAGCTATTCTCTGGATGTGTTGATGCAAGGAGAGATGAATAAATGGATAGATAAGTGGATGACAGGTAGTGATGGTCTCATCTGATAAGGCCTTTTCTTATTAGTGTGTCTGTCCTGGAAGATAAAAGGGTGGAAAAGAGAAAGGGAGAGCGGGGGACCTAAATGCCTGTGTGGCCAGTATGAGTGACTGTAAGCGTCACTACAAAATGACAACACTGTGTGCTGAGCGGTGTAGCTCAACTGTGAATTTTTTTTCTTTGCAGTCCACCTAAATTATGATTAAGTGGTTTCTTTGCTATCAGATTATGGACAATATTTTATATTTCTTTGTGCACCCAGATGACCTGGAGAGAGAGAGAGAGAGAAGGGGAGGGGGCTGGGAATGTCTTGAGAAAATCTGCAAAGGGGTCAGACAGTTTAAAGCATAACAGAGCATAGCTTATAATAGCATAGCATAGCTGTGCTATTATAAATGTTGTCAACACCCCCAAAATACTGAAGAAAAGAGAGCAGGTTAAAAATAGTCTAATAGTCTAATAATAGCAAAAACAATGTTGGGCTTGTACACTTTTTTCCCTTCTTGTTGACTCTGCTCACACAGACCTTTGACAAAACAGACAAGCTCCTCTTCATAATCTATACTGTCCCTAAATGAAATACACAACATTGGCTGAGAAGTGGAACGAAATCAGGATAAAACATTACAAACAGATAGACTGTCAGGAGAAGCATAACACTACCCCCTGCTGGTAGCTTTGTGTTAGTGCATGTAAGAGAAGACCCAATCAGGCAGTGTGGTCAAGAGAGGGCTGTGTGTTAACCTTGTGATCAGGAACAACATGCAGCCGTTAGTTTGATATTTCAAATATACTCAGTAGTTCCCCATCTTTCTGGCTTTAAACCCCTTGAAATAAATCTGCTTGCTCCCCCTCATCAAAGGCTATGGTCTTATTGAGGGCAGAAATACATCTATTTGTCCTACTGATTGATCTTATTTAATGAATTTTGTACTGTATTATATACAATTTTCTACTACACACTAAGCTGCACGGCAATACAACAGCAAGCCAAGGGACTACACTTTCTACTTGCTATAATTTTTATATTAATAATTCTTTAAAATATAAATTATAATGCTATGTGCCGTGTCATTAAATGTGAGCCTATCTTTTGCCGGCTGTTACAGTTTTTCACTTGCTAAAACACATTTCTTGACACCACCCATGCTTGTCCCAAAACTGTAAACACAAAACTCAATAGTCAAACTACTTTCACCAAACCTCTGACTATTTTTGCAAAAATCAAACAATCACCTCAAAACAGTTTTTCTGTGCTCAAAATCAAACATTACAAACAAATCAAAAATAAAAACACTACTGATCACTCATTACACACTGCACAACAAAATTAAAAAAACACATAGTTCAGAGCAGGTAGCTCCAAAAACGTCTCCTCCTTGTAACAGAGTAAAAGTTTTTGGAAATATTTTCCAAAAAAAAAAAAAAAAAACCTCACCACAGTTAAGAAATAAAGTATTGGATGTCTGGATTCAGCACTTGCAACAGTAAAACTTTATTACAGCAAAAGGAAAGGAAAACATAAATGTAAACAGAATCAGATTCAAGAAGTGATTCATTCATATACCAGTTCTCTTCTCTGATCATGGTGACTGCAGTGGGTTGTTGTCTTTGTCCTGCTTCCCTCACTGTCATCACATGAACAAGAACATGGTCTATTACAGCTGCTCAGATTTCATTTGAAGTTACTGTCCTTGGTTTTGATCTTCCTCCTCCTCCCCTACCACTCACATTATTTCTTTCAAGCCTCAACCTTCAACCGGCTCACTCTAAAACGGCTTATATTAGCAAAACGTTTTTGAGTGTGTAAAATATGACATCTGTGCTGAAAATGTCTGCTACCTGTGGTTTGTTACCATTATTAGCAGTGCATCACAGTGCACAGTGTATTTTAGTGAGTGAAAATGTTGTCTTTGTGTCATACTCGATGAAGAGTGATTGAGGCCACTGAGCATTTGGTTCAGAGAAAGGGATTTAATGCAAAGACCTGAAACACACCTTAAAGATATGCAACCACAAACAAAAAGCAGAATCAGTTTATTTGTTAAATGCTTGATTAACTGTTTAATACATTAGAACATCTGAATGAGCTTTGTTTGCTTTGTCAAAAACAGACTGTGGTACTTAGAGCTTATATTGTCTTCAAACCCAACATTCAATCTCTAATAGCGGAGAAGAAAGAAGTAAACACCCTGCTATACCTGCTGAAAATGTATGGGCCTTCACTCCAGCCTCATGAGGTGAACATAAAGCCAAGAATCCCTTTAATTAACTGAGTCATTTAAGCTGAAGTATAAAACTGACGAGCACAATGTAGACAATGGTGATGAAATACATTCTGTCAGACCCTTAGCTTTTGAAGCCACTGTTGTGCTATTTAAAGGTAGTGTCTGTAAAACACTGATTGTCAATAGAACTGAAACACAATGCGCAGTTTTAACACACAATGTCAGAGATGACAGAGCTGGGAACAGAACGAGAGACTGGATGACCACCGGCTGTGATCAGCGACAAAATAAAATCTTAAGGCAAACACTTTCAAGCTTATTGTTGAGCAGTCAGTGAACTGGCTTCAGCCAACTTTGACCACACAGAAATCCTTCAAGGCTGTACAAAAATACATGTCACGCATTTGTAGACCACGTGAAGGGAAACATTTGTCACTTCTGCATATTTCTGTTTCCCAGAACCCTTCAGAGACAATAATCGGCTTTACACAAACATGCATCATCTATCTATCCATCTATTCAAATAGCATCTTCTGTCTCCTTTGTCAGAATCATAATCCTTTAACCAGATAATTTTCCAGACTCTGTAACACTGATTGAAAAAGTCAGGTAGGCAAACTTTTAATAAAAAAAAAAACTGAGAAAAATTTTATCCATGCTAGGAGTAGATATTAAATGTGAAATTCTAAGGGCATCTCTACAGGAGACGGATGGAAATCCTTGATTCAACAATCACTAATGGCTGCAGATTTTTGCCATGTTACCTGCTGAAGAAATATTGGAAATTGTGGGACTACAGATGGGATAGCACTTACGATCAGGGCTCAATCCTTACCACTGCAGCCGGGGTGTGAATCAGCCCGAGATCTTTACTGAAGGTCATCCCCTCTCTCTCCCCCACCTAAACGTACTTCATACTGTCTCTCTCTCTCACTGCTTCTGTGATATCAAAAGGCAAAAATGCTAAAAAAATAAAGAATATTTAAATCTTTGTAGCTAGGGTCTCTTTATATATATATATATATAT